>CM077655.1:22946460-23361460 GCA_039707465.1 Rhabdophis nuchalis | reverse complement strand
AAGGGGAGGAGACTCATTGTCACCCCTCTCTGCCCTTCGACTCAACCCAGTCATCCAGACAGAGAACCAAATTAGATTACTGCTGTGTGACATTTTTTAGATATGTGTTAGATTTTTTAAGGGCTGAAAATAAAGAGACCAGGATGGATCCATTTCAGGCTTATTAGCCTTCTTCAGCTGGCCATACTCCTTCTACTGGGATTTGAACTGGTGCTTTCCAGCATATGAGACAGGCTTCTCTATGCCTTGAGCTATCCAGTATCCCTGATAACTCAGCCAATTTACAGGACTCTTAAATGAGAGATAATTATATATATATGAGCGAATATTTTACAGCTCCTGTTATTTTTAGGCCCATTTTTTTAAGGGAGGAGACAAACTTGTCATCCTTCTCTGCCCTTCGACTCAACCTAGAGATCATCCAGACAGAGACCTATTAAGATTGCTGCTGTCTTTTTAGATATGTGTTAGATTTTTAAGGGATGATTTAATAATTAATTAAGAGACCAGGATGGATCCATTTCGGGCTCCTTAGCCCTCGTCAGCTGGCCATACTTTCCCTACAGGGATTTGAACTGGTGCTTTCCAGCACTCGAGGCAGGTCTCTCTATGCCTTGAGCTAACCAGCTTCCCTGATTACATCATCCTATTACAGGACTATATTGATGAGCGAATATTTTACAGCTCCTGTTATTTTTAGGCCCATTTTTTTAAGGGCGGAGACAGCAGCAATCTTAATAGGTCTCTGTCTGGATGATCTCTAGGTTGAGTCGAAGGGCAGAGAAGGATGACAAGTTTGTCTCCTCCCTTAAAAAAATGGGTCTAAAAATAACAGGAGCACTTTAGCCAAGCCGGCTCCCCTATTGCATCAGCTGAGACAGGGTATATTAGTATAGGTAATTGTTTCACAACAACCTGTTAATAGGCCCCAATTAAGGGAGGAGACATACTGTTTCCTTTCCTGCCTTTCAGCTCATCACCAGAGACCATCTGACAGCAAGCCAAGAATTACTTTGTGTAATTTTTTTTAGAGATATGTATGTTAGTTAGGGGCTTGGTAAGGGCCTCCAATACCTTGGGCAAATCCCAGGAAGGAAATCTGTGAACCACCTGCGGCCTGATATTCCTGGCCCCCTTCATAAACCGCTTCACCGCTGCATGCTGGGAAAGGGAAAGCCCATCACCCCATGATATAACAGAACCCAGCGCTGCAATCTGTCGACGGACAGTATTTGGGGACAACCCCTTGTCCAGCCCCACCTGAAGGAACTCCAGAATCTGTGGGATAGAGGCAGCCATAGGAGTCACCCCTCGGGTCGAGCACCAGGAGCAAAAGGTACGCCAGGTTGCGTTATATATACGGACCGTGGAAGGGCGCCTCGAGGCCTGTATAGTGGCCATGACCCCTGGTGAAAAACTGGCTAATGTAAGCTGTTCCCTCTCAACCGCCACACGGTCAATTGTAGCCACTGAGGATCCGGGTGTTGAAGGGGCCCCTGCCTCAAGGACACCCTGTCCGGGGGTATCCGCCATGGGCTGACCGTCGATAGATCCAAGAGGTCGGCAAACCACGGATGTCTCGGCCAATGGGGTGCCACGAGGATGATGTCCGCCCCGCAGGACACTACCCGATGGATCACCCTGGGCAGTAAAGCCGTCGGAGGAAACGCATAAAGCAGCACCTGTGGCCAAGGGTGTCGTAAGGCGTCTACCGCCTCCGCCCCCAGCGAGGGGAACCTGGACATGAACCGGGGTAACTGTGTGTTGCTCGGAGATGCAAAGAGGTCGATGACCGGGACCCCAAACCGACGGGTGACCTCCTGAAAGAGAGAAGGGTGCAACTGCCATTCGGTAGGGTCAGCCGTAGACCTGCTGAGCCAGTCCGCCCTTTCATTGTCCACCCCCGAAATGTGCTCAGCTACCAATGAGAGAAGATGGGATTCCGCCCACTGTCCCAACTCCCTGGCCTCTTGCATGAGGTGGAGTGACCTCGTGCCCCCTTGTCTATTAATGTGAGCTTTTGCTGTGATATTATCCGTGAGGACAAGAACATGATGACCTACCACATAGGACTCGAAATGAAATAAAGCCAGCTTGACGGCCCTAAGTTCAAGAAGGTTAATGCTGAACGAGGTCTCCTCCTGGGACCACAAACCTTGAACCATATGTTCCTCCAGGTGGGTCCCCCACCCCGAGAGACTGGCATCGGTGGTAATCGTCACCCTCTGGTCAACCTGGAAGTGACAGCCCTCCGTCAAGGCCGATGAACCCCACCAGGACAGTGACCTTCGCACCGCCCCAGGCAAGTGAATGCGGCGTGACGATGTGCTAATGCGCCGCTTTTGGAACGGCAGCAGGGTCCACTGAAGTTCCCTGGAGTGGAGCCTAGCCCATGGCACGATGGAGATAGCTGATACCATTTTCCCCAGTAATTTTGACAATGTGGCCAGGGTGACTGTGTTGTCCCCCCGTACCTGTGAGACCAATTCCCTGATACTCTGTATGCGGTCCTCCGACAGGAAAACCTGTTCAGCCTCAGTGTCTATCCACGCCCCCAGATGTAGGATCCGGGTGGTGGGGGACAGGTGGCTCTTTGGAAAATTGACAGAAAAGCCGTGTGCCTGTAGGGTAGACAGAGTAAGCTCCAGATCCCTCCTAGCGCCCCCTAGGGAGGTGGATTGCACCAGGATGTCAACCAGATAACAGTGGACCCTGACCGGGATGCCCCTCAGATGTCGGCTAAGGCGGCCAGAACCTTAGTGAAAACACGTGGAGCCGAAGAAAGACCAAAGGGCAGAGCCCTGTATTGAAAATGCTGGCGAGCATAACAAAAACGAAGATACTGCTGATCGGCAGGTCGAATCGGAACATGTAAGTATGCTTCAGTTAAGTCGACGGAGGACAAAAAATCTCCGTGGCGCAAACATTGTAAGTTGGTGAACAAGGAGTGCATCTTAAACTTTCTAAAATGTAAATATTTGTTCAACAGTTTCAGATTTAAAATCGCTCTCCAGCCCCCCGAGGCCTTAGGGATTACAAATAGGGTGGAATAAAATCCCCGATGCCGTTGTCCCTCCCGCACCTCTTGGATGGCCGCAATATCCAGTAGGTGCCGGATGGCCTCCTGCATCAACAAGTGCTTTTGCGGATCCCGTGACATGGGAGAGTGTATGAAAAAAACGGGAGGAGGAGCCCGGAACTCCAGAGCTAAACCATGGCGAATTGTGTTTCTGACCCAAGCATCAGACGTAGTTAAGTCCCACTGGTCACCAAAGAACAGCAAGCGAGCGCCTATGGGGAACCGCTGAGTAGAATCACTGCCTGCGGCCAAAACGGTTCCCCCCTCCCCGAAAGGGGCGCATGCCCTGACACCCCCCCCGGGGGTGTCTAAAGGGTGCTTGCTGCTGACGTTGACCGTAATTGCCCTGGGTTCGGTATCCCCCCGACCCATAATCAAAGCCCCTAAATGTCCCCCCAAAGTCATTCTGGCAATAGGACTGTTTACGGTTGTATGGGCCAGGTCTGGGGAAGCCCCGCTTCAAAGTGGAGGGAAGGACCTTACGCTTATCCTTCCCCTCCACCAATAGGGGGGTGAGCGAGTCCCCGAAGAGCGCATCCCCAGTATAAGTCTCCGCAGCCAGACGCCATTTGTGGCGCATATCAGCCTGCCACTGGCGTAGCCATAGCAGACAACGAGACGTCACCGCAGACACCATGGCCTTGGAAGCAAACTTCGTCGCACTCAATGTAGCGTCCGAGGAAAACTGGACCGCTGCAATCACTTTGTTTAAATCTTGGTGAGCTCGAACATCCCCCGGAGGGATGCGGGCCTGCAGTTGCTGCAACCAGGTCAAGCTGGAGCATGTGAAGAAGGACGCGGCCGTAGCTGCGCGCACCGCCCATGCCGCTGACTGGTGTCCTCTCCGGAGCGTCTGGTCGGCATGCTTATCCTCGGGCTTGAGGGCCTCCTCCTGAGAACCCGGGACAGTGGTGTAGGATTGCAGAGCCACAATAGGTGGGTCCACAGAAGGCCACTTGAGCAGGGCGTCGAGCCCATCATCCACCTTGTAGAACCTCCTGTCTGAGGAGGAGGGAGCCGGGCCCGCCGATGGCGCAGACCACTGCTTGCGGACCACGTTCAGGAACAGCTGTGGGACCGGTATAACGTCCTCAGGCCATGACTGCTCATTGAACCAATCGGAGTTGGCGGTGGAGGTAGAGGGCATGGTAGCTGTCGCCGCTGCTGCCGGCGGGGGCGCCAAGACCGAAGCTACCTTAGCTTTGGCCAACAACTGTCCAAACAGATCAGGAGGGAAGAGGCCCTTAGAGCGAGGCTTTTCAGGTTTCTTTCCCTCATCCTCAGACAAGTTGGTATCCCTGAGCTCCCCGTCCTCCGAACCGGAGTCCTGGATATCCAGGTCCTCCGTGGGAGACATGCCCACAGTAGCCTGGGGCGCAGTGCCTGGAACCGGTGTCGACTTGTGGCCTGGTACGGGCAGAGAGGTCTTGTCTTGCAACCCAGCAGCAATGCCCTGCCGGATAGCCTCTGATATTGTGGCAGAGGGGCCAGGGACCCCAATTCCTGGACCCCGGGTCACCCTGACCCCTTGAGAGATTTGCCCGCTTG
The DNA here is from genome assembly GCA_039707465.1 of Rhabdophis nuchalis. Classification (NCBI taxonomy): domain Eukaryota; kingdom Metazoa; phylum Chordata; class Lepidosauria; order Squamata; family Natricidae; genus Rhabdophis; species Rhabdophis nuchalis. The sequence continues at coordinate 23,356,833 of CM077655.1, read as the reverse complement.
CCCTTTGGACAACTTGGGAAAGATGTGTGGGTGTACTTCTCTGTTCTTAAAAGGTTTCAAAATATTACAAATTCTGCTGGATGGAAAGAGGAAGTAACTCGGGGAGAAGGGGAGGTGTAAACCCTATATGGGAACTATAGCTGGCATGAAACAAATGACTATGCATTTATAGGACACGTGTTAATTTTTGCTGTTAACTTCTGTTTCTGTATTATTCCAAAGTTAACTTCTGCTTTTATCCAAATGTGTTTCTGTATTAAGGACGAAGGTATAAAACTAACTCCCTGGGCGTTGCCCAGGCAGTTCAGTCTTCAGTGCGAGAGCACTCTGAACTCTTGACATGTCAATAAATCCTGTTTCTCTACTACCTTCGTGGTCTCTCGTTCCTTCGTTAGAACCAGTCTGTGGTGAGCCTGGTTTTTGCCGCTACAATATGATCTCAGGCACCAAAGGTGGTGGAGGAGCCTGAAGTGCATTGTGGGCGGCATATGCTGACCAGTCATAGTGTGGGCCGAGAGGCCTGCTCAGAGGGGGAGGATCAGGGCCCCCATAGGTCGCAGATGCCACAGCCACCGAGGGCCTCCGGGTGGATCCCCAAATCCCCGAAGTGTCAATAGTGAGTAGTGGACTAAAGGGCCCTTGAGTTACCTCCCTGCGGGAGGAGCTGTCCAGGCTCTGGGTGGGCAAAGGGGCTTGGGTACTGCCCTTGGAGTCCAAATGTTTAGTCTTTGCAGAAGCCTTGCCCCCTTTTTTGGATTTGTCCTTGGCCTTCTGCTTCTGAGCTTTGCGGTCCCCATCTGGGGTATCCGCAGACAGCTGGGACCCTAGGGAAGAAATACCGTGCACCGCTTGAGCTTGCTGCTCCAGGAGCTCGTCCGGTGTCGGGGCCTGCGAACCATTAGTCGCCATTGCGAAACGCAGCCTGGCTGGAACGCTCCCGGGGTTGGCTTCTCTCGAAGGCGCAGTGCGCGTGCGTCAAAATGGCGACCGTAACTTCCTGTGCCCCCAAAATGGCCGCCGCCAACTTCTGGGTATTCAAAATGGCCACCGGACCAGGGACGCTCCCAAGATGGCGTTGCGACGTCATTGGTCACGTCCCAACGACCTTCCCAAGATGGCGGTTCGCGCCCTTTTCAAACCGTCAGTCTTCGGCCCAGGCCGCTCGCCCTGCCGTCAAATGCCTCAGCGGTCTGCCGGTCTCGGAGCCGCCCGCGCGCAACTCACACCGGCCCGTAAGGATCGCAGCACCGCTACCTGCGACAAGGGCGCCCAGAGCAATCTCGCCCTCGCAGGCAGAGATGTGAAGCCAGGCCCTTACTTGAGTCAGGGCGCGTCGCCCAACATATGCTTTTCAGTCCGCAGTCGACCGGAGTGCTGCCGCACTTCGGGCAGGGCCTGAAGAGGCCACCAGCGCCCTTGAGACCACAGGCCTAGGCTGGGAGCCCCACACGGTCGATGACAGGTGAGTCTCAAACCCCAGATTCAGATGTCCACTGGGGAACAATTCTCCAGCACCTCAGTGCTTCCTTTTTTCTCAGTAACAACCTAAAAACCAACTTCAGTCGGGAGAAGGAATGTGTCCCAGAGTAGACTGAGTCGAAAGATGGGTAGGGACCATTGACAGAGGGTTATATAGGGGTGCTAATTAATATTTAACAGACTCAGTCCAATCAGAGAAAGGACGGTGTTAACCCATTCATGGATGCTATCCCCACCTTATGGAGAACTGCTTAATACGAACTGAACCAAACCGTAACAAAGAAGCAACCATCTGACAGCAAATACAGTTTAATAAAAGAGGGACTAGGGAAGACATGATAGCAGCCTTCCAATATCTCAGGGGTTGCCCCAAAGAAGAGGGAGTCAAGCTATTCACCAAGGCACCTGAGGGCAGAACAAGAAGCAATGGGTGGAAACTAATCAAGGAGAGAAACAACTTAGACCTAAGGGGAAATTTCCTGGCAGTGAGAACTATTAACCAGCGGAACAGCTTGCCACCATAAGTTATGGATGCCCAACACTGGATGTGTTTTTAAGAAGAGACTGGAAAACCATTTGTCTGACACGGTATAGGGTCTCCTGCTTGAGCAGCGGGGTTGGACTAGATGACCTCCAAGTTCCCTTCCAACTCTCCAAAGCACCTGATGGCAGAAGAAGAAGCAATGGGTGGAAACTAATCAAGGAGAGAAGCAACTTAGAACTGAGGGGAAATTTCCTGGCAGTGAGAACTATTAACCAGTGGAACAGCTTGCCACCAGAAGCCTAAGAAATGGTAACGTGTGCCACCTGTGGCACCCGTGCCATAGGTTCGCCATCATGGGTATAGGGCTTCCTGCCTAGGCAGGGAGTTGAACTAGATGACCCCCAAGGGATAGATAGAGAGGGAGAAATAAGTTAGATAGGTAGGTAGGTGGATAGATAGATAGATAGATAGATAGATAGATAGATAGATAGATAGATAGATAGATAGATAGATAGATAAAGAAAGAAAGAAAAAGGAAGAAAGGAAGAAAGAAAGAAAGAAAGAAAGAAAGAAAGAAAGAAAGAAAGAAAGAAAGAAAGAAAGAAAGAAAGAGGAAGGAAGGAAGGAAGGAAGGAAGGAAGGAAGGAAGGAAGGAAGGAAGGAAGGAAGGAAGAAACACAGTAGGTAGGTAGGTAGGTAGGTAGGTAGGTAGGTAGGTAGGTAGGTAGGTAGAGGGAGAAAGCAAGAAATACAATAGGTAGGTAAGTAGAGGGCTAGACAGAGAGGGAGAAATATGGTAGGTAGGTAGGTGTACAGATAGATAGCGAGAAATACGGTAGGTAGGTAGATGAATAGAGAAAGAGGGAGAAATACAGTAGGTAGGTCAGTAGAGGGATAGAGAGGGGGAAATACAGTAGGTAGGTAGGTAGGTAGATAGAGGTAGAAAGAAAGAAATACAGTAGGTAGGTAGGTAGAGGGATAGATAGAGAGGGAGAAATACAGTAGGTAGGTAGATAGAGGGATAGACAGAGAGGGAGAAATATAGTAGGTAGGTAGGTAGGTAGATAGGGGGATAGATAGAGAGGGAGAAATACAGTAGGTAGGTAGGTAGGTAGGTAGGTAGAGGGAGAAAGCAAGAAATACAATAGGTAGGTAAGTAGAGGGATAGCCAGAGAGGGAGAAATACCATAGGTAGGTAGGTAGGTAGGTGTACAGATAGATAGCGAGAAATACAGTAGGTAGGTAGGTAGAGGAATAGAGAAAGAGGGGGAAATATAGTAGGTAGGTAGATAGATAGAGGGAGAAAGAAAGAAATACAGTAGGTAGATAGGTAGAGGGATAGATAGATAGAGAGGGAGAAATACAGTAGGTAGGTAGGTTGGGCCTTATATGATGGTTGTGTGTATGTGTGCAGGTGTAGATCTACACACAGATTGGTTGGCCATTTAACCAGACTGGGCCACAGCAACGCGTGGCCGGGTACAGCTAGTAAATAAATAAATAAAGGGGGGGGAGGAGGGAAGGGAAGGATCTTCATGTTGCAGATGAAAAAGCTGACCTGCAAAATCCAACTTCCATCTTCAGAGACCTGAGAAAGCAGAAGCCCATGTCCCATGTTCCCCTGCTACCCTTTCCCATGCACAGGTCAAGCAGGGATGCCAGACAGGACTCTGCCTGGCTGAGTGGGGAGGCCCTCTTGGGAGGAGGAAGCTGGGGAGCCTCATGTTGGGAAAGGGAAGCAGATCTGCAAAATCCCCCTCCAGGTTCCATCTTCTGAGTCCTTGGAAGGGGGAAGACCATATCCCATGTTGCTTAGCCACCACTTTCCATGCATGGGGCATTGAAGGGGAAAGCAAAGCCCAGACCCCTAGAGAAGGCCCAGGATGGCCAGGAAGGGGAGGGGATCTGGGGCATTCCTGGGTGGAGACTAATCTGATTTATGGGTCCCAGGATTGAATGTTGGGGGTTCCTCCAGCCTTGCTTGGGCTCTGTGTCTTTCCAGGAGAGGCTCCTAGGGGGGAGGGGAGAAGCCATGCAGGGCTGGGTCTTCCAAAGGGGGTCCGGGGTTGCCCGGGGTGGGGGGCTGAAAGGCACCAACCTCACCCTAGAGGAGGCCCTCTATGACTCTGAGGAAGATGGGGGGCCCTCCAGACCCCCCAGATAAGGAGACCCTCCTCATTGCAGCCTTTTTGGGGGGAGGGGTTTAATCCCCCTCCCTCTGCAATTCTGGGAGGTTTTGCCTCTTTCTCATTCCTCCCCCCAAACTTTGAATGTTGCTCTTTATTTGACACACACCCCCCTTGACTTCGCTTCTTCAAGCTCTTCTCTATCAGGCTGAGGGCAGTGAAGCTCAAAGGCAACCACCTCTTCCTCCTGCTTGATTGGTTGTGGGTTGTCATGACAATGGGGGCGGGAATAGAAGCAGCCACTAGCGCAAAAAAAATACAGTTTTGGTCGCCACGATGTAGAAAAGACGTGGAGACTCTGGAAAGAGTGCAGAGAAGAGCAACCAAGATGGTTAGGGAACTGGAGACTAAAACATATGAAGAACGGCTGCAGGAGCTGGGTATGTCTAGTTTGATGAAGAGAAGGACCAGGGGAGACATGATAGCAGTGTTCCGATATCTCAGAGGGTGCCACAAAGAAGAGGGAGTCAAACTATTTTCCAAGGCACCTGGGGGCAGGACAAGAAGCAATGGGTGGAAACTAATCAAGGAGAGAAGCAACTTAGAACTAAGGAGAAATTTCCTGACAGTTAGAACAATTAACCTCTGGAACAGCTTGCCTCCAGAAGTTGTGAATGCCCCAACCCTGGAAGTCTTTAAAAAGATGTTAGATAGCCATTTGTCTGAAATGATATAAGGTTCCTGCCCACACAGGGGGTTGGACTAGAAGACCTACAAGGTCCCTTCCAACTCTGCTATTGTATTGTATTATTGTCTGAAAAGAGGCGGGATTTTTGTCTTCTCTGAGAACTGAAGGATTTGAATGGGAAATCTACTTTCTTTTAGGAAATCCTGTTCAGATGAAGGCCAGAATCAGAAGGAGGGAAGAGATGGAGAAAATGAAGGAAAGTTTAAAAGATATATTAAAAAATGAAAGAAAAATTAAAACTTTGAGAGAACAAGAAGAGAAAACAGAATCTAAAAACAGATTAAAAAGATCAAATTCTGTAGCAAAGTCTGGTGTGGCCATCAGAAGTGAAACATGCCACAATTAATTGGACTGACATCTAACTCTAAGACCCTGATGCTGGTTTGGAAGCCATTCTGGTTGGTTCTGAGAAACCAACATTGAGCAAAGCATGGGACGCCCTGTGAATCCAGCCCTTTCCTGAAGCCCCTTGGGTTGGATTGGATTTATTGGATTTATATGCCACCCTTCTCCCAAAGCACTCAGGGCAGCATACAACATGAGAGACATAGAGTACAAAAGTTAAAAAGATATTAAATAAGAAATCCAATAAGCAATAAAATCATAGACATTATAAAATAAATTAAAATTGGAATTAAAATTAATAAATTATTTTGTTCCGGCCAGGCCGGCTTGCTGAAAAAACCAGCTTTTTAGGGTGCACCGGAAGGATGGGAGGTCGGGAATTATGCAAAGCTCCATGGCCAGCTCATTCCAAAGGGAAGGCGCTCTCACAGAAAAGGTTCTCCCCCTGGGGGTCGCTAGCCGACAGTTTGGAAGCCATCCTGGTTGGTTCTGAGAAGCCAACATTGAGCAAAGCATGGGATGCCCTGTGAATCCAGCCCCTTCCTGACCCTTCAGACTCAGGCAGAATCACAAAACCTTCCCAGATTCCAGATGCTGAGAACCTCACTGGACCAGGGATGACATCGGACCTTTCCAGGACCATCTCCTTCGCCCTTTCCATCTGGTTGGAACCACTGAGGCCAAGAACAACCTTCTCTGAAGCTCCATTTTTGGCATCCGCTAATTGCCTTTGCTAACTGCATAACGGCGGCTGAGGATCATGGGAGCTGGAGTCCATGCCTTTGGAAGGTGCACATGGGAAGGCTGCCTGTGGCTGTTCAGGCAGGACAGAGACCCATAAAGAGGACTTGGAAAAAGACTCTTGAAAGCAGCTGCATCCATTCTTTCTCCCAACGCTTGGCAGGAGAGAAAGAGAGAGAGAGAGAGAGAGAGAGAGAGAGAGAGAGAGAGAGAGAGAGAGAGAGAGAGAGAGAGAGAGAGAGAGAGAGAGAGAGACGAAGCCCGCCCAGTGAGGCTAATAACCACATTCCCCTTTTCAATTTGGCTCCATAAACACCCAGCCTTTCTGCTCTGGGGAGCAACCCCAGTATCCTGAGGCCTGGCCTAACTGGGAATTCTGGAAACCAGCATCCCAAAACATCTGGGAGGCTCCCAGCAGGAGAAAGAGCCTCAAAGTCCCCAGTTTATCCTCTGAAGACACACGGAGAGATCTCTGCAAGTCTCCATTGAGCTTTGTCCAGGCATTGTGGGAAACCTCTGACCCCCTCCCTCCACACAGGTTCCCTTCTGCCTCTCTCCCATCATCCCAGCTCTGTTGCCCGAATGCCAGACCTGGAATCGGTTCACACAATGTGCTAAACAATGTATGACTTTTTAAATTTCCTTTTAATTCAGGAAGAGAGCTGCGCATGCGCAAGATGGCGGGTTAGCTCCGGAGCTCCGTGTGGGCTATGGAGGTCGGGGGCCTTTTGTGCCCCCAGCCCCTTTTTTCCAGCATTTGTGGGCTGGGGTTTCTGTGAGGGATCCATCCTGGCTTCTCAGGATGAGGTTCGTGACATTCTTGGAGGCGCTGGGAGCGGAGGCGGCCCCGGGGACGCGGAGGACGGTGAGAGCGTCGGGGCGTTCCCGGAATGGAGGCCGGTGTCGGAGCGGAGGCCGGAGTCCCCGGTGAAACAAAACGGGGATACTGGCCGCGCGCAGGGGGCTCCCAGCGCTGCTATGCTATGGCAGAGCTCACCATGGGGCCAATACGGCGGTGAGAGCGCTGCGAGGTCAGCAGCGTTGGCCTGGTGGTGTCAACGATAAAGAAAGAATGAAGATGGTTGGTGAGAGAAGAAAGAGTTTTGAATGGGGGCAGCCGCCGAGTGGCGAGGCGGCTGCCGGAGATGGCGGCGGTGGGAGCGCCGGATAGGGGTGCGTACCTGAGGATGGAGGGTAAAGGAGGAAGATATCGGCGGTGAGAGCGCCGTGAGGCGCGAGGAAAAGGAACGGATGGAGCAGCCGCTGGAGGCCGGGGCGACGGTGGTGGGAGCGCCGGGAGGCCAGCGGCCAAGGTGGGTGCGCAGGAGAGGGCGGCGGTGTGAGCGCCGAATGTGAGTGTGAATAACCAGGCTGACTATGCGGATTCTGCTGACCAAATTTTTGGACTTGACTTTGACCATCTTTAACAACTTTAACATCTTCCCCGTGGCTTCCTAAGACCAGGATATAAGATCTAGAGAGCTGAACCACCTGCTCCTGAAGGATGTGAACTTTGTCTATAAGATCTTAGACCGGAAGAACTAATGTAACTGACATTACGAACTTATATGAACTTTAACCTCACAGATGCACTTTACTGCACTTTATTTCACTTATGGTGCACTTTAGTATTGCACTTTATTTTTAACATCTTAAATTAACATCTATGAAATGAATTGTAGCTTAATATCTTTGCTAACGACTTTTTAAAATTTTTGTATTTTAAACCCACATCCCACCATTAACTCCATCAGATATGTACTCCAGAGCTAGCCTTTTATCGCTGCGAGAGTCCCCACTCTCGCAGGTTTGGCCCTCCGAACTATCGAGGGCCCGTCTTGAGGAAGGATTCATTAATCCGGAGAGACGGGCGAAGCGCGGCCTTAGGGGTTTTTTAATTAGGAAATTTTTATCTATTTTAGGGGGTACTAGGGAGGGGGGTGGGCATAGACAGTTTGAGGCAAAAGAATTACATGAAAGAAAGGGCCGGACCAGTAGCCGACGGGAGGAGACGGAAGGTACTGATTTGAGGGGGGAACCACGAGTCGTGCCATTAGAGGGCATTCCAATCCAGAGGGTCGTGGGGAGGGGCAGGGCCGAGGGGAGACCATCCTCCCGGTTGTTGGCACGCAGCCGTTGGTTACGAACGGTCGAGTGCCACAACCCCCGCAGGCTAGGTGGTCAGGGAATACAGAGCCTGGGCCTGCGGCTGATGTTTTGCAACGCCAGGTCCGTGGTCAACAAAGCCCCCCTCATTCATGATCTTGTGTCAGAGGGGGAGCCGGACCTGGTAGGAATTGCGGAAACCTGGTTGGGCCACGAAGGAGGACTTCCCCTCATTGAAATGTGCCCACCAGGCTACCGCGCTTTTCATCAGCCCCGGGTCCAAGGTAGGGGTGGTGGGGTAGCGGTCATTATCAAGGAAGGTTCTTGAGCCAAGAGAGACCATTGTGCCACAGACTACCGGTTGCGAGTCCCTCTGCGTGAAGTGGGGCCTAGGGAGGCAGTTGGGCTTGCTGGTTATATACCTGGCTCCTCGCTATGTAGCAGCAGCCCTGCCCGAGCTCCTGGAGGTGATCGCTACGGTGGCAGTGGAGACCCCCAGACTTTTAGTCATGGGGGACTTTAATCTGCCATCGGTGGGCGAATCATCCGAGGTAGCTCGGGAGTTCATGGCTTCCATGACGGCCATGGACCTGACCCAACTAATTCAAGGCCCCACCCACGAGGGTGGACACACACCGGATCTCATTTTTGTCTCAGGCCAATGGAAGAGTGATCTGGGTATAGGGGACATAGTCATCACACCCTTGTCATGGTCAGACCACTCACTTCTCCGGCTCGACTTTCCGACCGCTACTCCCCTCCGCGAGGAGGCGGTGCCAGAACCACCTATCTGGTTCCGCCCCAGGCGCCTGATGGACCCGGATGGGTTCCAGATGGCGCTTGGGCCACTTCCTGTAGCCCTGACCCGCGCCCCGATGGAGGACCTCATGGCCGCATGGAATATTGCGACCATGGGAGCCTTGGATCGGGTCGCGCCCTTGCGGCCTCTCTTGCGGCGCCGAGCCGCCCCGGCTCCTTGGTTTACCGAGGACCTGAGGGCGATGAAACGCCGCAAGAGATGCCTAGAGGGAAGATGGAGGGCTACCCGCTCTGAATCTGACCGGACACAGGTAAGAGCCCATTTATAGACTTACATTGTGGCGCTGAGAGTGGCCAAACGCCATCATTGTGCTACTCTCATAGCATCCGCAGAAAACCGCCCTGCCGCCCTGTTTAGGGTGACCCGTTCCCTCCTTCAACAGAGGGTGCAGGAAGCCCCGCTACAGGGTAGAGCAGAGGAATTTGTGACTTTTCTGCAGGACAAAACCGCTCAGATACAGAACGAGTTAGCCCCCATTCTTGGTCCAGTGGGGTGCCACGAGGCTGATCTTGTTTGGGAGGAATTTGACTCCGTTGCTTCCGAGGATATGGACAGGTTACGTGGGCGACTGTGAGCCACCACATGTTTATTGGACCCGTGTCCCTCCTGGCTTGTACTGGCATCCTGGGAGGTGACACGAGGCTGGCTCCAAGAGGTTGTCAACGCTTCTTTAAGTGAGGGTTCCTTGCCTGCTTCCCTAAAAGAGGCTATGGTGAGGCCCCTCCTTAAGAAGCCCTCTTTGGATCCAGCTCTTTTAACCAACTATCGTCCCGTCTCCAACCTTCCCTTTTTGGCGAAGGTTGTTGAGAGTGTGGTGGCACAACAGTTTCCCCGTCACCTGGAGGAAGTTGATTATCTAGACCCGCGCCAGTCCGGCTTTCGGCCCGGGCATAGCACCGAGACGGCATTGGTCGCGTTGGTAGATGATCTCTGGAGGGCCAGAGATGGGGGTTGTTCCTCCATCCTGGTCCTATTAGACCTCTCGGCGGCTTTCGATACCATCGACCATGGTATCCTATTGCATCGGCTGGGGGGGTTGGGGGTGGGAGGCACCGTTTTACGGTGGTTCTCCTCCTACCTCTCTGGCCGATCGCAATTTGTGTTGGCAGGGGAGCAGAGGTCGACCCCGAGACCCCTCACATGTGGGGTGCCTCAGGGGTCGGTCCTCTCGCCTCTCCTGTTTAATGCATACATGAAGCCGCTGGGTGAGATCATCCGTGGTTTTGGGGTAGAGTACCATCTATACGCTGATGACACTCAGCTGTATATATCTACCCCAAACCACCCCAACGATGCCGTAGCGGTGATGTGCCAGTGCCTGGAAGCCGTGCGGATCTGGATGGGAAGCAACGGACTCAGGCTCAACCCAACCAAGACCGAGTGGCTGTGGTTTCCGGCTGCCCGATTCAACCAGCTCTCTCCAACGCTGGCCATAGGGGGCGAACATCTTGCCCCTGTGGATGGGGCGCGCAATTTGGGTGTCCTCCTGGATACCCGGCTGTCTATGGAAGAGCAAGTGACAGCCGTGGCCAGGAGGGCGTTTTACCAGGTTCGCCTGGTCCGCCAATTGCGCCCCCTATTGGATCGGGACGCCCTTCGCACAGTCACTCATGCCCTCGTGACATCCCGACTGGACTATTGTAACTCTCTCTACATGGGGCTCCCCTTGAGGTGCACCCGGAGGCTTCAGTTAGTTCAGAATGCAGCCGCGCGAGCAATCATGGGAACCACTAGGTTTACCCACATTACACCGCTCTTGCGCGAGCTGCACTGGCTGCTTGTCGTCTTCCGGGTGCGCTTCAAGGTGTTAATTATCATCTTTAAAGCGCTCCATGGCTCGGGACCTAGCTACCTGCGGGATCGGATCCTGCCTCACACATCCTCACGGCCGATTCGCTCCCACAGAGAGGGACTTCTCCGGGTGCCATCCACTAGACTTTGTCAGCGGGCGACGCCCAGGGGAAGGGCTCTCTCTGTGGCGGGCCCAGCCCTCTGGAATGACCTTCCCCCCGATATTAGAACGACCACGGACCTCCGCTCCTTCCGCTTGAAATTGAAGACTCATCTTTTCCGCCTGGCCGGCCTAGGGTAGTCTCTCTCTCTATGGGCTTTTAAATGTATATCAATATTTAGTGGGGATTTTTAGTTAATGGGATTTTAGCACAGGAATTAATTTAATCTGTTTTAATTTGCTATGTATTTTGTATATTTATTGTTTTTATTCTCCCTGTGCACCGCCCCGAGTCCCTGTGGGGAGAGGGAGCGGTCAATAAATTTAGCTATTATTATTATTTTTATATTGGATACCTGTAGGCTCCAACCTCCAGGAAGGCCCGTTTCTTCCTGCAGGGATCAGGCTGAGCCCCACGTGCAATGCAGGCACATCTCTTGGCCCCACAGCTCTGCACCCTCCCCCAGAATACAAAACTCTCACTGGGTCAGGGACAGGGACAGTGTGTGTGTGTGTGTGTGTGTGTGTGTGTGTGTGTGTGTACTTGCTGTCCAGTGGGAGAGACCCCTTCTGGGGTGGGAGAGATGGGGGGGCTGGGGGCTCCTTCTGGTGCTGAGGCTAATGTGAAAGAACTGCAGGGCTTCCTCCCCTCACATCCCCCCATCAACTGAGTGATGGAACTGAGAGCCACAGACCGGGACCTGCATGGCCATGAACTGGGGAGGGGGGCGGGCTCCAAAGGGGCCAGAGAAGGTCAGAGGATCCCAATAGCCATGGGGAGAGAGGAAAATACGGGAGGGTTGAGAAACAGGCCACTCGGGCGTGGTTATGGCCATGGTGGTGTGAGGACGTGCTCTCCACTTCACAGGGCACTTTACGGAAGGTAAATGCGGATTAAAGTGTTTGAAATGCACCGATAGAAGCCGAAATTTTTCACAGTTGCATCGGAAGAGCTGTTGTCCCAGTAGATTGACTTTTGAATTGGTAGGTCAACCTGAATTGCTTGAATTTTGAAGTTTTGTTTATCGTGGGAAAGTGAGGGAGGGCTGACCAGAGAGGCAGCCGCGAGTGCACAGTTGGGTAAACAGCTGCTCTTTGTTCTCACTAAATACCGCGATCTGCATTTTTTTTTTGCTGCGAGGCAAAGGCACAGATATCAAAGACTGAATTTGTAAACAGTGGAAAGATTCTTTCTTTCGGAAGGTACGTGGATTTCAAGCTTTTAAGTTGAACTTTTGTTTGTGAAGTGCCTAAGCTGAAGTAGCAAATACACAATCCTGGGCAACGCCTTTAAACGGCTGATAGAGGTTTGGCTTTTTTTTCTTAAGTAAATTATACAAACGAACTGAGAGTTATAAACTATTATTTGGCTCTTTTGAGTGCAATAAAAAGCTGTCTCAGCTTCAGTTGGGATTATTGTCCCCTAATCTTCATTAAAGACCCTCTTGGCAAAAGTGGATAATTAAAAACTTACTAAATATGGCAACTCAACAGTCCACAGAAATGCAACAAATTGTGGTGGCTTTAAATAAAATTGGTGAAAAGTTATCAGGATTGTCAGATAGAATGGACAATATGACATTGGAAATTAAAAAAACAAAGCAAGAAATGAATGAAAATTTTGCAAAGCAAACAGCGGAAATGACAATTATTAAAGATGAAATTGAACAGATTCATGTACATGATGCAAAGATAGATCGCCAAATTGGAGGAATTTTTTTTAAAAACGAACAACAAGATAAAAGAATTTGTCTTTTGGAAGAAGAATTAAGAAAATATAATGTAGTTATTCGAGGAATTCAAGAAGAAAAAGTGGATAACTTGAAACAAAGAGTCTTAAAATGGTTGAATGATCTCGATACACAAATTATATTTACAGTAACAGATTTGGCAAGTGTTTTTAGAGTTGGATATAAAAGACAAGATGGTTCAAACAGAAATGTATTGGTGAAATTTGCAAACCTTAGTGATAAACTGGAGTTGATGGCGAAAATAAGAGAAATGGGTGAAGTTCCAAAATTTGAGGAGAAAATTATTCAAGTCTTTCCGGATATATCAAGAGATGAAAGAGCGTGGAGATTTTTTTTGAAGCCAATTACAAAGGTTTTAAGAGACAATGGAATTAAATATAATTGGAGACCACCACAACAGTTGAAATTCTTTTATAAAGAGAAAATGCAAACAATTACTCCGCAAATAGATGCAGTAATATATTTACATGAGCTTGGACTGATTGAAAAAGATGAGGATATAACAGAAATTAAAAATCAAATGCTTAAGATGGGTGGAACATATGTAAAAACTCCAACACTAGAAGAAAAAGGGACGGTTGGAGGACAAGATCCTAAAAGGTTAAAGCGGAAGGAAATCTCACCGGCGATGTCTGAACAAAAGAAAAGTCGTGACGATACAAGGGGAGAGAGAGCGGATAAGATGGAAGATCTTGGAAAAACGCAGGAAGCTGAGTGTGGGGAACAGTTATTACTGTCTTCTTTTTTCGAGAGATGAATTTAAGTAGACAGCCCAAAAGAAGTGACCCGACCATTGGCATGTCCCCTCCCCCACACTCTCTTTGTAGAGGCGGAAACCAATTGAGGATGTGGGGGATGAAGATTGTTTGTTATTCGTTGTTTGTTATGTCTTGTTTGGTGTTGGGATGTGGGCACGGAAAGGAAGAGCAGGGGATAGGACTAAAAAAGTTACAGCTTAAATGCGTTTTATAAAAATAATGACATGGAACGTGAAGGGAACAGGGAATCAGGTTAAAAGAAGACGATTGGAACTTAAAATTAAAAGGGACCTACCAGATATATTATTTTTGCAAGAAACTCATCAAAAATCTGAAGATTCAAATAGAATGTATATAAAGGGTATGCAAATTTATGAAAAATCCTTTGGAACTTCAAAAGCTAGAGGAGTTGCAACATTGATATCAGATAGGGTATATTTTGAAAAAAAACAAGTAATTGTGGATGATGAAGGAAGATATATAATAATTGTGGGAAATATTAATGAGGAAAAAGTGACACTTGTTAATTTATATCTACCGAATGAGAAACAAAAAAAATTTCTTGAAAAAATAACCAAAATCTTGGAAATTGAAAGTGTAGGGAAAGTAATTGTGGCTGGGGATTTTAATTTAATTAGAGATAAAATAGATAGTACTAATCCCACTCGTTGTGGAGGAGCAAATAAAGGGGAGACTTTAAATAAATGGATGCTTCGAAATGGCGTGGTGGATGTTTGGAGAGAAGTGAAAGGTACTGAAAGAGTGTACACTTTTTACTCCAAGATATATAATACATATTCAAGAATTGATTATATTCTGGTTTCTAAAGATTTGTTGAATAATGTAGATAAAATAGATGTGGGAATTTTTAAGGACTCTGATCATGCAGAAGTTACGATGGAAATAGATTTTAATTTTGAGAAAAAAAGAAGATGTTGGAGATATGATGATAAACTGTATAAAAATGAGGAGGATAAAATATGGATATTTAAAAAATGGGAAGAAAGTTGGAAATTGAATGATAATGGAGAGGTCAAATTTGAAATTGTTTGGGATGCGATGAAAGCAGTATTTAGAGGAGAAAGTATTAAGTTATCAAGCAGGAAATATAGAAATTATAAAAATAAAATTGAACAGGATATAAATCAGATTAAGGTATTGGAGAATCAATTTTTACTTACTAAGGAAAAATTTTTTTGGGAGGAGTTGAACCTGCTAAAAAATAAATTGATAGAAGAAGACATAGAACTGGTTAAAAAAAATATAAGATATTTAAATAGGAATTTTTTTGAATTTAGTAATAAAAACTCTAAGTTATTGGCAAGGATGGCGAAAAATAAAAGGGAGAAGAGAGAAATTGGACCCCTGATAGATGATAAAGGTATAAGATGTTATAAAAAATTAGAGAAATGTGAAGTGGTTAGGAATTTTTTTCAAAAATTATACTCAAAAAAATCAATTGATTCGGAAAAATTGAAAAGTCACTTAGAAAAATATGTTGTGAAAATTGACCAAATACATAAAGACTTGATGGAAGGAGATATAATACAAGATGAGATTAACGAAATAATACAAAAGATAAAATTAGGGAAAGCTCCAGGCGAAGACGGATTACCTGCTGAGTTTTACAAAGAATTTAAGGAAATAATAATACCAAAATTGCAAAAATTATTTAATGGAATTTTACATGGAAGTTCCGATGTCATGGAATAGAACGGTAATATCTATAATCCCTAAACCAGATAAAGATTTGGAAAGGATTGAGTCCTATCGACCCATTTCTTTAATTAATCAAGATGCAAAGATATTTACCGCCATTATAAATAATAGATTAAGTAGATTTATAGATAGACATATAAGTTATAATCAAGTAGGTTTTGTAAAGGGTAGATATATGAATGATATTGTTAGAAGAGTATTAAATATTATAGATGTAGCTGAACATAATGGTGATAAAATAGGTATAGTATCACTAGATATTTTTAAAGCTTTTGATTCCGTACAATGGGAAACTATTAAAGTAATTATTGAAGTATTAGGTTTTGGTAATAAATTTATACATGCTATTTCGAAATTGTATCAAAAAAGTAGTGCAAGAGTGATGGTGAACGGAATAATGACAGAAGAGATCAAATTGGAAGCGGGTACGAGACAAAGATGTCCCTTGTCTCCAACATTATTTTTATTGGTTATGGAAATTTTGACTAAAATGATAGAAAAAGATGAAGAATTGGAAGGGTATAAGGGATATAAGATAAACTTGTACGCGGATGATACTTTGATTATTTTGAAAGATATAGAGAAAGATTTGAAGAAGATACACAAGCATTTGAAAGAATTTGAAGAAATGACAGGTTTGAAAGTAAATTGGTTAAAATCTGAATTATTAATGGATAATAATGGTAATGAGCGGGAGAATATGCAAGAACAATTTGGGATAGGGATCAAAAATACATTGAAATATTTGGGTATAACACTTTCACTCAAAGTTAGAGAAATGAAAAAACTTAATTACGATGTGGTGATGAATGAAGTCGAGAAAAAGATAGATAAATATAAAAAGATAAAGTTGTCTTGGTTTGGTAGAATTGCAATGTGTAAGATGATGTTGTTACCAAAGTTTAATTTTTTATTTGAGATGCTACCATTAAATTTGACAGAGAAAGATATTGAAAGATATCAGAAGAAATTGGATAAATTTTGTAATGGTGGGAAAAGACCTAGATTACTGAAGAAAATGTGGTATCAAAATCAAAAGGAAGGTGGATTGGGAATCCCCAACCTACTCAATTATTATTGGGCCTATGGTATTCGAACTGTGGTAAAAATACTTAAAGGTGAAGATAGTCATTGGAGAGATTTAGAGTTAAAAGATATTAAGAGATTCGGCTCAACATGGTTTTTAGATAAAGCAAAATCAAAAAGGGTAATTAATAGCTATTGGTTAAAGGGATTGAGTAAAATTTGGAATAAATTCGTTAAAACTTTAATTCCGGATATAATTTTTTTGGGGAAGACAATTGAAAATTGGCCGATTAAAACCAATATAAGTCGTGACAAGGTAATAGAAGATGAAAATATAGAAATTATAATAGATTGGC
This sequence comes from Rhabdophis nuchalis, assembly GCA_039707465.1. Lineage (NCBI taxonomy): Eukaryota > Metazoa > Chordata > Lepidosauria > Squamata > Natricidae > Rhabdophis > Rhabdophis nuchalis. The sequence goes on along the minus strand of CM077655.1, from coordinate 23,340,423 downwards.
TAAAAACTTTAGGAAATGAAAGAAGGAAAAAAGAAATTATTGAAAAATTGGGTTTAGGCTGGTTTGAAAAAATACAAATAGAAAAATGGACTAAGAAAGTAAGGGGAAATTGCAAGATAAGCAGAAATAAAACTGAATTTGAACATTTAGTATCTCAAATTATGAAAGATGAAATTGGGTTAAAGGGTTAGTAAGTTAGTAAGTTAAAAGGTTAGTAAGATTTATAAGATTATAAATTTTGATGGAAAACCACAAATGGTGATGAAGATGAATTGGGAAAAAGAACTCAATATTAAAATATCAGACTTAGATTGGAATGTGAATTGGAAAAGTAGAATTATGAGGATTTTATCTGTAAGGATTAAAGAGCATAATTATAAGGTTGTTTGGAAATGGTATTTGACTCCATTAAGATTACCGTTGATGGATAAAAAAACTAGTAAAAAATGTTGGAGATGCGATATGGAATTAGGGACTTATGAACATATGTGGTACAAATGTGATAAAGTTAAAAAGCTTTGGCAACAATTGGAGAAAATGATATTTGAAATGATGGAGAAAAGAATAATATTGAGATTAGAAGCTATATTATTGTTGATAATCAAGGAAACAGAACTAACAAAATATGAGAAAGAATTGATTAGAATTATGATTATAGTGGGTAGAATTATAATAGCTAGATATTGGAAATTAGATGTGAATTTTAGAATAGAAGAGTGGTATTGTGAAATGTGGAAATTAGCTTTAAATGATAAAATGACATGTGACATTAAATTTAGAAATGGTGTTTATAAAAAAGATACTTTTTGGAAAACTTGGAAACCATTTGTGGACTATGCGCTTGGAAATTTGGACGCTTCGATACCTGTACCCAGAGAACGTGGATTTTGGAGATCGTGAGGATATATCCGAAGAACCAAATCTTCCTTTCTTATGTACAGCACAGGGTGAAATATTGTAAATATTGTATATGTATATTTTGTTGTAATGTCAAAAAATTTAATTAAAAAAGAAAAAAGAAAAAAAAAGAGAAACAGGCCACTCACGGAGACCGAGTGATCCCAGGGATCTTGTTCAATGGTGGGTTCCTACTGGTTTGGACTGAACCAGTAGTGGTTTGGGGCCTGGGTTGGTGGAACTGGCAGTGACCCAGTCCTTCCATGCCCCCAAACCAGTTCTCCAGGCGCCTCCATAAGAATCCCCATCTTGTTTTCCGTTTCCTCACTTTCATTGCCCTGCGCTTGAGCATGAAGTGCGCACCCACGGATGAAGCGGCAGTAGTGCCTGCTGGAATACCACCCCCCCCCCCCGATCTTCACTGCCTCTCGCACTCCAACCCAAGTCCTGCATGGGAGGTTCTGAAGGCCCTGGACAAGTGGTGGGATTCAAAAAAAATTTTCTAGCACTTCTGTGGGCGTGGCTTGGTGGGCGTAGCAGAGGAAGGATCCTGCAAAATCCCCCTCCCTCCCCAGCCCCCCCACCTTCTTCCCAGCTCTGTCCTCCTGTTGAGAGCAACAGAAGGAGATCAGCTGGGAAGCAGGGAGGCAGAGGGGGTGGGGCCCCTCTATTTGCCGGTTCTCCGAACTACTCAAAACTTCTGCTACTGGTTCTCCAGAACCTCTCAGAACCGGCTGAATATGACCTCTGCCCTGGAGCCTTGGTGAAGGCCAGGCCAGTCTGCCATAAAGCTCCCTGTTAGGAGTAGACTCCTAGAGTTGGGTAGACAATATATAATACCATGATGATATATGGTCATTGTGGCTTTAAGGATGTTGGAATGTTAGCGTGCAATTAGGAAGTGCAATTATCTCTCACTATAAGAGGAAGCCAGCAGAGCGCATCTCTCTCTCTCTCTCTCTCTCTGCTGGATTTGCTGTTTGATAACTGAGTTGCTCATATGTGGTGAACTGTGAATTACTGAAGAAGAAAGAAGGAAGGAAGATTGTGTTTGCTGACTGTAAGCAATTTGATATTTGTTGAGACTTTGATTTTGAATCGCTTTAACATCACTGTTTGTTAAGCAGGATTTTAGTTTAGTAGTTTTTACAGCTTCAGTAAAAGCTATTTTATTTTTACTTAACAGTGTCTGGTCTACTAATTGTGTGTACATTAACAACATTCTTCTAGCTGCATATTCAGCTGCACACCCTTTTGCTGTCTCCCAATGGAGAGATTACCTAACACTCCCTTCATCTGGGACGTCAAGGTGGAGGAAACGGCTACTCTTGTGTCCATCACTCAGACCCGGCTGGGACCGGAGGGGGCGATTCTGCCCACAGAGCTCAGCCTGGAGGGTTTCTGGCTTTGGCACCAGCTGAGGCTCCAGGGGAGGGGAGGGGACGTGGGGGTGCTTGGGGGGGGCATGCAGGGCCCTTGCCCCACAGACAGCCAGAGGAGAGAGGCTGTCTCTTCAGTTGAGCACCAGGAGGGGTCAGTGAGGGCTGCTATTCTTGCACCAGGCTCCCTGCCTGACCTCCGGGGCTCTGGGGCTGGGCGGGCGGTAGAGTCCCCTGGGCTTATGGTGCTGGGGGGCTGCAGACAGCCATCCCCAGGTGGGAGGTCAGAGGCAGCTCAGGAGTTTAAAGCAGCCCTGGGCCCAAATCACCCTGGACCAACTCCTAGCAAGGGTAAAAGGAGTCTTTAACTTACAACTGTTTCTCTATTGACTACTGGAAGTCATAATGGCACTGAGAAAAGAGATTTATGACCATTTTCCTCTCTTACGACCATTGCAGCATCCCCATGGTCACAGGATCAAAATTCGGATGCTTGGCAACTGGCATGGACTTATGAGGGTTGCAGAGTCTTTGAGGGGTCATGTGACCCCCTTTTCTGACCTTCTGACAAGCGAAGTCAGTGGGGAAGGAAGATCTACCTATTTCTCAATCAATCGGTTTGTCTATTTATCCACCCCCAGACACTTTTCATTTGAAAGATGAACTCTTTTAATAGATGAACATCTAATACCTAAGTCAAGAAAACATTGGGTTTTTTTGTTTATTCTATTTAGATTCTGCCAGATTCCAGAATGACTCTAGATGACAATATAAGACACAAAATCCAAATGCAAAACCAATCAGAAGAGGAAGAAAAAAATAAGGAAAAGCTAAAAAGAGAGAGAAGTAGAAGGTGAATCCACTAACAGTGAACACTGAGGGAGCAATTTTGGTCATAATATTAGAGCAATGGGAAAATATGTGGTCTACAAAAAGAGAGCTTTTATAGAATGATTAATTGTTGGTATTTGACATCCTATATAGGTGTATAAGATTGTTTTTAATAAGCGATTATGTTGACCAGTCTCTGAATTCATGTTTAGACTGAATCAGAATAACATAAACAACAGAGTTGGAAGGGACCTTGGAGGTCTTCTAGTCCAACCTGCTTCTCAAGCTGGAGATTTCAGAGAAAAGCTTCTCCAATCTCTTCTGGAAAACCTCCCTCAATGGAGCAGCCACAACTTCCGGGATGCACACTCTTCCACTGGTTAATAGATTTTCATTGTTATAAAATCTCTCCTGGCTTCTCACTTGGATCTCTCTTCACTGGGCTTCCCTCCATTGCTTCTATTCCTGCCTTCAGGGGCTCCGGAGGATGGATGGAGCCCCTCTTCTCTGGGACAGCCGCTCAAGTGTTGGAGGAGGTCATCCCATCCCCCGCAGTCCTTCTCTTCCTTAGGCCGGACCTTCCCAGCCTTCCCAGCTGACAGCGGAGCCCCCAAACCTCCTCTGAGAGTCCCAGAAAGCCTGGTTCCATTTCAGGGCCCCACTTGGTTAATTTGGGGAGGGAAACAGATTTGCCAGGCGGAATCCTGGAACCTGAGATCCAGGCATTTACGGGCTAGGAGAGACTCTCTGTCGTCGTCCCCCCCACTTTCCCGCAGACGCTGCAAGGCCAACGGTCGGAGACGCGGAGGAGGAGGCGGGGGAGGGGGGGACACCGATCTCGGAAGAAGCGGATCTGAAGGGGAGGAAGGGGGTCCCTGCCATTCTCTGGAACAACCGAAGAGGAGGAGGCGCTTCTTCTGGGCGACCCCTGTCCGAAGACAAAATCAAGGCGGCATCAATGAAGGAGGGACTCTGCCAGCTGTCTGGAAAGGGGGGGAGGGGAAAAGGGGAAGAAGGAGAAAGGGAAAGAGGGAAAATAAAATAAATCCCTTCATTTTTCCTTCTGTTAATATAATTTTGTAGCCCCAAAGAACGGAAGGAGCAACCGCCTGACCTGCCCAAAACTCCCGAGACCGGATCAAGGACGAGGCTTCTCTTCAAAGGGACCCCGCGGAGCTTCCTTCACTCCTGGGCGTTTCTTCACCCCTCCCCCCTCTCTCTCTGCCCCCTCCCTCTCCCGCCCCCCCCCCCTTTGCAGTTTCCCTCCCTGATCAGCTGCCCCAAAGTCTCCGGGGCAGATTTGCGACCTTCCCTTCTGCAGCTCTTGCCCCGCAGGAGAGCCCAACGCAGCCAGGGAGCCTCCTTCCAAAGCGCCCCCGGGGAGCCCGGTGTCCGGCAGGGATCCTGGCCCCGAAGGTCCCGCTGGGGCTGAGACCTTCGGCTGATGGGCAGCAAGCGCCCCTCTGGCTGGAAGAACGGGGGGGGGCAAGAGGCGTTGGAGCTGTGAGGGGGGGGGGCGTTTGGGACGGTGGGAGGGAGCGAGGAGAACGGAGGAGCTGCGCTTTGGAGAAGGGGGGGCGGGAGGGAAAAGAAGGAAGGGTGAAGCAGAGAAAGGAAGGGTGGGGAGTTAAGAGGAGGAGAGAGGGTAAGAAAGAGGAGAAGGGGGAGGAGAGGGGAAGAAGGAAGGAGAGGAGGAAAGAAGGAGAGAAGGGAGGTAGAGAAGATGGAAATTCTCGATGACGGATTTATTAATCGCGAGAGGTGGCAGAAACGGAGATTTAGGGGTTTTTTAGGGGTTTTTTAAATTCGGCTTTTAAGGGGACCCAGGGAGGGGGGAGGGTTATCTGGTAAAAAGGATGTGGGTAAGGGAATCAACCCACCAAGTAATACTTTCAGGTCGGCCCGCGGTCTCGAAGGGGAGGCTGTAGGTTCCGATATTGGGAGAAGGGCAAAGGTTGATTTAACAGAGGGCTTTTCCATCAGGACGGTCCGGGGTAAGGGCAGATATGGCGGGGGCTGGAGACCATATCAAGTGTCGGGAGTGCCCACCCACTGTTTGCAAGTTGTTGCACGCTCCAATCTCCAGAGGTCCTCCTGCAACCCAGGTAGTCAGGGATCTCAGAGCTGGGGCCCTAGGCTGATGCTGTGTAACGCCAGGTTCGTGGTCAACAAAGCCCCCCTCAAACATGATTTGGTGTCGGAGGGGGAGCCGGACCTGGTGGGTATCACGGAGACCTGGTTGGGCCACAAGGGAGGAGTTCCCTTCGTAGAAATTTGCCCTGCAGGTTACCGGGCATTCCATCAGCCATGGGCCCAGGGGCGGAGTGGGAGGGTGGCGGTTGTTATTAAGGAAAGTTTTGAGCCTAGGGAGACCGCTGTGCTGCAGACAGCGGATTGTGAGTCCCTCTATGTGAAGTGGGGTCATGATGTAGAGAATGTAGAGAAAAGTCAAGTCTTACACTTAGGTAAGAAAAAACAAAACTACACATATAAACTGGGTGAAACCAGGCTCCGTAGCAGGGACTGTGAGGGGGATCTTGGAGTCTTGGTGGACAACGAGTTAAATATGAGCCAGCCGTGTGCGGCGGCTGCCAAAAAAGCCAATGCAATCCCAAGTTGCATTAACAGAGGGATACCATCTAGATCAAGTGAAGTACTAATGCCACTCTTTAAAGCCCCAGTAAGACCACGCTTAGAGCACTGCATCCAGTTTTGGTCACCACACTATAAAAAACATGTTGAGACTAGAAAAAGTGCAGGGAAGAGCAACCAGGATGATTAGGGGGACTAGCGGCTAAAACATGTGAAGAACGATTGCAGGAACTGGGCCTGGCTAGTCTAGGGAAGAGAAGGACCAGGGGAGACAGGAGAGCAGCCTTCCGATATCTGAGGGGCTGCCACAAAGAGAAGGGGGGGGTCAAGCTATTCTCCAAAGCCCCCAAAGGCCAGGCAAGGCATAATAACGGATGGAAACTGATCCAGGAGAGATTCAGCCTAGAAATAAGGAGAATTTTTCTGACGGTGAGAGCAATCAACCAATGGGACAGCTTGACTTCGGAAGTGGTGGGAGCTTCCTCATGGGAGGCTTTCAAGGGGAGATTGGAGGTCGTCTGCTTGGGTGGGAGGTTGGTCTAGATGACCTCCAAGGTCCCTTCCAACTCTGGTGAATCTGTTAATCCTCCTCTCAATCTCAGCTACTTCAATGAGAGTGGGCTTCCGGCGGAAGCCTTTCTTAAAAAACATTCCTCTATCCTGGGGGAAGATCCAGGGGGGACGATTTGGACTTCCTCTAATTATTGATGAAGAATTTTCTTTTTTTGGATTTGTGTTTTCCTTTCTGGATTGCCTTCGTTATTATACCTATGGAGTTGGAAAAGTTTTTCTCTGTTGGCTTCTGAATTTTGCAGCTGTACAACTTTGAGGACTTTGGACTCCTGATCTGCCTTACCAGCCCCACCCTAAAAACGCCATTTTACTGGCACGGATATTAACAGCTAAACATGGCACAAGAAGCAACGCTCGCAAGCCTCGAACAAAGAATGACTGCCCTTGAAACTGTTATACAAAATTTGGTATCAGAAATTAAGGCTCAGAGGGCAGAAAATGTCAACTTTAAAAAGGAACTATTGGACACTCGAAAACAAGTGCTTGAGAATACACAGAAGAATGAGGAATTGAAAGGGGGGCTGGAGGGGGCTAAGGGAGAGATTAAAAATGTTTCTAATGAGGTTGTGGAAATAAATGCGCATGTGACTAGGATTGATTTGGAAAGGATGACATATTTTTTGAGATTCCAGAATGTTTCTGAGATGGATGGTGAATGTCTCCCTGATCTTATGAGTACAATTATTGCAGACTATTTACATAAACCCAAAGATGAGATCAGAGGGGACATTGACCTAGTCTACAGAATAAATTCTGCATATGCTAGGATGAATGAAGTACCCAGAGAGATACATGTAAAATTTGTTAGAAGGTCAACCAGAGAGGAAATCTTGAAGGCGCAAAGAGGGAGTCCTATGATTTACCATCAAAAGGAGATTACCATCTTGAAGCAGATTCCAAGAAAAATTAGAGAAGCCAGAAGGAAATTTTCCTTCTTGTCTAAAACATTGTTTGATCATGGGATCTGGTTCAAGTGGGTGATACCCGAAGGGATGCTGGTGTTCTGGGAAGGAGGTAGAGTAAAGATTAAAACAGTTGCTGAGGCGGAAGCCTTTCTTAAAAAACATTCCTCTGTCCTGGGAGAAGATCCAGGGGGGGCAGGGGGAGCCATGGCCCCGCCCGCTGGGGGCCCGGGGGAGAAGGGGGAAGATACAATTGCCAAGAGACTTAGATCTAAAAAATAACTTTGCCCTTGTTTTTCTTTTGAGTAATATTGTATGATATTTGTAATCTGGATTTTTGCAATTGACTGACAGTATATAACTGAAAAATTTAGGAATATGTACTTGCTCCCAGCTTGTAGTGTTATGTGAAATGTTTCTTTTTTTTTCTTTTTAATAATGTAATTTGAGGTTCCGGAGGAGCCGACGACTTTGACGTGACCACTCTCAAAATTTCTATGTAACCCTTACCCTACCCCACAAAAAATGTAAACTCAATAAAACTTTTTCAATATAAAAAAAAGAAAAAATAACTTTGCTTTTTTTTTAATTATTATTAATATTGCATAACCTTATGTCTGGATGTTTGTATACGACTGCTAGCATAGAATGGAGAATTTAGGAATCTTGTACTTATTTTCACCTTGTAGTACTTTTGGAAAAATGTTCTTTTAATGTTTTATTATGAAGCCCTAGAAGGGCCAATGATCCCGACGCGAAAGTTCTTAATATGTTTCTGTATCCCTTACCCTACCCTTTTCGAAAATGGTAAAAACCAATAAAACGTTTTCAATATAAAAAAAATGAGAGTGGGCTTCCATGCCCAGAGTTGCTGAGGTTAATTGCTGTAATGAGGGACCCAGGAGGTGAGGACTGAAGGGGACTCAGGAGATTTGGGGAAGAGGAGGGGTGGGGTGAAGAAGGGGGGGAGGGGGAGAGGAGAGGGGAGGGGGAGGAAGGGTGGGAGGAGGCGGAAGGGGGAAGGGAGGAAGTGGGGGGAGGGGAAGAAGGAGGGGGAGGGGAGGAGGAGGCTACCCGAAGCTCCCAGCAGATGTTTCATTCGATGGTTTCCTCGGGAGCTTCTCCAAGGCCTCCTCCGGGTCCTCTCCTTTCCCGTGGGAGGTCCCTCACCATGGTGGATGGGTGAGGGACTCTCTGGCTTTGAAAGAAGCAGAAGGGGGAGAATTAATGACCAGTCCTCACATTGTCTGCCTCCCCTCCCTCCTCCCTCCTGCCTAAGGGCTCCTCACCTCCTCAGCCGCTTCCCGAAGGTCTTCTGGAGGAAGTTCTTCTCCCCGCTCAACCTCCGATTTTCCTTTTTGACTTCCTCCAACTCCTGTTTGAGGGCCACGCGTTCCTCTGCCATGGTCCCCCTGATGATGGCACTCCTGCAAATGATGACAGAAAGACAGAAATTAGGATAGATGGAGGGAGAGAGGGATTCTCCTATCTATTGGTCAAGGAGTACAGTGCCAGGGCCCGCGGCTGATGTTCTGCAACGCCAGGTCCGTGGTCAACAAAGCCCCCCTCATCCATGACCTTGTGTCAGAGGGGGAGCCGGACCTGGTGGGAATTGCGGAGACCTGGTTGGGCCACGAGGGAGGACTCCCCCTCGTTGAAATGTGCCCGCCAGGTTACCGCGTTTTTCATCAGCCCCGGGCCCTAGGCAGGGGTGGAGGGGTAGCGGTTATTGTTAGGGAAGGTCTAGAGCCGAGAGAGACCATTGTGCCACAGACCACCGGTTGTGAGTCCCTCTGCGTGAAGTGGGGCCTAGGGAGGCAGTTGGGCTTGCTGGTTGTATACCTGGCTCCCCGCTATGTAACAGCAGCCCTGCCCGAGCTCCTCGAGGTGATCGCTACGATGGCAGTGGAGACCCCCAGACTGGTAGTCATGGGGGACTTTAATCTACCATCGGTGGGCGAATCATCGGAGGCAGCTCGGGAGTTCATGGCTTCCATGACGGCCATGGACCTGACCCAGGTAATTCAGGGCCCCACCCACGAGGGTGGACATATGTCGGATCTAATCTTTGTCTCTGGTCAATGGAAGAGTGATCTGGGTATAGGGGATATAGTCATCACACCCCTGTCATGGTCAGACCACTCACTTCTCCGGCTCGACTTTTCAATCGCTACACCCCACCGCAGGGAGGCGGAACCTGATTGACCTATTTGGTTCCACCCCAGGTGCCTGATGGACCCTGACAGGTTCCAGATGGCGCTTGGGCCACTTCCTGTATCCCTGACCCGCGCCCCGATGGAGGACCTTGTGGCCGCATGGAATACTGCGGCCACGGGAGCCTTGGATCGGGTCGCGCCCTTGCGGCCTCTCTTGCGGCAGCGAACCACCCTGGCTCCTTGGTTTACCGAGGAGCTAAGGGTGATGAAATGCCACAAGAGATGCCTAGAGAGGAGATGGAGATCTACTTGGTCTGAATCTGACCGAACACAGGTGAGAGCCCATTTACGGACTTACCTTGTGGCGCTGAGAGTGGCCAAACGTCATCACTGTGCCACTCTCATCGCATCCGCAGATAACCGCCCTGCTGCCCTGTTTAGGGTGACCCACTCCCTCCTTCAACAGAGGGTGCGGGGAACCCCATTACAGGGTAGAGCAGAGGAATTTGGGATTTATCTGCAGGATAAAATCGCTCAGATTCAGAGTGAGTTAGTCTCCATCGATGGCCCAGTGGGATGCCCCGAGGCAGGTCCTGAGATAGTTTTGTGGGAAGAGTTTGACTCTGTTACTTCCGAAGATATGGACAGGTTACGTGGGCGACTGCGAGCCACCACATGTTTATTGGACCCGTGTCCCTCCTGGCTTGTACTGGCATCCTGGGAGGTTACACGAGGCTGGCTCCAGGAGGTTGTCAACGCTTCTCTGAGTGAGGGTTTCTTGCCTGCCTCCCTTAAAGAGGCTATGGTGAGGCCCCTCTTGAAGAAGCCCTCTCTGGACCCAGCATTATTGGTTAATTACTGTCCGGTCTCCAACCTTCACTTTCTGGCGAAGGTTGTAGAGAGTGTGGTGGCACAACAGTTTCCCCGTCACCTGGAGGAAGTTGATTATCTGGACCCGCGCCAGTCCGGCTTCCAGCCCGGGCACAGCACCGAGACAGCATTGTCGCGTTGGTAGATGATCTCTGGAGGGCCAGAGATGGGGGTTGTTCCTCCATCCTGGTCCTATTAGACCTCTCAGCGGCTTTCAATACCATCGACCATGGTATCCTGTTGTATCGGCTGGAGGGGTTGGGGGTGAGGGGCACCGTACTGCAGTGGTTCTCCTCCTACCTCTTGTCGATTGCAATTTGTGTTGGCAGGAGAGCAGAGGTCGACCTCAAGACCCCTCACATGTGGGGTGCCTCAGGGGTCAGTCCTCTCACCTCTCCTGTTCAACACATATATGAAGCCGCTGGGTGAGATCATCCGTGGTTTTGGGGTAGAGTACCACCTCTACGCTGACGATATGCAGCTGTATATATCTACCCCAAACCACCCCAACGATGCCGTAGTGGTGATGTGCCAGTGCCTTGAAGCTGTGCGGGCCTGGATGGGAAGTAACAGACTCAGACTCAACCCGTCGAAGACCGAGTGGCTGTGGTTTACGGCGTCCCGGTACAACCAGTTGACTCCATCACTGGCCATAGGGGACGAACACCTTACCCCTGTGGATGGGGCACGCAACTTGGGCATCCTCCTGGATACCCGGCTGTCCATGGAAGATCAAGTGACAGCCGTGGCCAGGAGGGCGTTTTACCAGGTTCGCCTGGTACGCCAGTTGCGTCCCCTATTGGATTGGGATGCCCTTTGCACAGTCCCTCACGCCCTCGTGACATCCCGACTGGACTACTGCAATTCTCTCTACATGGGGCTCCCCTTGAGGTGCACCTGAAGACTTCAGCTTGTCCAGAATGCAGCCGCGCGAGCAATAATGGGAACCTCTAGGTTTACCCACATAACACCGCTCTTGCGCAAGCTGCACTGGCTGCCTGTCGTCTTTCGGGTGCGCTTCAAGGTGCTAGTTGTCATCTTTAAAAGGCTCCATGGCACGGGACCTAGTTATCTGCGGGATCGGATCCTGCCCCATACATCCCTGCGGCCGATTCGCTTGCACAGAGAGGGACTTCTCCGGGTGCTGTCCACTAGGCTATGCCAGCGGGCGACGCCCAGGGGAAGGGCCTTCTCTGTGGCGGGCCCAGCCCTCTGGAACGACCTTCCCCCCGAAATTAGAACCACTACGGACCTCCGGTCCTTCCGTCAAAAACTGAAAACACACTTCTTCTGCTTGGCCGGCCTAGGTTAGTCTTCCGTCTTTTAATAGGGTTTTAGGGGTTTTTAGCGTAATTTTAATACAGGGGATTTTAGCGCAGGGATAATTTTGTTTAATTTGTATTTTATCTATTTATCTATTCATGTATTCAATATTGGTTTTTTTAATTTCCCTGTGCACCGCTCCGAGTCCCTTTGGGGAGAGGAGGCGGTTTATAAATAAAATATTATTATTATTATTATTATTATTATTATTATTATTATTATTATTATTATTATTATTATTATTATTATTATTATTATTATTATTATTATTATTATTATTATTATTATTTCTCACCTGTCCAGTTGTTCCTGAAGGGTTTTAACTTTGTTGAAGAGCTCCCGTTTCTCCCCAGCTTCCTCCAGAGCGCTGCAGAGAAAGATTTTGTTTTCCTGCCTCTCCAGCTGGAGCTGGACCTCCATCTCCATAATCCTGTGAAAGAGGAAGACAAGAGAGAAATTAGCCCCCTCCGGTTTTCCCCCTGAACCCTCCAACCTGTTTCAAAGGAAAACTCCCTAAAGGTCCCCGGCTCCTCCTCTCCCTTCCTTGCTAAGTGGTTTCCTTCTACCCTTTGCCCAAGTCAGGGCTGCTGCCAATGAATGTCTCACCTCCGATCTCTCCACTCCAGCTCTCTGCAGAGCTCTGGGGAAGCTGGGGATCCCTTTGGAGCCCCTCAACCTTCCTTCTTCTGCTGCTGTAAAGGAAAAGAGCAGAAAGAAATTAGCCCCTTGATTCCCTCAAACGTTTTTTTTTCTCCAATTAAAAAAAAGACTTAAGAATTCCTTGATGTCTGTTTGTGTGTAACCAAATGAAATTCAAGGGTGAAAACAAAAATTAAGGTTCTCCATTTAGGCAAGGAAAACCAAAGGCCCAGGTACAGTACAGGTGCTACCTGGGTCCATAGCAGGAACTGTGAGAGGGATCTTGGAGTCCTAGTGGACGACCGTTTAAATAGAAGCCAGTCATGGGCAGAAGCTGCCAAAAAAGCCAACCCAGTTCTAGGCTGCATCAACAGAGGGAGAGAATCAAGATCACGTGAAGGGTTGGTACCACTTTATCAGGCCTTGGGAAGGCCACCCTTGGGATACGGCATCCAGTTTTGGTTGCCACGATGTAGAAAAGATGTGGAGACTCTGGAAAGAGGGAAGAGAAGAGCAACCAAGAGGATGAGGGGATGGGAGGCTAAAAACATAGGATGAATGGTTGCAGGAAGTGGGTAGGTCTCCTTGAATGAAGAGAAGGACCAGGGGAGACATGATAGCAATGTTTCAATATCTCAGGGGTTGCCCCAAAGAAGAGGGAGTCCAGCTATTCCCCAAAGCAACTCAGGGTAGAGCAAGAAGCCAAGGGTGGAAACGAATCAAGGAGAGAAGAAATTTAGAACTGAGGAGGAATGTCCCAAATGTTAAAAATGTGGAACTTACGTGATGTTCCTCCCCTTCAGGCTCTTCAGCAGTCCCCCCACCCTCTGGTGTTTCCAAAGTCTGGAAAAGATGAGAAAGAAAACCAGGTGTGAATATACTTATATCTCCTCCCCCTCCACTCCCCCCACCCTCCCACGGGGCTTCTGCATGTCCTACGATGACCTGCTCAGTAACGGACATCAAAACCTTCCCCAGAAGATTTAGATTGCTTACCTGGGGGGGAGGGGGTGTTGGACCTCTGTGGGGGACACCCGGGCTCTATTGGGGGCAAGAGGCCCCCCCGGGATGTTCTTGGCTGGAAAAGAAAGGAAGATGATGAGGACATTTGGGTCCCTCCAGCCCAGTTTACCCCAAAGAGCCACGTTTCCCTTCATGGCTCACCTCCTATCTAGTCTTGGAGGTCACCTACCTCAGGGTGTCCCCTTGGCCCAAGGGAGGGCTGGGTCTCCGGAACCACTGGGGGAAAAAACAGGCAACTTTAAAAACACAAACTTATCCACCATCATCTTTCCTGCCAAATATTAGGTGCCAGCTGAGACTTCTGGCACCTAAACTCTACCCAATTGCTGCTAACACTAAGAAGATGATAATCGGATTGGATTTCATTGTCTCCTTCCTCTGTTGCTGCGCTTCAGGTGTTTCATCCTGGGAAGGACGTTACCTGCCATTTTCAAACAATAACGGCAGGTAAATGAGCCAGGACAGCCCAGTCAACGTTTATGACATGTGCTGTGATGTCATAGCCTTTGATCCAGCTGGGGGGGGGATGCCAGGGGTTGTCCCTCCAGCATCTGTGGACCTTTCCATATGGAGGGTCCCAAAGGCTGAAAGAGAGACCCTGAGAGATCTAGGGCAAAGTCTGGGGAAGAAAAAGGGGAAATGGGGGAAAGCCCCCCCCCAAAAAAGCTCCCAGGAGAATTGAGCCCAGAGAATGGTCCTTAAAGGGCTAAATTACTTGGGGAGGGGGTGGAAGAGAGAGGGGGGTGTTTGAAGGAGGAGGGAAGAAAAGGAGGGAAGGAGGGAAAGGAGGAGGGAAGGAAGGAGGGAGGGGGAAAACAAATGGAAGGAAGGGAATGTTTAACTGGCTTCCTATCCAAGAACGAGGAAGGCTGCACTGGTTTGTTGCAAACCCTAGAGAGGACTTTTCTCCAAGGTTGAAGGGATCAAGTGGGTCACTGGGCTCCCTCTCAATCCACTCTCTCCCCTCCCTCTGTTTTGCATCCTGGATCCTCTAGCCCTCTCCTCCCATCAAACAGACCGGCTTCACTTAATTCCCTCTGAGATTCCTTTTGGGAAGTGGGAGATTGGAGGCAGACGGGGCAGCTGGGAAGGAGAGATGCTGTCCGGTCCATAATCGATGGACACATCGGATTGCAGAGTCTTCTTCGTCCAGAGGTTTCTGTTATATTCGCAGAGAGAGAGAGGGAGTCCAGACCCGGTTAAATCCAACGGCTTTATTGGAACACAACAGAACGGCACAAGACGGCAACGAACAGTAAGTAAAACCCAAAAAAAGCGCGCGTTCCCTCTCTGACAGCTCTTTTATTCAGAGCTGTCAGATAGAGAGCCAATCGGCGCGTCTCCCGCTCTCGGCTGCAGCCAGTCGCGTCTTGGCCAATCAGACGCGACTGGCTGTTGCCGGGGGATTTGAATAGCTGTCAATACATAACACTCCTTCCCCCCCAGCGAGTACGCATGCGGCCCACTCGCTGAGGTAGGCGGGGCGACGTCGGCTCCGCCCCGAACGCCTCAGTTCATCGGCAGACAGCGAGGGAGGAGGACGTGTCCGTAGAAGCTCCTCCCTGCCGGGGGTGTAGCTCCGGACTGCGTCATCACGGCCCAGCCTTTCTCCGGAAGCCTTCGGATCTGGTAGGACGCAGCGAGGGGGCGTGTCGCGCGGGGAGGAGTTGGACTCAAGCCCCCGGCGTGCGGGGATCGGGTAGGCCGGGCTTGTGTGGGCCCGTTGTGAGTTGGAGACTGATGTTATTGCTTTTGGCGGGGGTGGCACCGCGAAAACTGGGCGTCCCAGGCAGGGCTGATCAACGTTTGGCAGCCCCAGGTAGCGTCCAGAGGAGTGGGAACGACCCAGGCAGGGCTGTTCGAGCTCCGGCAGCCCCGGGCAACGTTCGTACGCAGCTTCAGGGGTGGCAGCCGGCTGCGGAGGGTCGTCGGGACGCATCGACCTGCGGTGGGCTTCAGGTCCATCGTCCGGGCCCCTTGATGGCAGTTGCTCCTCCAGGGTTGGGGGGCGGCGCCTTAGTTGATCCACATGGCGCCGCCACTCGGTCCCGTCAGGTCGTCCAACCCTGTAAGAGCAGGGGCCCGTTAGTCCGGTGATGAGTGCGGGGACCCACCGCGGATCCCCCGTGAAGTTGCGGGCGAGGACGGGGTCGCCCACGCTGAACGAACGGGGAGGGGGAACCCCCAGATTGCACGGCTGCACCTCGTTATAGAGGGGGTGCAGTCTGTCCAATTCGGTTCTCAGGCGGCGGCCCATCAGCAGCTCCGCGGGGCTTTTCCCTGTTGCCGGACAAGGCGTAGAGTGCTGACCCGTAAGGTAAGCATCTACCCTTGCGGCCCAATCTCCCCTATCCATCCTGCCGAGGGCCTCCTTGGCCGAGCGGACGGCCCGTTCCGCCCGGCCGTTGGCGGCAGGGTGATAGGGGGCAGTGGGCGCGTGACGGATTCCCCGGGAGGCCAGGAATTCTTGGAAGGTGGTGGAGTGGAATTGGGGGCCGTTGTCGGAGACCAGGGTGTCCGGCAACCCGTGCGTGGCAAACAGGCGCCGGAGCGCGCGCACGGTGCTCTCAGCCGTGGTGGAGGTCATCAGAATGACCTCCGCCCAGCGGGAGTAGGCGTCCACCACCACCAAGAAGGACTGGCCGTGGAACGGGCCGGCGAAATCAATATGGATGCGGGACCAAGGGGACTTTGGAGCATCCCAGTCCCGGTGGGGAGCCGAGGCAGGGGCGGGGCGAGAGGCTTGGCATGCTTGGCATGCGCCAACGAAGGCGGCCACCTCTTCGTCCATGCACGGCCACCAGACATAGCTCCGGCCCAGGGCCTTCATGCGAGCTATGCCTGGGTGCGTGGCATGGAGGGCCTCGAGTACCTGACGGCGTAAGGTCAGTAAGTAAGTAAGTAAGTAAGTAAGTAAGTAAGTAAGGTAATCATCCCCCCTGATGATGACCCGGTCCCCCCAGAGCAAGCACCCGCTGTGGAGCGACAGCTCCAGCTGACGGGTCTTGAAAGGCCGGAACTCGGCAAGCAGGGTCTCCGAGGGCCACCCCCGCAGAACCCAGGTGGAGACCCGGGCGAGGATGGGGTCGGCCCTGGTCAGTGCCGCCACATCCGTAGACGTGAGAGAGAGGCCCGAGTCGGCCACGGCCAGAACGGAGAGGGCCGGAACCGGCTCCTGGTCCGCTCGGGGGAGGGGGCAGCGGCTGAGGGCGTCTGCGTGCCCTAGCTGTTTGCCCGGACGGTAATGCAGCGTGTACTCGTACGCTGCCAGGAACTCCGTCCACCTGGTCATCCTGGGCGAGAGGATGGGCGGGGTGGGCCGGTCGCCGGCCAGAAGCCCAAGGAGTGGCTTATGGTCGGTGAAAACGGCGAAGGAACGGCCGTACAGGTACTCGTGGAATTTTTTTATTCCGGACACTACAGCCAGAGCCTCCTTGTCTATCTGGCTGTAGTTGCGCTCCACCTGAGACAGAGTCCAGGAATAAAAGGCAATGGGGGCCTCCGAGCCATCGGGCAGGACATGGCTCAGGACCGCCCCCAGACCGAAGGGGGAGGCGTCAGATGCCAACGTCAAGGGCATGCTGTCAGAATACTGAACCAGCACGGCCCGTGACGTCAGCATCTCTTTGACAGCTGCGAACGCATGCGCTTCGCGGCTGCCCCAGCGCCAGGCCGCCGAGCGATCGAGCAATCGATGGAGCGGCTCGGCTAGTGACGCCTTGTGGGGGATGAAGGGCGCGTAAAAGTTAACCAAGCCGAGGAACGCTTGCAGCTCCATTTTAGAGCTAGGCGTGGGGGCGTTGTGGATCGCCTCGACCTTGGACGGGGTGGGGCAGATACCCTGGGCATCGACTACGAAGCCCAGGAATTCGACCCGCGGCACAGCAAATTTGCATTTGCTGAGCTTCAATTTGAGGCCCGCGCCCCTGAAAATACGGAGGACCTTCCGGAGTACTTCGGCGAGGTCTGAGACGCTGGAAGCAGCTATCAGGATGTCGTCGAAGTACGGAACGACACCCGGGAGCCCATGGAGCAGTCGCTCCATGAGGCTCTGGAAGATCCCCGGGGCTACGGAGACACCGAATTGGAGGCGGCGACAGCGAAAAGCTCCTCGGTGGGTGACGATGGTCTGAGCTTCAGCCGCATCGTCGTCCACCGGTAACTGCTGGTAGGCCTGAGCCATATCCAGCTTCGCGAAGATGCACCCCCGCCCCAGAGAGTGGAGCAGGTGTTGCACCACCGGAACTGGATATGGGTTCGCCTGAAGCCCGCGGTTGATCGTCGACTTATAGTCGGCGCAGATGCGTATGGACCCGTCGGGCTTGATGGGGACCACAATTGGGGTCTCCCATTTTGCCTGGTCAACGGGTTCCAATACGCCCTGCGCCACTAGACGATCAAGCTCCGCGTCAACACGCGGCTTCAGTGCGAACGGCAGCCTGCGGGCCTTGAGCCGAATTGGGGCAACCTGGGGGTCGAGGTTTAAGGAGACGGGGGTGCCCTTGTAGGAGCCCAGGGCACCGTCGAATATATCTGGGAAATCAGCAAGCACGGCCTCCACGGGGGAGGTGGTAGGCACCTGGTGCACCCGCTGGACCGAGAGGCCTAGGGCGGGAAACCAGTCAAGGCCTATGAGCACTGTGAGGGGGCGCTCGACCACCAAAATGGGTAGGAGGCCGGAGAAACATCCATACTGGATGTGGACATTGTGCTGACCCATCACAGTAATGGGGTTGCCCTGGTAGTCCCGGAGCAACGTCTCGGGCTGGGACA
This sequence comes from Rhabdophis nuchalis, assembly GCA_039707465.1. NCBI lineage: Eukaryota > Metazoa > Chordata > Lepidosauria > Squamata > Natricidae > Rhabdophis > Rhabdophis nuchalis. The sequence goes on along the minus strand of CM077655.1, from coordinate 23,322,465 downwards.
GGTTCTTGGGCATGATGGCGGGGCAGAGGTCCTTCAGCTGAGGCCAAGAGATGAGGGACCAGGACGATCCCGAGTCAACCTCCATGGCCAGCGCGCGCCCTTCGAGGAGCAAGGAGGTAGAAAGTCGCCTACGGTCATCCGGGGTTAGAGGAACGGAGTCCCGGATCTCAGTCAGCGCAAAGCAGTCGGCCCCGGAACGTGGACGGCGAGGCTGGCGGCGCTGGTCATAGGTGGAGGACGGCGCAGCCTGGGCGGCCATTGAGCGGGTCTCCAAAGGTGGGGGCAGAGTGGGCAGGCTGGCGCGGCAGGCACGGGCGATGTGGCCCTTCCTGTTGCATCTGCGGCAGATGGTAGCCCGAAACGGGCAATCGGCCCTAGCATGGCCCCCCCGCACCCGATGCAGAGTGAGGTGGGTGGGCGGGAAGGCTGGGCTCTGGCGCGGCCGCGGTGGGAAGCCTGCACGCGAGCCACACGGTCGTAGTCCGTGCAGTCTTCCAGCGGGTCGAGGGGGGCGAGCTCGTCAATCAGGTAGGCCCTTGGGGAGGGCTGCCCCGAGGCGAACTCAGAGGTGGTGGCGTCTGCCAACTCCGCGGCCCTGGCATCTTCCACGGCCTGCTCCAATGTGATATCCGAGCGGGCCAAAAGTCTGCGCCTCAGCTTGGTATCTTTAAGGCCGCAGACGAACTGCTCGACTAATGACTCGTCCAGAAATGGGGCGGCGAAGTCACAGAGCATGGCTGAGGCGCATAGAGTCTGTAAAAAGTCGGCCGCGGACTGGGTGGGCTGCTGCCGGCATTGGCGGAAGGCAAACCGGCGCGCAATCTTGGAGGGGGCCGGGGCGAAGTGGGCCTCGAGGCGAGCACGCAAGGTGTCCCAAGGCACGTCTTGGACCGCGGCCGGAGCGGCAATGTTCCGTGCGACCGCAAAGACGGCGCGCCCGCCGCAACCTAGGAATAGTCCGAGCCGTTTATCCGGGGTGATGTCCCCGTGGGTGCCCGCGAGCAGGAAACAGTCAAAACGGGCGAGGAATGCGTCCCAGGATTCAGCCGATGCGTCGAAGGGGTCGAAAGGCGGCAAGGTGGCCATTTCGGGCGTTCGGCGTCTGAGGGAATAGTTGTCTGAATGACGGTGTGTCTCTTCGGTCCCGTAGGGAGAAGAGCCGCTCTGTAGGAGGATTAGAGCCGGGCCCCAGCCCTCGTCGCCAGTGTTATATTCGCAGAGAGAGAGAGGGAGTCCAGACCCGGTTAAATCCAACGGCTTTATTGGAACACAACAGAACGGCACAAGACGGCAACGAACAGTAAGTAAAACCCAAAAAAAGCGCGCGTTCCCTCTCTGACAGCTCTTTTATTCAGAGCTGTCAGATAGGGAGCCAATCGGCACGTCTCCCGCTCTCGGCTGCAGCCAGTCGCGTCTTGGCCAATCAGACGCGACTGGCTGTTGCCGGGGGATTTGAATAGCTGTCAATACATAACACTTTCCCAGCCAACTTTCCCAGCCAGCCTCTGACGATCCAAGTCGATGGGAGAAGCCGGACTCACTTAATGATGGTGGCCAAAGAGATTGTATACAGCTTGTAAGCGCTATGCACTCAGACCTCAAAGCATTGTTGGAGACCCCACATGCCTGCGGTTGCTCCCTCCGGGAGGGGGTTTCCAAGGGTTTCCAGCAGGACCCCCGGATTCTCTCAGGGCTTCATTCCCGATGCCCTCCGTCTGGCAAGCTCTGGATTCCTTTTTCTCCCCACGTCCATCTAGACACCCGAACTAGACTGGGTTGTTTCCCTGGGTCATCTAATATAGGTGTGTGTGTGGTTATACACATAACGTTTATTTATTCACTCATTTAGTCACATTTATGTCGTGTGTATTGGAGGTGGAAACCCTTTGAGAGCTCCAGGCAAAATTTCATTTGAATGGATGCTGATTAGTGTACATTTTAAGAGACAATAAAGTTATCCTATCTTATCCTACATTCTCTTCTCTTCTCTTCTCTTCTCTTCTCTTCTCTTCTCTTCTCTTCTCTTCTCTTCAATTCTTTCTATCCTATCCTAAATTCTATTCTATTCTGTTCTTCTATTCTATCCTCTCCTCTCCTATATTATCCTATTTGAAATTCTATTCTATTCTATCCTAAATTCTATCCTATCCTATCCACTCCTAAATTCTATCTTGTCCTATTCTAAAGTCTATTCTAAATTCTATTCTATTCTATTTCTAATTCTAATTTTAATTCTATTCTATTCTATTTTCTATCCTATCCTATCCTATCCTATCCTATCCTATCCTAGTCTAGTCTATTCCTATTCCTATTTCTATTCTATTCTCCTTTTTACAATTTCATTGTAATTTTATTACATTGTTATTACAATGACAATAAAGATTATTATTATTATTATTACAACCTCAAGATGGATGCCTAGAAACATAGTCATGGCAACGGGGTTTATTTTTCATTGGCTGGGAGCTTTTGCTGCTCCTCCCAACGGCTTCTTCGGTCTGATCCACTTGGACAGGGGGATTCTGGGCAGGCAGAGAGTCGTTGGAATGTACCAACTCTTGAAACTCTTAGGGGCCTTTCTGTGTTAATGGCCGTGATCTTCCTGAGGGAGCAGCCCAGAAAATGGGGCTCCGGTTGTCTCTGAGGCCTCTTTCTCTGGGATAGGATAGGATAGGATAGGATAGGATAGGAGGAGAGGAGAGGAGAGAAGAGAAGAGAAGAGAAGAGAAGAAAAGAAAAGAAAAGAAAAGAAAAGAAAAGAAAAGAAAAGAAAAGAAAAGAAAAAGGAGAGCTGGAAGGGACCCTGGAGGTCATCTAGTCCAGCCCCCTGCTCAAGCAGGAGAACCTCCATCATAGGATAGGAGAGGAGAGGAGAGAAGAAAATAAAAGAGAAGAGAATAGGAGAGGAGAGGAAAGAAGAGAAGAGAAGAAAGAAAAGAAAAGAAAAGAAAAGAAAAGAGAAAGGAGAGCTGGAAGAGACCCTGGAGGTCTTCTAGTCCAGCCCCTTGCTCAAGCAGGAGAGCCTCCATCCTCTCAGACAAGGGGCTCTCTGCTCTCTTCTTCAAATCCTCCAGGGAAGGAGAGCCCACAACCTCTGGATGAGGAGCTCCCGTTTCTCCCCAGCTGCCTCCAGAACTCTGCAGAGGAGGCTGCGATCTTCTCCTTTCTCCCCCTGGAGCTGCATCTCCAGCCCCATAATCCTGTGAAAGAGGAAGACCAGAGAGACATTGGCCCCCTCCAGTCTCCCCCAAACCCTCCAAACCCTCCAACCTATTTAAAGTGAAAACTCCCTAAAAGTCCCCGGCTCTTCCTCTCCCTTCCTTGCTAAGGGGTCTCCTTCTACCCTTTGCCCAAGTCAGGGCTGCTGCCAGGGAATGGCTCAACTCCTCTCCTTCCTCTCCAGCTCCCTGCAGAGCTCTGGAGTGTTATTGACAAGAGGAGAGTTTTGCTTCAGGAGCTCCTCATTCGACTGTTTTGTGTGGTCGTAAATACGAGGACCAGAGAGAAATTGGCCCCCTGATTTTTTTTACTTGGAACTTTTACTTCAATTGAGAAATATTAAAAATGCCTTTATGTACTGAAAATACCTTTCTGTGTGTGTTAATTCAGTGTTTGTGATTCCTATTAGCAAACAATCAGAAATCTCTCCTTGCAGGGAACTTTGCTGTAACCATTCATTGGGTTTTTTAGAAAGGCTCAGGAAAAGTGGGAAATCGGTACATTTTCCAGGAGAGTCTGAAGGGATTTGACTTAAGTATTAAGGTTAGCATCCCTATGCTTATAAGAGTTGGATTACTTGATGCTTTGTTTACTTCCGTATTTAGCAAAGAAAGTCTACACACCCCTGTTAAAATGCCACGTTTTCAAAATGCAAAATAAAAAACCAGACCAAGATAAATCACTTCTGAGTGCTTCTTCCTTTCATATAACCCAGTGGTGTCCAAACTTTTTGCAAAGAGGGCCAGATTGGATGAAGTGAACATGGTGGAGGGCCGAACATTTTTCCGAACATTCTTTGAACCATTACAATTAAATGCAAATAAATTATTTTATGCCAAGTTAATTGCAAATGACATACTTTTCATTTCATAACATTAAGATCAACTGACAGTTGAGTTTTCACAATGTATTGAAAATAAATTTTAAAAAAACTTACCTACCTCTTTCTCTCTTTCTCTCTTTCTTCCTCTCTCTCTCTCCATTTCTCTCGCTCTTTCTCTCTTTCTTTCTCTCTCTCTCTTTTTCTCTTTCTTTCTGTCTCTCTTTCTTTCTCTCTCTCTCTCTCTTTCTTCCTCTCTCTCTCTCTCCATTTCTCTCTCTCTCTTTCTTTCTCTCTCTCTTTTTCTCTTTCTTTCTGTCTCCCTTTCTCTCTCACTCTCTCTCTCTCTTTCCCTCTCTTCCTCTCTCTCTCTCTCTCCATTTCTCTCTCTTTCTCTCTTTCTTTCTCTCTCTCTCTTTTTCTCTTTCTTTCTGTCTCTTTCTTCCTCTCTCTCTCTTTCTTCCTCTCTCTCTCTCCATTTCTCTCTCTCTCTTTCTCTCTCTCTCTCTTTTTCTCTTTCTTTCTGTCTCCCTTTCTCTCACTCTCTCTCTCTTTCTCTCTCTTTCTTCCTCTCTCTCTCTCTCTCTCCATTTCTCTCTCTTTCTCTCTTTCTTTCTCTCTCTCTCTCTTTCTCTTTCTTTCTCTCTCTCTCTCTTTCTCTTTCTCTCTTTCACTCTGTGTGTGTGTGTGTCTGTCTGTCTGTCTCTCACTCACTTAATCAGTCTCTATCTATCTGTCTCTTCCTCCCTCTCTCTGTCTCTCCCTGTCTCTGTGTGTGTCACTCTCTCTGATTCTCTCCCTCCCTCCCTCTCTCTGTATGTCTGTCTCTCCCTCTTTCCCCATCTGTCTCCGATTCAATCCCTCCCGGTGTCATTCTCTATCTGTGTCTCTCTCCGTCTCTCTCCCTCCCTCTCTTTCTCTCTGTCTCTGTCTGTCTCTCTGTCTTTCCCTCCCTCCCCTTCTGACTCTCTCTGTGTCTGTCAGTCACTCCCTCTCTCCCCTCTCCTCCCCTCCCCCACCCCGGGAAGCAGCAGAAGGGCCGGTATGCCGGAGGTTACAGACGCCTCCTCCCGCAGCGGGCGAGGGAGCAGGCGGGGTGAGCACCCAAGGCTACCGTCATCTTAAGCACCACTGAGGCTGTCGCCCGGCAGGGGCGTCAGGCAGGGAAGCCGGTCGCATCTCCATCGCGGCTCCCTCCGGCAGGCACCAAGCGGACGTTCTGGGGCCATGCGTTCACCTCCCTCCCAGCTTCGCAGCCCCAGAACGTGCAGCGATGGAGGCGCGACCGGCTTCCCTGCCTGACGCCCCTGCCGGGCGACAGCCTCGGTGGTGCTTAAGATGACGGTAGCCTTGGGTGCTCACCCCGCCTGCTCCCTCGCCCGCTGCGGGAGGAGGCGTCCGTAACCTCCGTCCACCTCCCTCCCAGCCACACAGCCCCAGAGACAGAGGGAGGAAGGGAGGGCCACATTTACACAGAGCAGGGAGGGCTGTTGGAGGGCCGTATTAAACCGACCCCCGGGCCGCAAATGGCCCCCGGGCCGGACTTTGGACATGCCTGATATAACCTATAACAGGGATGGCTAACCTTTTTCTCCTCACTAGTCGAACCTGCACCCACATCCCTAAGGCTATGCGCCCTGCCCCATGCACATGCGCGCACCCCCTCTGCTCCTCCCCACATGCATGGGACTCCCCCTTGCTCCCCCCGTGTTCTCCCAGCTCATGCGCCTGACCCCCTAAGCCCTGTTTTGGGCCTAGCAGGACTCCCTGAAGCCTCCCAAAACCAAAGACGGGGGTCAGGGGGTGGGTGGGTGGTGGCTATTGAGCACGTGGGGGTTTTCTGACATTTATTCAGCTGCCCCTTAGAGCAGAAGCCTTTGTCTCCATATCTCAGGTAGAAGGTTAGCCCCCCCCCCACTCCTCTCCCAGAAGAATGAAATGTTTTAGGAAACATGAAAAAGGCAGAATATTATATTTTCCCTAAAGGAGAAACTCAACTCCCAGGATGGAAGCTCTTTCCCTGAGGAATGGGTCTCCCTGCCAGAAAATTACTCCTGGTTGCATCTCTCTTCCCTGAGCTTCTACCCGTTGCTTCTGCTCCTGCCTTCAGGGGCTTTGGGAAAGGAATCCTCCGGCTCTTCTGCATGGGGCTCACTCCAATAGTGGACGGTTGCAAACCTATGTCTGCCATGGACAGGCTCCCTTGCGGTCATAAGTGGAGGACCACCTGTGCAGTATTATCATGCTTTCTCTTTCATCCTTCCCACTGAAGGAGAGGAAGTTTCCCCCACTTTCTTCCATCCAAATGCAGCCAGACCAGTGGTGGGTTCTGGGTGGTATGGCTCGGTACGGGCGTTCTGGTGGTAGCTGGGAGCAGCGGGTACCATACCGGAATGGTGGGCCTTTCTTTACTGCTTCTTGAGGCAAATGGGCCAATTGCACACGTGTGCACAGCGTATGGCACCTGCATGTCCTTTGCCGAGCAGCTGAGTGTCGCTGGACAGTGCCATGTGCATGCGTTGAGGATGCCCAGTCTCATAGGGCCATTATAATAGGGTTCTTTGTGGAGTCAATGCCGTTTAATTATCTGCAGGGGGAAAAATCCCAACAAAGGTATTTGAGAAGTGGCTGCTTGAAAGGAATCATTGGATCCGAAGGAGAAAATTCCACCCGCAGGCAGAACTGATTCCTGCCCTGAACTGAACAATCCAGCTGATGTATTAGGGCTGATTTTGTCAGAATCTCCATCAGAGCAGCTCTGGGACGGCTGTAGGGCTACAATCCCAAGTCAGAGAGGCCAAAACTGAGGGTGGGGGTCCCCAAGCCTTACAACAATGGGAAGGTGTCCTCATTAAGGTCAAAAAAGTCGAGATGGAAGGTGCAAATGGGATGGAAGACCCCTCTTCTTCTAGATCCCTGGGATGAAGCTGCTGAAAAAGTCTAAGTCTTTGCTGCCATCTAGTGGTCATTTAGTTAAAAATGCTTTTAAAAGATTTTAAAAAGTTCCAAGCCACAGCTGATTGTCTGAACTTTTTAAAAACTTTTTAAAGCATTTTTTTACTACTGGTTCAGGTGATCCAATAGCATTTTTACTACCAGTTAGGGCGAACCAGCCTGAACCGGTAGCATTTCACTCCTGCCTTGTACTCCTTCTCTTCATTAGACTAGACATATCCAGTCCCTCAATCGATTATCGTACGGTTTAGCCTCCAGCCCCCTGATCATCTCTGCTGCTCTTCTCTGTCCACCAAGGGAATTTCCTTTAGCATTTGAGGCTGAGGGGTTTATATGTTGGGGTAGCTGACAGTGGATCCCCTCAACTGCTCTGACAGTCCTCAGAAGCATGTTTTCAATTGAGAATCCCTATTTGTTCTTTTAACAATAAAGGAAGATTTGACAGATGAAGTTATGGAATCGACTAAGGTTAAATCCCAGTTATTGGTAGACAGCCAACGCAGGGACTGTGGCATCCTACACTTTGGCAATTGTAAAAAGACCATTGTTACCCACAGACTTCTTTAGCGAGATTTATTGAGATGAAAGGGAAGGGAGTTACAAGAATTACAGTCATTCCACCGTTTTCCATTTGGAAACATTTCCTCTGACTTCCACGTACTATCTAAATAGAATTAATTAATGTCTTATTTCAAATAAAAAGAAATTTTACGATTCTTTAACTATCATACTGGTGTGCTTCATGTTTTTACATTTGTTCTGGCTGTGAGATGCTCCTTTGTGTTCAGGTCTGGCCTCAGAAGGATAATGTAGCACTTGAGGATGAAGATGCAGACCAGCAGACCAGCACTGGAGGCCAGGATGGAGAAGACCTGCACAGCCACCATGTATTTCCCTTTGGTGCTCAGATAGATGGCAGAAGCTGGGACAAATAATGGGAGCTCACTCCATTATGCAGCGCTATGGACCTTTATGATCGACAAGCTCAGCCAATGAACCACCACGTCCCATCATATATTCAACTGCCAGTAAAAGAGGAGAATTTGCAGGAAACAACATTTATAAACATAATCAGGAGGATGCATGTCAGATAGAGGCCCCTTATGTTAGGTGCAACCCCCCCTGAAATTAAGCTAAAACCGTTCTTGAAAATGTCTGGAAAATTGCAAGGGGCAAGAAAACCTCCCCCTGGTGGCCACGTCTTACATTGCAGGTTGGGAAGAAAAATCACAATAAATAATATAAATAAAAAGAATCAGGGAACAGAGCAAGGTAAATCTGACATGAGATTGTATTCTGAGACAGCTGATGACTTTAGTGGCCAAAATGAGGTGCCAAGTCCCTTCAAATTAAATGAAAACAGAGACCATCAAAGGGATAATTGGATACCAATAACAGACTGCCACCCTGTGGTCATTTATGGTATGGCAGGTGAGGACTGGTAATCACAAAAATTAATAGAAATAAAAATAATTAGGATACAGATCTTGCGATGTCCGAGTGGGATCGTGCTCTGAAGCCCCCACTCTCTCTTAGACAAGAAATCGCAAAAGGTAATATAAATAAAAATTATCAGGGTGGAGATTGGACAAAATCCGACATGGGTTCCACCTCTGAGCCCCCAATCTCTCTTGAGTGGAAAACAGGGTGAAATAGACCTCAAATTAAATGAAAACAGCAGTTTTCAAAGTCTATGGGAAATTTCATTAGCAACAACACGCTGCCATCTGGTGGCCATTTTGTGTATGGCAGGTGGGGACAAGATATCACAAAAGTTAATATCAATAAAAATAGTCAGGGTTCAATTTTTTGACAAAAAAGTGTTTTGCTCATTTTGCCCCCCCCTCCCCCAGAGCACTCTGCAAGCCCCTCCACCCCGGGCTATTCATGCCTTTTATTTGGAAAAAAAGGGCCCGTTTTGGGGAGGTTTGCAGAGTGCAAAAACTTCTTTTTCCCCTTTCTGAAAGCTGTTTTACTAAGAGGGATTGATGAGAATTACGTTGGTCAAGTGCTGTGCCTGCAGACACAAAGATTTATGTGCTACAGGTTGTCAGCGATTTCCTTCTCCAGCACATGGGTAAATACACCTGGAAACATCTACCTACCTACTCTCTCCCTCCCTCTCTCCCTCCCTACTGTATTTTTCCCTCTGTCTCTTCCCCCTCTATATACCTATATACCTACCTACCTACCCACTCTCTCTCTCCCGGTACCTATCTACTATATTTCTCTCTCTCTATTTTTCTCTCTCTATCGCTCTACCTACAAACCTACCTACTCTCTTTCTCTCCCTGCCTATCTACTGTATTTCTCTCTCTTTATCTCTCTATTTCTCTCTCTATCCCTCTACCTACCTACCTACACAAACTACCTCTCTCCCTCCTGTATCTCTCTCTCTCTCTCTCTCTCTTTCTCACTCTCTCTATTCCATTACCTACCCACCTACCTAACTACTCTCCCTCTCTCCCTCCCTCCCTACTGTATTTCTCTCTCTTTCTCTCCCTCTCTATCCCTCTATCTACCTACCTACTTTTTTTTAAATTGCCTTTACAAAACCTGGGTGTGTCTTATACTCCAGTGTGTCTTATACTCCGAAAAATACGGTAGGTAGAACAGCTTTTATTGCAACAGAACTAGACAAAGAGTAGCTATATACAAGAATCAGCCCCTCATCCTGCTTGACAGCTATTTATACTAGAGCTGTCAAGCAGGGCGACCAATGGGAGTGGAGCAAACAGCCCGTGCTTAGCCAGCCGTGCCTTAGCCAATCAGGAGCAGCTGAGCGGTTACCGGTTGTCAATCGTAAGTCGAGGACTTGCGGCCGGTCTTAAGGCGAGGACTTAGCAGAGATTGTCCCCTCTGGACAAAGAACGCAGTCATAGCAGCAAACTGGCTCTCTTTCTCGATCCCTCTTGACAATTTTTCCACACATCTGGACTGAGGCAGGGACTGAGCAGAGAAACAAGGAAGGCCAAAGAAAAGATGTTAGGACTCTCCGTCCATGGAAAGTGGGGGGAGAAATGGACATTAGATTCATTGGCCCTGAAGTCCTCGCTGGGCCCTGGGAATTGAAATCAGAGCCTCCTGGTGATTGAAAGTCCCCAGCTGCCTCTGATGCCTAAGGTGGGACTAGAACTCAGAGTCACTTACTGATTGGCTCAAAGTCACTAAGGGTCCCCACCTCTTTTTCTTCAAAGCAAGATGGATTGGCCACTGCCTTCTTTTCAATCTAACCCTGGCTTTCCTGATGGTCTCCCATCCCTGATTAAATCCAGCCCTGCTTAAGCTTTTCCAAACCAGCCTGCTGCTGCACCTTACAACTACCTCTTGACTTATGACTAAAATTGGGACCAGGAATGTCATTGCTAAGTTAGGTGGTCATTAAGTGAGTTGTGCTGAATTTTGCAGTGTTTATTGCCACAGTTGTTAAGTGAATCCTGCAGTCATGAAAAAACCACCGTTTTGCCCACTGATTTTCCTTGTCATAAATCCATGTTGATTGCCAGGGACTCAAGTGGCGACTATGTGCTGCACTAGTCGTAAGGATGAGGATCCATCATAAAGAGCTTTATTCAATGGCCGTGGAACTTGGAACTGTCACTAAATGAATGGATGTAAATTGAGGACTATGTGTAGGATACTTGGTTAGGGACTGTACATCATTGGATCCATTGTTTCTTCAGGCACTTTCCCACAAGGCCTTTTTAAGAGGAAGAATATCTAACATTTTATGCATATATTTCCCTTTCATCAACTGGGCAGGTGCAAGAAAACCTGGATTCTCGGGATCTCTAACACCAGATTCCAGATCCAAGGGACAAGACTCCCGATCTGGACTTCACCCCCTGACAAGGGATGGAATCTGGGGCTCCCCAACCTCTCTGGGCGACCGAGGGTTCCCCCTTCAGAGGGAGCCACTCTGGCTGAAGAGAATTTATGAATAATCCCCAGAGTCTCTTGCCTGGAAGCCTCCTTCGGGAGAACCAAGGAGCCCAAGATGAACAGACCTGCTGCTCTTTCTCCATTTTGGTCCAAGTAGAGTTTAAGATGGGAAAGATTGTAAAACTCGTTCTTGTTCAGAAAGGGATGAAATTAGTATTGAAACATCCAAGAATTTGAAACGCAGAAAACTTTGTTTCTTGTCACAGTTTTGAATATTTCTTTTACAATTTTCTAACTTTCAAATATGCTTAGTTAGGAGAACATTCTCTTCATAAGCAAAGAAAAAAATGTTCAACAAGATTTGTCAATCATAGACTGAGAAGATATATATTGGGAAAATACAATTGACACAGTTGGTCAATTAAAGTGAACCTTCTAGAGTAGGTGACAAATAAAATGAATAACGGAGAAAAAGAGGTTATTCATAAACTCCTTGGAAACCACAGGTTGATTATCAGAAAACATGGATTAGTCAACAAGGAAGTTATCAGGCTAATCTTCTCCCTGGTAGACCAGACAGGAAACATCATGAGATGAACTAATTCGACTTTCTTGTAATGCTACTTTAATAGAAGTTTCAACATTTGAAGCTGCAAATCTCCCAGATTATGACAATGCTTGTAATATAAATTGATTTCAGTAAAGCATAAACAATTTTGTGATGTGACTAGAAACTTAGTTAAGTGAGGGATTGATGGGACGATTAAGTGGATAAAAAATGTCAAATAACTTTTAATGTTTTTAATATTTCTCATAACACCTGGTGGTTATGAATCATAACCTGTCCTGGGTGATCAATTTTTCTATGCTGTCAATACAGAGAATTTGATAAATCTCCATAATTCAAGATTCGATGCAATGTTTATACCAATTCTCAGACAAAGCTAATTTGATGCGTTTTAAAGAATATCCATTTTCTGAGAATTATTTGTGATCTCCTAACACAGTGGTGGGCAAACTCATTAGTCAACAGAGCCAAATATCAACAATACCATGATTGAAATTTCTTTTGAGAGCCGGAAGGTGTGGCCTATTTTGTGGGAGTGGCTCAGTGGTCATGTGACTGGTTGGGCGTGGCTAACTTGGAAAATGTGAAACTCATTTAATGGTCTTGGTTAACAACCAAACTTTTAGGCTCAATTGTGGTCATAAGTTCTTTCTTTCTCTCTCTCTCTCTTTCTCTCTTTCTTTCTTCCTCTCTTTCTCTCTCTCTCTCTCCATTTCTCTCTCTCTTTCTTTCTTTCCCTCTTTCTCTCTCTCTCTCTCTTTCTCTCTTTCTTTCTCTCTCTTTCGTTCTCTCTCTCTCTTTCTTTCTTTCTTTCCCTCTTTCTCTCTTTCTTTCTTTCTCTCTCTCTCTCTCTTGTTCTTTCTCTTTCTTACTTTCTTTCTCTCTTTCTCTCTGTCTCTCTCTCCTTTGTCTGCCCATCTCTGTCACTCTGTGTGTGTGTCTGTCTGTCTGTCTCTCGCTCAATCAATCTCTATCTATCTGTCTTTCCCTCCCTCCCTCTCGCTGTCTCTCCCTGTCTCTGTGTGTGTCACTCTCTCTGATTCTCTCCCTCCCTCCCTCTCTCTCTCTGTCTCTGTATGTCTGTCTCTTTCCCCCTGTCTGTCTCCGATTCAATCCCTCCGTGTCATTCTCTATCAGTGTCTCTCTCCGTCTCTCCCTCCCGCTCTTTCTCTCTGTCTCTGTCTGTCTCTCTGTTTTTCCCTCCCTCCCCCTCTGTCTCTCTCTGTGTCTGTCAGTCACTCCCTCTCTCCCCTCTCCCCCCCCCACCCCAGGAAGCAGTGAAAGGGCCGGCATGCCGGAGGTTAGGGACGCCTCCTCCTGCAGCGGGCGAACAATAATAATAATAATAATAATACATTTTATTTATAACCCGCTCTCTCTCCCCAAAGGGACTCGAGGCGGGGCACAGGAGAATTAAAAACAATAAACACAAACAGAGTACAAAATTTAAAATCACAATTAAACATATCCTGCGCTAAAAACATCTATAAAAACTAAAAACTGTCCCTAAAACCCCTTAACACTATAACTTAATTAAAATTACCCTAGGCCAGCCAAACGGAAGAAATGAGTTTTTAAAAGCTGTCGGAAGGAGCGAAGGTCTGTAGTTGTTCAAATTTCGGGGGGAAGGTCGTTCCAGAGGGTCGGGCCCGCCACAGAGAAGGCCCTTCCCCTGGACGTCGCCCGCTGGCACAGCCTAGTGGACGGCACCCGGAGAAGTCCCTCTCTGTGGGAGCGAATCGGTCGCAGGGATGTAAAAAAAAGAGAGAACAAGCAGGCGGGGCGAGCACCCAAGGCTACCGTCATCTTAAGCACCACTGAGGCTGTCGCCTGGCAGGTTGCCCGGCAGGGGCGTCGGGCAGGGAAGCCGGTCGCGTCTCCATCGGCTCCCTCCGACAGGCGCCACGGCGCACGTTCTGGGGCCGCGCGTCCACCTCCCTTCCAGCCACGCAGCCCCAGAACGTGTGCTGTGGTGGCTGTCGGAGGGAGCCGGTGGAGATGCGCCCAGCTTCCCTGCCTAACGTCCCTGCCGGGCGACCTGCTGGGCGACCTTGGGCGGCGAGAGCTGCGTGTCGCAAGGCTCGGGGGTAGCAGAAGCAGCAGCAGTGAAGCAGCTCACCGCTTTTCCACACCCAGGAAAAGATAGGCGCGTGCACATCCCGCCGAATTACAGCGCAATTTCCCACCGCTAAGAAGTCTCCGAGACTATAATTCCGCGGGACATGCACGCGCCTATCTTTTCTGTGGAAAAGATAGGCGCACGCATGCTCCGCCCAATTATAGTCTCAGAGACTTCGTAGCAGTGGGAAGTTGTGTTGTAATTCTGTGGGACGTGCACGCGCCTATTTTTTCCATGGTGTGGAAAAGCGGCGAGTTTCTGCACGGCCGCTGATCACTCCAGACGCCATCGGGGAAGACGCGCAACGTGAGGCAGGCCTCGTGGATGGCCTCGCCACTGCTTCACGCGGTATTATGTGGACAGACAGTGACAGACAGAGAGAGGCACAGAGCGAGAGAGACAGAGGGAGGAAGGGAGGGAATCAGAGGGAGGCTGAAGAGCCACATGCAAGGGGCCAAAGAGCCGCGGTTTGCCGACCACTGTCCTAACAGAACATGAGCAACCAAGCCACGCCCACAGAACCGGTAGTTAAAAACTTTGAATCCCACCAATGGAGAGAAGAGCCACTTTTCTCTACGGAAGTGGAAGGAGAGGAGTCTGGGAGCAGCTTCTCCAACTGACAAAACCTCCCAGAGGGAGAAGGGAGAATTCAGCCGAACTGAAAGAGGCTCAGACAGAAGTTCAGAATCTTCCCTGGGTTGTTCCAGAGAGTCCGTCCTGGGAACATGAACTCAGGACAAGAGAGGAGATTCTGGCCGAAGGAGAAGGAGGGGAGACCCTGAAAGGAGGAGGAGCCCTTGGAGAGCTGAGCCAGTCAAGCAGAGAAGCTCAGTCTCCCCTTCACGGAGGGTCTTAAGGCAGGGGGGTTAAACTCCACTTCATTGAGGATCCCATCAGCCTCATGGTTGCCCTCAAAGGGCCAGAAGGAGGTGAGACCATGAAGAGTCACAGTGGCCAGATGGGCCTGACTGGGGGGTCACAGTCTGGTCGCCAGGACTAGGTGAGCATGGCTGGGTGGTCATCAGAGGTCGTATTCAGCTGGTTCAGACCGGTTCTGACATGAAGTTGGGAGAAGTTGGAAGAAGCAGCAAACACCACCTCTGGCTGACTCTGTCCTCCCACCCATGCAGTTCCCTGACCTCATTTCATTTCATTTCATTCATTTATTAAATTTATACCCCGCCCTTCTCCAAACGGACCCAGGGTGGCACACAGGAATATTAAAAGTACATACAAAAACCATATAAAATTTAAAACACTTATTCAATAAAATCCTGCGCTAAAAACCAAATTAAAATCCCCAAATTTAAAACTATCTAAAAGTCAGTTATGGAGGTTACGCTAGGCCGGCTAGATGGAACAAATGTGTCTTTAGACACTTGCAGAAGAGGCGGAGGTCAGAGATGGTGCGAAGTTCAGGGGGTAGGTCGTTCCAAAGGGCAGGGCCCGGCACAGAGAAGGCTCTTCCCCTGGGTGTCGCCAGTCGGCATTGTCCGGCCGACGGTACCCTGAGAAGGCCCTCTCTGTGGGAGTGTATCGGTCTCAGGGATGTATGGGGCAGGAGATGGTCTCGCATATAACTAGGTCCCGAGCCATGGAGCGCTTTAAAAATGGTCGTTAGAACCTTGAAGCACACCAGAAAGACCACAGGAAGCCAGTGCAACTCGTGCAGGATTGGTGCTATGTGGGAGTGTCTAGGCGCTCCCGTGATCAACCGCGCGGCGGCATTCTGGACTAACTGCAGTTTTCGAGTGCACCTCAAGGGAAGCCCCATGTAGAGAGCATTACAGTAGTCGAGTCGAGACATCACGAGTGCTTGAGTGACTATGCGTAAGGCATCCCGGTCCAGTAAGGGGCGCAATTGGCGCATCAGGCGTACCTGATGAAACGCCCCCCTGGCCACGGCCGCCACATGGTCCTCCATGGACAGCCGGAAATCCAGGAGGACACCCAAATTGCGCGCCCTCTTCACGGGGGCCGGTGTTTCACCCCCAATGGCCAGAGTTGGAATAATCTGGCTGAACCGGGATGCCGGAAGCCACAGCCACTCAGTCTTGGACGGGTTGAGCCTGAGTTTGTTACTACCCATCCAGATCCGTACGGCCTCCAAACACCGGGACATCACCTCGACGGCATCGTTGGGGTGGTCTGGGGTGGATATGTACAGCTGAGTATCATCAGCGTACAGATGATATCCCACCCCAAAACCACGGATGATCTCGCCCAGCGGCTTCATATATGTGTTGAATAGGAGGGGCGAGAGGACCGACCCCTGAGGAACCCCGCATACGAGGGGCCTCGAGGCCGACCTCTGCCCCCCTGCCAACACAGATTGCGACCGACCAGAGAGGTAGGACGAGAACCACTGCAAAACGCTGCCTCCCAGCCCCAACCCCCCCAGTCGGAGCAATAGGATACCATGGTCGATGGTATCAAAAGCCGCTGAGAGGTCTAATAGGACTAGGATAGAGGAATATCCTCTATCCCGCGCCCTCCAGAGATCATCAACCAATGCGACCAATGCCATCTTGGTGCTGTGGCCGGGTCGGAAGCCGGACTGGCGCGTCTAGATAATCAACTTCCTCCAAGTGTCGCGGAAACTGTTGAGCCACCACACTCTCTACAACATTCACTAAAAAGTGAAGGTTGGAGATGGGACGATAGTTCTCTAATAATGCTGGATCCAGGGACGGCTTCTTGAGGAGGGGCCTTACTACCGCCTCTTTCAAGACGGCAGGCAAGGACCCCTCACTCAAAGATACGTTGACAATGCCCTGGGGCCAGCCTCGTGTCGTCTCCCAGGATGCCAGTACAAGCCAGGAGGGACACGGGTCCAATAAACATGTGGTAGCCCTAAGTCTCTTTGACAACTTGTCCATATCCTCGGTATTAACAAAGTCAAACTCCTCGCAAGATGGTGTCTCAAGAACAGCCTCGGACCGCTCGACTGGACCACTGTCGATGAAGGGTAGCTCATTCCGAATCCGAGTGATTTTCTCCTGCAGATAAATCGCAAATTCCTCTGCGCGACCCTGCAAAGGGGCTTCCCACGGCCTCTGATGAAGGAGGGAGCGGGTCACCCCAAACAGGGCAGCAGGGCAGTTATCTGCGGATGCAATGAGGGTGGCACAATACTCGCGTTTGGCCACCCTTATCGCCACTAAGTAATATGGTCCTAATATGGTCTCTCACTAGTGTTCGGTCGGCTTCGGAGTGAGAAGATCTCCATCTGCTCTCTAGGCGTCTCTTGTGGCGCTTCATCTCCCTCAGCTCCTCAGTGAACCAAGGAGCCTGGGTGATTCGTCGCCGCGAGAGAGGCCGCAAGGGCGCGACTCGGTCCAAGGCCCCCATGGCCGCACTTAACCATGCGGCCACTAGGTCCTCAGTCAAGTCATGGGGCAAGTCCACAGGAATTGGCCCAAGCTCCCTCTGGAATTTTACCGGGTCCATCAGGAGCCTGGAGCAGAACCATATAGGGATATCAGGCGCCTGGATTCCCTTGTTTCTCAGCTGAGCTCATTTGCGTGGCGGAGGGCATTGCTGTGCCTCAGCTGAGTTAAAGAAACAGCTCAGCTCCCCAGCACTGACTCTGACTCCGAGGGCTCTTGGGGGGCTGCATGCCCACAAGGGAAGACCCCTCTCATGGAACCACTAGGAAAAGACTTGGGATCCCACCACTGGGGAGCATGGCTGGGTTGGGGTGGCTGAGTGGGGGTGGCCAGCTCGACACCCCCACTGGGCATGGCTGTCTCGGGGCAGCTAGGTCAGGATGGAATAAGTTGCACCAGCTGACTCCATGTGGGGACAATTCAGTGCCCCACAAGCTCCTCCCCTCCCCAAACTGCTGGTTGCCAAGCACACACACACACACACATACACACACAGCCCACATTCCATGTTTGGAGGCTGTTAAACAAAAAGGAAAGAAGGGGTCCTTCTCCCCAAGCCCAGGATATGATTGGCAGTTTGTAAGCTGCGATCTGGAAAAAAGTCTCCATGCTTGGAACAGTGTGTCTGTGTGTGTGTTTGTGCGTGTGTGTGTGTGTCACAGCTAGCCAAAGAGACGTTCTTCTCCCAATCCCAGACCTCCTTGGCATTTGGGAGGCAGAGGACGAGGCTGATGCACCTGTAAGCCCAGAGGAGAAAGTTTGCAGGAAGCCCTTGAGTCCACCTTCTGCCTTGAGAGTCTCTGGAGAAGAAGAGGAGGAGGAGGAGGAAGAGGAGGAGGAGGAGGAAGAGGAGGAGCAGGAGGGAGGCTGGGCCTTCTTGAGAGAGAATCCCTGTTTCCAATCATGGGTAGAAAGGATGATAGCTTGTTGGGGCAGCTTCCCCTCATGCAGCTCCCCCCTCCCACCCCCTCCTCCCCTCCAGAGATCCCTCGAGGCAGAAGCAATCTTTCTCCTCCAGGCTTCCACATCCAGCCATGTCCTCCTCCACTTCCTTGGGGCGGGGGGGCAGGCAAGTCTTTGAGGAGGGATCCAGAGGTCTCCAGGGGAGGAAGGGGAAATCAGGGTGAGCCCCAAAGTCTCGTCCAACAGAGGAGCCTCACCATCCCTGCCAGGCCACTTGGAGAACGGCAGCACAGGCTGTCCAGAGCCCCAGGCAGTTAAGGGCGAGTGTCCAGCCCAGCCCACAAGCTCCCGAGGACCAGCCCAGCCCAGCCCAGCCCAGCCCTGCCCTGCCCTGCCCAGCCCAGCCCAGCCCAGCCCAGCCCAGCCTCCCTGAGCTCTTCCTTGTGGGCGGCTGCTGCAGGGCTTCCTCTCCTTGGCCAGGTTGCTCCTGGAGGCTGCCTGGAAGTCCCCCCACCAGTCCTGGCCCAATGCTGGCCTCCTGCCCATCCCTGGCCTTAGGGGCAGAGCCAGGGGTGGGTTTAAAATCTTTTATTACCTATTCTGTGGGAGTGGTTTGGCGGTCATGTAACTGGGTGGCCGTGGCCAACTCAATGTCACTCACCTGGAGGGGCACCTGGCCTGGCTTCTCCTTGCCCCTTCCCTCCCAGCCAGTCCTTGCATCACCTTGCATGCTATGGTGGGAGAGGAAGCCTTTTCAAAATCATCTTCCCCTTGATGCTAGTCCCTAAGATGAGATTTTGCTGCCAGAAGTCCGCCTGCTGTACATTTCCCAACCTTGTTTATGGCCATTCTCTTGGAAAGACTGAATGGAGAGCCTCCCTTCCCTCCAGCCTCCATTCCTCTGAAGGAGCCCCACAGCCGCTTCCTCCTCTTTGAGAAGGGCCTTGCAAATGGGGGCAGGCCAGGAGACCTTGCCAGTATGGGGGGGTATCTACCAGTATGCAAACGTATGGGCGATTTCTGCTACTGGTACGCCCATACCAGTCCATACCAGGAGCAACCCATCTCTTCTCCCTTCCCTCCCTCCCTCCCTTCCTTCCATGGGGTGAGAGGCAGCCTGGATTTCATCATCTCTTTTCACTTGGTTTTTTTTCCAACTTCTCTCTGTGTTTCTGTCTTTATGGTTTTTTTTAAACTTTGCAAACTTCTGACAATTAGTTTTTCACTAAAGTTGATTTTGTTCTTAGAAACTGGCTGCACTGTTTCATCACCACCTTGTGTGTGGTGCCCTTGAGGATTAGCTTTCAAAATAACATAACCAACATTTTGGTTCCAACTCAACAGGCAGCTATTTCAGATCTGTGACAAGCTCTGGCATTAAGTGCCCCCCCCCTTTTTGTCTTTATGCAAACAAATCTCAGATTTATTTGTTTCTTCAGCCACAATGGCTGTGTATTCCCTCTGGGGCTAATTCCAAGCATGGAGACCCCCAAACCTCTCAAGGCTAGAAGATGGATTTAATACCATCTCTGCCCCTGTTATTATGAGCCACATGGGGATGATTTCCCTTTCATTTCCCTCCAGAGAATCTCCCAAGAACCTTTGAGTCCAAGAACTGGTTGGATTCTCCAGGGATCCCTCCTGAGAGGGAGAATTATGATCAAAGGTTTCAGCTTTGCTCTTTGGCCGAATCCTCCAGGGGAGACTTTGGGCAGAGAAATAGGGAGTTTTGGGACAGGCAGAGTCTGTGCTCTTGAATGTCCGTCTCTCTCCTTTGCAGGTGAAGCTGAGTGTTTCTCTGTGTTTCAATCAGGAAAGACACTGGATCATTTTCCACCCTGTGAGAATCCTTTGAATCCTCCTAATTCTTCTTTAGAAACAGGAAGGGGATTGATTGATTCACCCAATGAATGATGGAGCTCCTGCTTCTGCTTCTGATGCTGCTGGTGTCCCATCCAGTCTCTGGGAAGTTGAGGATGAAATGCCCACAGAGTTTGGAGCACCAGGATGGAAAAGGACCACAGAGCTTTTACAGCCCAGGAGACCATCTCATTGCTATAGTCCTCAGTGGAGATGAAACATTGCACACAAAGTTGCTTTTCAACATGGCTCCTTCTCTTCAGTTTGTTTTCCGTGATCTGTAAGTCATTCAGGGTGATGGAGTTGCCCTCCCTCCATTCTGACACTCTACTTTATTTCTTATTTGTTCCTATATTGGAGGATATGTCTAATTTCCTGAATGATTCTGATTTCCATGGCTTTTCTCTTTTGTCTCGTTTGGTGGAAGAGACTCAAATCCAAAAATGGGCCTGAAAAAAAAGTTGAAAGGGCTGCAGATTATTTTCTTCTCTCTCTTTTTTTTTTGTTATATATTTATATAATCTTTGCAACAATTCTACATCTTTTACATTTACGTTGTGTTTCATCTATCTATCTATATCTATCTATCTATCTATCTATCTATCTATCTATCTATCTATCTATCTATCATCTATCTATCTATCTATCTATCTATCTATCTATCATCTATCTATCTATCTATCTATCTATCTATCTATCTATCTATCTTTACATATCTTTTATCTCTATTAACTCCATACATTACATCTTTTTTATATATTTGATTCTCTTATGTTTCTTATTTTGGACTACTTGTGTATACAATCTATTCTGTACTTTCCCCTCTTGTTAATTCTGTGGTTTTGTATTTATTTTATGGTTCTTTGATCTTTTTTCTTCCCTTTATTGCTTTCCTTTCTTCCCTCCTTCCTCTAGCCCATTGTAGCCTCAGTCCCAAACTAAGTAGCCCTCGGATTCCTCTTTGTCTTTTAGCTCTTTGGTGAGATTATTTTCCTCTCTCAGTTCAATCCTTCATTTCTCACTTGAATCATGAATTTTATTTGAAGTGGTTGTTGAACCACTTGGTCTTGCTGTACCTCAGCCAATTTCCATATTTGTGTAACTGATTATTGCTTTTGGATCAATGTTGGCCTAAGGCTCAGGAGGCTTCTGGAGGATTATATGTATTATATATAACAAAAGTATTTTTTTAAATAATCTTTATTAATATAAATATAAAATATAACATTTAACAAATATAAAGGTTTATCGACATACATTATTAAGGCGGAAAGGAAGGTAGGGGGAGAGAAGAGGGGGAAGGTAGAAGAAAGAGAAGAGAAGGGTGGACATACCGGGGATATAGCTATTCCCCTAATTCAAAAGTTTTTGTTTGTCCCAGTCTGTTCTATTCATTATTATATACATTTAACTTAACTATCTGCATATATATCTCTATAATTATCTTAAGTTCATTATCGTCTCACTTGTTCCTTGTATTTATTTCACATTTATATTATTTGGTTGTTTACTTTGGTATCCTTTTGTTCTCTTGTCGTACCATATGTACCATTTTTCCCATGTTTGAGCATACATTGACTCTGATTTGTCTTTTAAGGTATATGTTAACCTATCGGATTCAGCACAGTTGAAAATTTTGGATATGACTAGGTGATCTGTTGGTACATTACTATCTTTCCATTGTTGCGCAATGGCCATCCTTGTTGCTGTTGTAATGTGTATAAAAAGGTACCAGTCCTGGTTCTGAGTTTGGTTTGATTTGATGCCGAGTAAGTAAGATTCAGGCTTAAGAGGGAAATTGATGCCTACTATTTCCAGCAGCCAGATTTGTATTTTCTTCCAGAGTTGGTTAATTTTTGGACAAGTCCACCATTGGTGGAAGAACGTACCCCTGGCCATTTTACATTTCCAACATCTATCGGAAGTATTTGGAAACATATGTGCTATTCGGGATGGTGGTAAATACCACCTGTAAAGCATTTTGTATAGATTCTCCTTGAATGAGGAGGCCAGGGTCATTTTAATAGATTTGCCCCAAATTGTTTGCCATTCGTCGAGTGTAATGTTCCTTCCTATATTCCTCCCCCAGGCGATCATAGCACCTTTGATTATTTCCTCACCAATGTATCCTTGTAAAAGCAATTTATATGCTTTAGAAATGAATTTAATCGGTGAATCCCATAAGATCTTATCAATATCTTGTTTTGACGGGTAAATTCCAAATTGTTTTTTATCCTTATTGAATTTAGATACTGCTTGCGTGTAGGACCACCAGTCTATTTTCCGTCCCCTTAACTCTAAATCTGCCCGTGTTCTGATATTACCCATTTCGTCTGTCAAATCTTCATAAGTTAACTTTCTTTTTGAATTATGAACCGTTGGATAAGTCACTGCTTCGATTGGTGCTAGCCATCTTGGGATTTGGTTATATAGTTGTTTAGTTTTCAACCATGACGCAAAAAAGGTCGCCCTAATATGATGGATTGTGAAACTTTTGGGTTGTTTGTTGTCTTTGAGCCAAAGATATGAATGCCAACCCTGGGGCAAATCATGGCCTTCAATTGCTAGTATTTGACTTCTTGTGAGAGTAACCCAATCTTTAACCCAAATTAAGATTGACGCGTGATAATAAAGCTCCCAATTTGATAATCCCAAGCCTCCTTTCAGTTTGTGTTCTTGGAGCATTTTTTTTTTAATGCGTGCTTTTTTCCCCTGCCAGACAAATTTAAGAGTAATCCGATCTAATTTTTGGAAAAATTCTTTGTTTAGTTTTACAGGTGCTGTTTGAAATAAGTATGTCCATTTTGGTAAAATATATGCCTTAATAGCAGCTATCCTTCCTAATAAAGATATTGGGATTTTGCTCCAATTTTCAAGTTCCCAAGCCATTTCTCCTATTAATTTATTGTAATTTAACTCTTTAATCGCGGAACACCTATTGGTTAGACAAATTCCCAAGTATTTCACTTTTTTAACAATTTCAATTCCCATTAATTCTTGTATTTGTTCCTTTTGTTTCCCTGTTATATTTTTGGTTAACATTTTAGTTTTTTGTTTGTTAATGTTTAAACCGGCCACCTCACCATATTCTTCTATTGCTGTGATGAGTTTGGGTCCTGAAGTCAGAGGTTCCTCTATTATGAAGACCAGGTCATCTGCGAATGCTTGTATTTTGTATTCTTCTCCTCTGACTTGCAGGCCTCTAATATTTTTTTCTTGTCTGATTATATTTAGTAAGGGTTCCAATACCAAGATAAACAAAAGGGGTGATAGCGGGCAGCCTTGTCTAGTACCCCTACATATTGGGATCCGATCTGATAGCACTTTGTTAAATAATAATCTTGCCGATTGTGTTTTGTATATAGCCTGGACTGCTTTAGTAAATTTGGGGCCGAAATCCATACTTTGCAATTGTTGAGTAATAAATGTCCAATTAACCCTATCAAATGCTTTTTGTGCGTCCAGGAAGATCATGCTCATTTGTTTCTCTGGATGTGCCTCATAATACTCTAAACAATCAATTATTATCCTTACATTATCCCTCAAATATCTTCCTGGTAAAAACCCATTTTGATCTTGATGTATGTAATTGGACAAAAATAGTTTCAGTCTTCCAGCTAAAATTGTCGTGAATATTTTATAGTCAACGTTTAGCAATGAAATGGGTCTGTAATTCTGGATTTGGGTTAGGTCTGCACCAGATTTGGGGATTAAGGAGATGTAGGCCTCAGTCCATGACTGGGGTATTTCCCCTTTTACTAAAACTTCATTAAATAGGTCTTTCATGTGGGACTAAGATCTCCCCTATCCCTTTGTACAATTCCCCTGGTAGACCATCTGGGCCTGGAGTTTTCCCACCTGGTTGTTTCTTAATTGCATTTTCTATCTCTTCGGTTGTTATTTCTGCATTTAATGTGTTTTTATATGTATCTGGTACTATTCCAATTTGGTGTTTTATGAGATAGGGGTGAATCTTATCCTTATGTTGTGTCTCTTCTGCGTAAAGTGAGGTAAAAAAATCTTGTACCATTTTTAGCTTTTGTTCCATAATATTTGTTATTTCCCCTTTGTTATCTTGGAGGGCTTCTATTTTCCTCATTTCAGTTTCTTTTCTTAACCTATATGTCAACCATCTTCCAGGTTTGTTAGCATGTTCGAAATAGGATTGTCTAGCTTTCTTTATTTTATCCGCCAGTTGTTTCTGGTCAAGTAATGAAATTTTGTGTCTTAGGAGGTTAATACTTTCCCTTACCCTTATATTTTGTGGATCTTTCTGGGCTTCCCTTTCCTGATTTTGTAGTATTGTTACTAGTTCCATTTTTTTCTCTCTCTCCATTTTCCATTGTCTAGCTGTGTATTTTATTGCCACCCCCCTTATTACTGCCTTTGCTGTATCCCATATATTTTGTAATGAGGTATCCTGTCTTTTATTTTCAGTGAAAAAATATTGGAGCTCTTTTTGGATCGTCCTTACAAAATTATCTTCCTTCATAATATTGGCTCTCATGGACCATCTTGTCTTGGCCTACCTTACTGCCCATTTTATTAATAGTGGGTGGTGGTCTGCCCAAATGTTTGGCCCAATTTCCAGGGATTCAATTTCCTCAGCCGCTGTTAACGATGCCCAAACCATATCTATTCTGGACCATGATCTGTGTCTAGGAGAGTAATATGTAAATTGTCTCTCAGAGGGGTGCAAGTCCCGCCATACATCTTTTAATCCTAGTTGGTCTTTCAAATCCCCCCATATTTTAGGGAGAATTTTTTTCCATTTTAGTTTATGTTTTGGGGTCTTGACACCTGTTTTGTAGTCCTTTTCTATATCTACAATTGCATTGAAATCACCAATTACATAGATGTGGTCATAATTTAATTGATTTAGTTTATCTAATAATTTTCCATAAAATTGCTTTTGGTTAACATTTGGAGCATAAATATTGGCTATTTCTTGTTGCTGTTGATTATAACATTTTTTTTACAATAGGAATTGCAATGGGTTCGTTTATGGCTTACAATTCTTTTTCAACATCCAAACGGTCAACAAGAATTCTCATCTCCTGCACAATCTCACACTCGGCTCCAACATCCATGACAACTATAGGAGCACTTTCCGCACTTCAGATGCCTTGCTGGACATTCTCTCCACTGGAGAAGCCAATGTCCCTAACTACAGCTGTGGAAGGAAGGAGAACCTTCTGGCTCTTCTTGATGCAGCTGACAGGGAAATCTCCATCCAGATGTCAACATTAGGAGGCACCTACAAAGTCCCACAGGTTTGTGTGGGTTTTTCTCCATTTTCTTACACTGAGGCTAGAAGAACCAAATGTGCAGGTACAGATCAGGTGAAGCCTGGCTCAATAGCAGGAACTGTGAGAGGGAACTGGGAGTCTTAGGGGAGAATCTCTCAAATGTGAGCCAGGAATGTGTGGCAGCAGCCAAAAAAAGCCATTGCAATCCTAGGCTGCATCAACAGAAGGAGAGAATCCAAATCACGTGAAGTCTTGGTAGCGCTTTATAAAACCTTGGAAAAACCACCCTTGGAAGAGGGCATGGAGGGAGAACCTTTTCAGCACTGAGTCCTCTTGTCAGGGATGCGATCTGGAAGAGGAGTTGCCCAGTGTGCCTGTCAGTGCGTATATGCACACCAGGCAGCTCCTCTTCTGGTTTCTGTCATGCATGCATGAGACAATCAGCTGCTGGAACTCATGCGCTCACAGAAACAAGAAGAGCAGCTCTTCCATTTCTGGCACTGCAGTGCGCATAAAGGCCAGCTGATTGTTACATGCACATGCACACCAGAAACCCAGAAGAGAAACGGGCAAGACCTTGCATGCCAGGCGACATGGGTCTGCATGCCACTTAGCCTGAACTGAGAAGCTGAGGCAGAGGGCGCCATTTTCCCCTCCTGGGGCCTCCGTGCATCCTGTTTTTCCCCTCCAGAAAGCCCTCTGCTCCCCAAAAACTTTGGTCTTACTTTGCAGTTCCAGTCCGTGGGGCTTGCGAAGGAAAGGCCTGGGCTCAGCCAGTGGGTGGGAGCTGGGGTGGTGGTGATGGTGGTGGAATGATATGGGAGGGGCAGCCTTGTGGTCCCACGTGGGACGGGGTCTCCTTCAGACTGGAAATAGAGCAAAGGAAACTCTTTCCCCCCACTTGCTTTGTCCTGTTTCCCCCACTGGAAAGAGCGGGGGGTGGGGTGGGGGTTTGCGCAGCTTAGCGCGCTCTTGTTCCGCTGCCCCTAGCCGGTAGGCTTTAAAGGCCGAGCGCTGGCTGAAGGGCTCGGCCTTTGAAGCCTGCCGGCTAGGGGCAGCGGAACAAGAGCGCGCTAAGCTGCGCAAACCCCCACCCCACCCCCCGCCACTCACGGCAAAACTTTCCCTGTTCCCACACACACACACACGCTTCTCAGCTGCAGGCGGCCGGGCGGCGGGGAGGGCATGCTAAGGTGAGTGAGCACAGCGGCCCCGGGATGAAGAGGCTCCGCAGGGGACGGGCGGGCGGGCGGGCACGACGACAGACAGACAGAGAGAGGCACAGACACAGAGAGAGACAGGGAGCGGAGGGGGGAATCAGAGAGTGACAGACACACACACAGAGACAGGGAGGGAGGGAGGGAGAGAAAGAGAGAGACGCAGAAAGTGATTAAGTGCATGAATGCGAGACAGACACACACACACACAAACACAGAGTGATAGATGGGCGGATGAAGGGGAGAGAGACAGAGAGAGAAAGAAAGAAAGAGAAAGAAAGAAAGAAAAAAAGTGAGAGAAGAAAGAGAGAGAGAAAGACAGAGAAAGAGAGACAGAAAGGAAAGAGAGAAAAAAAGAGAGAAAGAAAAAGAGAAAGCGAGAAAGAAAGAAAGAAAGAAAGAGAAAGAAAAAGAGGGAAAGAAAGAAAGAGAAAGAAAGAGAGAAAGAGAAAGAAAGAGAGAAAGAGAAAGAGGGACAGAGAGAGAGAAAGAAAGAGAGAGAGAAAGAGGGAAAGAGAGAGAGAAGGAAAGAAAGAGAAAGAAAGAAAGAACGTATGACCACAATTGAGCCCAAAAGTTTAGTTGTTAACCAAGGCCATTGTTAAGTGAGTTTCACATTTTCCAAGTTGGCCACTCCCACCCGGTCACATGGCTGGCAAGTCACTCCCACCCAGTCACATGGCCAGCAAGCCACTCCCACAAAGCAGGCCACACCCACAGAACCTATTCCAAAAATTTTGAAACCCACCCCTGGTACATTCCTCCCCATTCAAGCAGGGCCTCCTATTTTTCCCCTCTCCAGCCAGCCAGCCCCCCCCCCTCCGACCTGCTCCCTGCCGGCTTCTGCAAAGCCTCTTCATTCTCCTCCTCCTCCTCTTCTTCATCATTGTCATTGTCCTTCTCTCCCAAGTGGCAGAGGGTTCCCCAGGACAGGCTCTCATTTGTGCCCTGAAGCAGTGAACTCTGGTGGGGTGGAAGTGAGTGTGAATGGCCTGGTCCAAAACAGGAAAATCTGGACTTTTTGTACCCATTTTGGCCCTGGAAAGCCTCCTGCACCAACCTGGAAGCAGAAATAAAAAATAAAGCCCTTGCAACTGTTGGAAGGCCGAAGGAAGCCTCCAACTGAGGGAGGAAGCACTGGGGGGGTCCAGGCGATTCACACTCACTTCCAGCCCACTGGAGTTTCCTGGGCAATGCAAGCGCCACCCCCATCCCCATCCCACACACAGCATACTCACAGGTCACACGATACTGGCCCTCGGCAGAGGCCCAAAATCCAGCTGGCCAGCAGGAGGGGGACCTGCATGTGGATGCTAGTGGAGCTGGGCTGGGGCGGCCTGTGTGCCGGGAGAGAGGGCTCTGCGTGCCTCAGTTTCCCCAACAGGGCTCTAATCCTTTCAATTCCTTTTTCAGATCAATTATTTCACAGCTTCAGAGGCTCTGAGTGATAAAAGTCGATTCCCTTTTTTCCACCAGATGAATCTCAAAGAAGGTATCCTGTACCCAGCAATTGTCCAGCTGCTCCTCCACTTCAGATGGACCCTGATTGGCCTCTTTCCTTCAGACACAGAGAAGGGAGAGAATTTCATGAGGATTTTCCCTCCTGTGCTTGTCAGGAGTGGAATTTGTGTGGTTATATCACAACGATTCTCAACAACTGGACATGCAGAAGCCCTCAGGGATTCCCTCTCTAAGTGGAGACAAGTCAACATCTTTGTTCACTTCATGGAAGAAGATTCCATTTGGGACAGAATTCTTCCTTTCCATTTAACACTTAGGCGTCTCCCAGGACCCATTGAAGGGAAAGTCTGGATCCTCACAACTTTTGCAGGGTATGGAATGAACAAGCGCAGACTTCTCACATACATCCATAGTATTTGGAACTTTGGTTATCTGGGAAAAGAAAGGCCAAGAGATTCTGCCTTTGAACTCTTATTCTTTGTGGAAGAAAAGTTTCAAGATCCTTATTTCCACTGTTCTCTTTCAAAGAACATCTTTTCTGTCAAAGGCCGCAGAAGATGCACCCAGAAAGCCCCACTGGAGACCCAAAGGAAACGGGGGAGATTAAGGGGCCAAAATGAATACCTACCTTACAGTTACATAAAGACTTTGGCCCATGCGATGAATGCCGCCTATTCCTCCAGATCGAGGAGGGGAAGGAAGGAGGGAGAAAAGAGGTTGGGGTCTCCAAGGCTGCAGCCATGGCAGGTATGGGGCAGTGGTGGGTTTCCAATTTTTTTAGAACCTATTGTCTAGGTGTGGCCTATTTTGTGGGTGTGGTTTGGCAGTCATGTGACAGGGTGGGAGTGACCAACTTGTAAAATGTGGTGAAACTCATTTAACAACGCTCTTGCTTAGCAACCAAAATTTTGGGCTCAATTGTGATGATAAATTCCCTTTCTTTCTTTCTTTCTTTCTTTCTTTCTTTCTTTCTTTCTTTCTTTTCTTTCCTTTCTTACTTTCTGCCTTCCTTTCCTTTCCTTCCCATTGGGTTACTGGCAGCGGCAGGCCAGACTTACTTCTGGGTCCGTCGATGGAAGCCCCTCTCACCGGTTCTCTAAATTTCACCATCCGACTCTTTTGAGTAGGTGCGAGCCTGCAGAAACCCACTACTGGTATGGGGGTCCCGATATAGATCCATTAATCTTAGATCCTTTGGAGAAGGAATCCAGAGGAGAAGGAGGGGAACCTTCTCAACAGATGTGGCCAATTTAATTACTCAGGGAATTAATGGTTCCAAAGAGTAGATTCCAAGGCAATTTTATATTAAACACTGCTAATTGGAAAATGCTGTATTGTTTCTTAAATAAATCCCCTTATTTGTGGGTTTGTGATGAGCCTGGTGGAATTACACCTTTCTTCTGTCCCCATTGCAGGTGGGTCTGTGTGCAGCTGGACAGGCAGCTAAGCTCCCCTATTCTCCTCCAATGAAAGGGAGCCTGGGGTGGATCTGGATGGTTTATTGGGAAAACAGGGCAGGTGAAACTGAGGAGATGCAAAGAGTGGAAATCAAATAGAAAGCCGAGATAGGCAGCATTCACTAACAGCCAGCAAAGGAGCAGCTGGAACCTCCCCAGCGATGCTCCGTGTGAGGGACGGAGGCCGTCTCCGGATGACCAGGGGTCTCGGTCACAACGGCTGCTTCCGTCTTCTCCAAAGGCCGACAGAAAACGGAGTCTGGCTTCAGACCATAGAGTTAGGCTTCTCTGCCCCCGGCCACTAAGTGGAGCTGGAGCAACAACAGCACAACATGTTGTGGCATGACAACCTTGATGAATTTGGAGGAGACCCTGAGACCATCTAGCCCAGGCATGTCCAAAGTCCGGCCCGGGGGCCATTTGCGGCCCGGGGGTCGGTTTAATACGGCCCTCCAACAGCCCTCCCTGCTCTGTGTAAATGTGGCCCTCCCTTCCTCCCTCTGTCTCTGGGGCTGTGTGGCTGGGAGGGAGGTGGACGGAGGTTACGGACGCCTCCTCCCGCAGCGGGCGAGGGAGCAGGCGGGGTGAGCACCCAAGGCTACCGTCATCTTAAGCACCACCGAGGCTGTCGCCCGGCAGGGGCGTCAGGCAGGGAAGCCGGTCGCGCCTCCATCGCTGCACGTTCTGGGGCTGCGAAGCTGGGAGGGAGGTGAACGCATGGCCCCAGAACGTCCGCTTGGTGCCTGCCGGAGGGAGCCGCGATGGAGATGCGACCGGCTTCCCTGCCTGACGCCCCTGCCGGGCGACAGCCTCAGTGGTGCTTAAGATGACGGTAGCCTTGGGTGCTCACCCCGCCTGCTCCCTCGCCCGCTGCAGGAGGAGGCGTCCGTAACCTCCGGCATACCGGCCCTTCTGCTGCTTCCCGGGGTGGGGGAGGGGAGGAGAGGGGAGAGAGGGAGTGACTGACAGACACAGAGAGAGTCAGAAGGGGAGGGAGGGAAAGACAGAGAGACAGACAGAGACAGAGAGAAAGAGAGGGAGGGAGAGAGACGGAGAGAGACACAGATAGAGAATGACACCGGGAGGGATTGAATCGGAGACAGACGGGGAAAGAGGGAGAGACAGACATACAGAGAGAGGGAGGGAGGGAGAGAATCAGAGAGAGTGACACACACAGAGACAGGGAGAGACAGAGAGAGGGAGGAAGAGACAGATAGATAGAGACTGATTAAGTGAGTGAGAGACAGACAGACAGACACACACACACACAGAGTGAAAGAGAGAAAGAGAAAGAGAGAGAGAGAGAAAGAAAAAGAAAGAGAGAGAGAGAGAAAGAAAGAGAATAAGAGAGAGAAATGGAGAGAGAGAGAGAGAGAGGAAGAAAGAGAGAGAAAGAGAGAGCGTGAGAGAGAAAGGGAGACAGAAAGAAAGAGAAAAAAAGAGAGAGAGAGAAAGAGAGAGAGAGAAATGGAGAGAGAGAGAGGAAGAAAGAGAGAGAGAGAGGAAGAAAGAGACAGAAAGAAAGAGAAAAAGAGAGAGAGAGAGAAAGAAAGAGAGAAAGAGAGAGAAATGGAGAGAGAGAGAGAGAGAGGAAGAGAGAGAGAGAGAGAGTGAGAGAGAAAGGGAGACAGAAAGAAAGAGAAAAAGAGAGAGAGAAAGAAAGAGAGAGAGAAATGGAGAGAGAGAGAGAGGAAGAAAGAGAGAGAGAGAGAGAAAGAAAGAGAGACAGAAAGAAAGAGAAAAAGAGAGAGAGAGAAAGAAAGAGAGAAAGAGCGAGAGAAATGGAGAGAGAGAGAGGAAGAAAGAGAGAAAGAGAGAAAGAGGTAGGTAAGTTTTTTTAAAATTTATTTTCAATACATTGTGAAAACTCAACTGTCAGTTGATCTTAATGTTATGAAATGAAAAGTATGTCATTTGCAATTAACTTGGCATAAAATAATTTATTTGCATTTAATTGTAATGGTTCAAAGAATGTTCGGAAAAATGTTCGGCCCTCCACCATGTTCACTTCATCCAATCTGGCCCTCTTTGCAAAAAGTTTGGACACCACTGATCTAGCCCAACCCCTCCTCTCTGCAGGAATCCCAGTTGAAGCTTCTCTGACTGATGGCTGCTCAGTCTTTTCATTCAGACAATCCATGAAGAGGAGACTGAACTTCTCTGCTTTCCTGGCTCAGCTCTAAAACAGCTCATCCTTTTCTCCTCTTTTTCTCTCTCATTCGTCTAAAATCTCCTCTCTTGTAACTGGATTCATTTTTCCACCTCCGACACTCTGGAATAATAGTGAGCAGATCTTACACTCGTGTGTAACAGGAGTCAGTGTTTCGAAGAGGGCTGGGTCCAGGGGTGGGAGTCAAATATTTTTTACTAACAGTCCTGTGGGCGTGGCTTGGTGGTGATGTGATTGGGTGGGCGTGGCCAACATGACATCACTCACATCAAAGGGAACCTTGCCTGGTGTCTCCTTGCCTCAACAAGATACAATTTCCCTGTCTATTTATTTACTGCTACTGACCACTCAAAATATGCAATTTAATCCTAAGTATACATGCCATATGTGTGCATACATAATACAATAATACAATAGCAGAGTTGGAAGGGACCTTGTAGGTCTTCTAGTCCAATCCCCTGCGTGGGCAGGAACCTTATACCATTTCAGACAAATGGCTATCTAACATCTTCTTAAAGGCTTCCAGGGTTGGGGCATTCACAACTTCTGGAGGCAAGCTGTTCCACAGGTTAATTGTTCTAACTGTCAGGAAATTTCTCCTTAGTTCCAAGTTGCTTCTCTCCTTGATTAGTTTCCACCCATTGCTGCTTGTCCTGCCCCCAGGTGCCTTGGAGAATAGTTTGGCTCCCTCTTCTTTGTGGCACCCTCTGAGATATCGGAACACTGCTATCATGTCTCCCCTGGTCCTTCTCTTCATCAAACTAGACATACCCAGCTCCTGCAACTGTTCTTCGTATGTTTTAGTCTCCAGTTCCCTAATCATCTTGGTTGCTCTTCTCTGCACTCTTTCCAGAGTCTCCACGTCTTTTCTACATCGTGGCGACCAAAACTGTATGCAGTATTCCAAGTGTGGCCTTACCAAGGCACTATACAGTGGCATTAACACTTCACGTGTTCTAGATTCTATCCCTCTGTTTATGCAGCCTAGAACTGTGTTGGCTTTTTTGGCAGCTGCTGCACACTGCTGGCTCATATTCAAATGGTTGTCCACTAGGATTCCTAGATCCCTCTCACAGTTGCTACTATTGAGCAAGGTACCATACTGTACTTGTGCATTTTGTTTTTCTTGCCTATATGTAGGACCTTACTTTTTTCACAATTGAATTTCATTTTATTACATAGTGCCCAATGTTCAAGTTTGTCTAGATCCTTCTGTATCTTAAGCCTATCTTCTGGAGTGTTGGCTATTCCTGCCAGTTTGGTGTCGTCTGCAAATTTGATGAGTTCCCCATTTATCCCCTCATCCAAATCGTTGATGAAGATGTTAAAGAGTACTGGGCCTAAAACAGAGCCTTGGGGGACTCCACTGCATACTTCCTTCCATGTAGATGCAGTTCCATTGAGGACTACACGTTGAGTGCGGTTGGTCAGCCAGTTGCGAATCCATTTGCTGGTGGTGCTGTCTAACCCACATTTTTCTACTTTATCTAATAGTAGGTTATGGTCTACTTTATCAAATGCCTTACTGAAGTCCAGGTAAATTATATCAACAGCATTCCTCTGGTCCACTGATTTTGTCACTTTGTCAAAGAATGCAATTAGGTTCGTCTGGCATGATCTGTTTTTGACAAACCCATGTTGGCTTTTGGCTATTACTTTGTTTGCTTCTAGGTGTTCACTTATTTGTTGTTTAATTATCTTTTCCAGAATCTTTCCTGGTATTGAGGTCAGGCTGATGGGTCTATAGTTTCTTGGATCTGTTTTTTTTCCTTTTTTGAAGATGGGAACCATATCAGCTCTTTTCCAGTCTTCTGGCAGTTCCCCGGTGCTCCAGGATCTCTGAAAGATATAGTTCAGTGGTTCTGAGATCTTGTCTGGCAGTTCCTTCAGAACCCTGGGGTGTAATCCATCCGGTCCTGGTGATTTGAACTCGTCCAGGGCAGACAGGTGCTCACTTACCATTTTCTTCCCTATTTCAACTTGTGTTCCTAATCTGATTTTTGTGGTGCTGTTTTTGATTGGTTGGACTGTTTTATTCCTTTGTGTAAAGACAGATGCAAAAAAAGAGTTAAATAGTTCTGCTTTCTCCCTGTTGCTTATCATCTTCTTGCCATTTTCTCCCAGCAGTGGACCAATTGTTTCCTTAACTTTTTTCTTATTTTTAACATGTTGGAAGAAGCTTTTTTATTATTTTTTACTTTTTTGGCAAGCCTTTCTTCATTGTGACCCTTAGCTTTCCTCACTTCATCTTTACAGGCTCGGGCTATTTGCTGATATTTTGCCTTGGTTATGTCCCCCCTTTTCCACTTTTTATATTTATCCTTTTTGTCTTTCAATTTGTCAGAGAGTTCTTTTAATATTGAAAAAGTTTTATTGGTTTTTACAATTTTCGAAAAGGGTAGGGTAAGAGATATAGAAACATATTAAGAACTTTCGCGTCGGGATCATTGGCCCTTCTAGGGCGTCATAATAAAACATTAAAAAAAACATTTTTCCAAAAGTACTACAAGGTGAAAATAAGTACAAAATTCCTAAATTCTCCATTCTATGCTAGCAGTCACGTACAAACATCCAGACATAAGGTTAAGCAATATTAATAATAATTTTTAAAAAAAGCAAAGTTATTTTTTCGATCTAAGTCTCTTGGCAATTGTATCTTCTTTTTCTCCTCCCTGGCCCCCAGCGGGCGGGGCCGTGGCCCCCTCCGTCCCCCCTGGATCTTCCCCCAGGATAGAGGAATGTTTTTTAAGAAAGGCTTCCGCCTCAGCAACTGTTTTAATCCTCACTCTTCCTTCATCCCAGAAGACCAACATCCCTTCCGGCATTACCCACTTGAACCAAATCCCGTGGTCATACAATTTTTTGGATAAGAAGGAAAATTTCCTTCTCACCTCCCTAATCTTTTTTTGGATCTGCCTCAAGATGGTGACTTCCTTTTGTTGGTAAATCAACGGCCCCCCTCTCTGCGCCTTCAAAATTCCCTCTCTAGTTGACCTTCTAACAAATTTAATATGTATCTCTCTGGGTACTTCATTTATCCTGGCATATGCTGAATTTATTCTGTAGACTAGGTCAATATCCCCCCTGATCTCATCTTTAGGTTTCTGTAAATATTCTGCTAAAATTGTGCTCATGAGATCAGGAAGGTATTCACCAGATTCTTCAGAAACATTCTGAAATCTTAAAAAATATGACATCCTTTCAAAATCCATCCTAGAAATCTGCAATTTCAATGTTGACATTTTTAAGTTCTCCCTTTGCCCCAGCCAGCCCCCCTTCCAGCTCCTCAGTCTTCTGTGAATTCTCCAACACTTGCTTCCGTGTTTCCAGAAGGTCCTCCTTAAAACTTTTATTATCAGCTCTCAAAGCTTTAATTTCCTGCACCAAAACTTGTAACACCGATTCCAAAGATGACATTCTTTGTTCCAATCCTGCCAATTCTGATTTTGATGCCATGGTAAGCTGTTAAAGTCAGTGTCACTAAGATGGCGTTTTTGGGGTGGGGCCGTTGAGGCAAATCAGGAGCAAAACAGTTCAGGTGAAAGTTGTAAAAGAATTCAAGACCCAGCAGAGAAACACTTTTCACAATCAAAAACTTTAACAGAGAAGGCACTCAGGGAAGGAATCAATTAGTCCAGAAATTTCTTCATTAGTAGAGAGAGAGAGTCCATTTCACGAAAAGATGTTGGTAATTTTCCAAAGGTAAAAATAGTCATTCAGGAACAAAGGGAACCTTCCTCCACCGCCCCATCTGAGAGCCAGGAGGAGAAAATAACCTGAGAAAAATTGTATCTAGCCAACCAGACTTAGTTACATTGTAAGAAAGTCAGCCGCAGATCACTTTCGCTTCTTTCAATGCAGTCCGGAAACAAAGTATCCGCTTCCTTGCAACAAGAAGCCATTTCAGAACGCCGCTTTAAATCCGAGGAGAGGTTTAACCAACAAACACCCCCCTCTACGTTCTTTCACTCCAGGCTGCCAGCATAAATAATGTTGTAAATCACTCACTCTTCACCTCGCTGCCAAAGCCCCAGGGAGCCTTCCGACCCGACGCTCAGTTCTTTTTAAATTTTTGCTGATCGTTACTGTCCTCCATTGGCGAAGGGAAACTCCCCCCGCAGCATGTCTTCCTTCGCCTAAACCGAAGACAAGGGCCGTTTCCCAGCCGCCGCCAGGATAAACCAGCCCAGGCAAGCCAGTTTTATGGAGGGACCCCCCAAAAAAGGGGGTGCCCCGCCCCGTTAGGGGCAGAAAAAAGAACAAAACGGCGGACGAACCCCAAGGTTCGTCCGTCGCCGCCGGGAACAGGAACAGGAAACAATTTGTCAGAGAGTTCTTTATGCAGCCATGCTGGTTTCTTTTGGGAACTGTTATTTTTCTTCTTCATTGGTATTGCGCTGGACTGGGCTTTTATAATCTCATTTTTCAAAATTTCCCAAGCTTCTTGAGTTGTTTTCCCCTTGAGGATTCTCATCCATGGAATCCTTCCCAAGCTCTCTCTGAGTTTATTGAAATTAGCTCTCTTAAAGTCTAAGACTCTAGTTTGACTTTGTTCAACTACTTTTGTTTGCATAATGTTGAATTCCAGTATTTCATGATCGCTTGCCCCCAAAGTTCCTGTAGCTTCTACACCTTCTATCATTTCCTCTCTGTTAGTGAGAATTAAGTCCAATATTGCTGATCCCCTTGTTCCCTTCTCTACCTTTTGGGAAACAAAGTTGTCTGCTAGGTTTGTTAGGAACCTGTTGGATCTTCCACTTGGTGCAGAGTTTGTTTCCCAATTGATGTCAGGGTAGTTAAAATCTCCCATTACTATTGTAGTGTGCTTCCTACATACCTTAGTTAGCTGGTTAGCAAAAAGTTCATCCACGTCCTCTGCTTGGTTGGGTGGCCTGTAGTATAGACCTATGACAATATCATTCCCCCCCCCACCTTTAATAATGACCCAAATACATTCAAGATAGTTCTCATCATTGTTGTGCTCTATTTCTGTAGAGATGTAATTATTTCTTATATATAGTGCAACTCCACCTCCTCTTTTATTTGGTCTATTTCTTTTAAATAATTTAAATCCTTCTAGCTATATGTTCCATTTGTGGGTTTCATCCCACCAAGTTTCTGTAATGGCAACAATGGCAACATATTACATAGTATTGTGTGTGTATAGGCACACAAAATGACACATACACACACAGCTCTTCTAAAACTCTACACATTCAACCTCACTTTCTGCATTTGGAAAAACACACCCAGAGTCCACTTTCTGCCATACATTTAACTGTAACTTCTGCCCATGAGAACATTACAGAGGCCTTCAGATGCTCTTCCCTCTCCTGCACATGACTGTCAGAGCCAGGAGATGTCATGGATTGAGTAAAATGTGGCAAAACTCACTTAACAACGCTCTTGCTTAGCAACGAAAATGTTGGGCTCAATTCTAGTCATAAGTCAAGGACTATCTCTGCCTGCCTCTGCATGGCAGCCTTGTCCTAGTAAACCCCTTCCTTTTTCTGGCAATTTCTGCAAAATATTCCAGAGGACATAAGGTTGTAGGGGGTTGGACTACGTGACCTCCGAGGTCCCTTCCAGCCAGCTGTGCTGTTTCAAAGTCTTCTGAAGCCAGTTCCTTCCTCTCATTTTCTCTCTCTCTCCTTTCATCCCTCCCTCCATGTATCCATCTATCCATCCAACTATATCTCATTCACTTTCTCCTCCCTCCTTTTTTCTTTCCTTTCTTTCCATCTCTCCCTCTTTCTTTCTCTTCCTTTTTCTTTCATCCCTTTTTCTTTCTTTTTTCTTTTCATTCTTGTCTCTCTCTTCTCTCTCACTTTCTCTCTCTTTGTATCCCTTCCTTTCCTCTTTTCCAAAGCCAGGAGACCCACCTGAAACAAAAACTCCTTGTATGAAACTGACCATTTTACACACACACACACACACACACACACACACACACACACACACAGACTCCTCCAACCAGCTCTGCTCCTCGATTCATTGTTTGCTTTTAGTGGTGGGCCAATTGCCAAAGTCCGGCAGCATCGCTCGCCTCCCAGGAAAGTCCAGCTGACTAACTAGATTAACTGTGCAGGCAGCAGTCTTCCTCTCGCCTCTTCCACACAAGCTTCTCTCCCTGGAGCAGCCACAGGAGGGGGATTTATGGGGGGTTGGAAGGGTGGGCAGCTTCTTTGCACTGCAAAGTTGGAATGAGAGAAAAGAGAGAGAGAGAGAGAGAGAATATGAGAGAGAGAGAGGGAGGAATCACAAGCTGTTAAACCTTGTGGTGCGCCAGGGAGGAGGAGGGGATAGAGACCCCCTCCCCATTTCCTCTGGGTCTCCCTTCCTCTCCCCCCCAGGTTGCCTTTCCTCCCATCCATTCTCCCCCCCCCCTGCTTTGGAGCTGCTTTGCCTGGAAGTTTTCTGGGCTCTGGAAGGGGCAGTGGGGAGGGAGGGCGTTGGGGGGGGGGGTTTGGGCTCCCCAGAACTTCTTTGGGAGAAGCTTCGCTCTGAGCCCTGCACTGGTTTCACAATGCCCCCCCCCAAAAAAAATCTGGCAGAGCGCATTGCGTGGAGGGTCTGCTGAGGGGCGTTTAGCTGGAGGCTCCTCTGGCTAGGGGGATAATTGGGGCAGCTCAGGAAAGCCAGGAGGGACGGTTGAAATCCCTTGGCTGGACTTCCCTCCCTCCCTCTGCAGCAAAGGGAAGGGACGGGGAGCCTGATGGGAAGGGAGCTGCAGCCGCCTGCCTCTCCCTTCCAGGCCCTTCCACCCCCCAAGAAGAGGGGGCCGGGGGGGGGCATAAAGGGAGCAGGAGCTCTGCTGTGAATGGAGGGGGGAAAGTTTGGCTTCTCTCTGCCATTCAAGCATTCAAGGGCTGCAGCAGAGAGAATCCCCACTTTTCTCTCTCCCTCCGTTCACAGCAGAGCCCCTGCAGCCTCTCCCCCCACACACTGCCCAGTTAGGGGCCCAGCCTCCTCTGCCCTGCAGCATTGGGGGGGGGAGGGGTTCCTCTGTCTGAGGGGGGGCAGAATTTGGTTGCAGAAAGGCCAAGGGGGGGGCAGCCTTGGAGGGCCTTTTCTGCTTGGCCGGCCTAGGTTAGACTTCCGTCTTTTGATAGGGTTTTAGGGGTTATAGTGTAATTTAATTTAGGGGATTTTAGCGCAGGGACAATTTTGTTTAATTCGTATTTTAACTATTTATCTATTTATGTATTTTATATTGGTTTTTAATTTCCCTGTGCACCGCTCCGAGTCCCTTTGGGGAGAGGAGGCGGTATATAAATAAAATTTATTATTATTATTATTATTATTTTCATCCTTCCCCTTTTCCTCTCAGCCCTGCAAAACCAGAAATCTCCCCCCCCCCTCCCCTCCAAGCAGCCACTGAGACTGTACAGGGGGGAGAGAAGGGGGAGGAAGCAGGAGAAGATCCTGGCACTAGAGGAGAAGATCTGAAAGCCAGGAAAGATGGAGGGATCCCAATTCTGCAGCCAAGGGAGTTTCTGCAGAGGGGAGGGGGAGGGAGGGGGCAGCTCCCAAAGGCCTTGGAGCCAGAATCCGGCAGCTGCATAAGGGGAGAGAGAGAAACCCAGGAAGGATCCTCACTGACTTCTCAGGCTGAGAAAAGAGCTGGGGGGAGATTTCTTCTTTCAGGCTTTCCAAAATGTCTTAATCTCCCATTACAATCGAGTAGAATGAGAACATCTGGAGCAGGGGGGGTTTAAAATATTTTACTACCACTTCAGTGGTTGTGGCTAGATAGGGGCCCTTCTGCCCTTGTGCAAGGGAAGGGAAGTCCTTTCCAAGGGTGTTCTGGGGATTCCCCCCCCCAAAAAAGACCAAGGTTGCTTCTGGAGGGGGCAGGCAGATGGGCAGCCTTCTCCCCTCTCTGGGCGCCTGAAGCCTCGGAGCCTGCAGAAACTCCCGGCCCTTGCACAGTGGAGGCCATGAACAACTTCTCACACTCCCAAGAAGTTTTTCTTCACTGTGCAAAGGCCCAGAGTTGCTCCAAGGCTGAAGGCACCCCTCTTCCCTCCCCCAAAGAAACCTCGAAGGTTTTCAGCTCCTCTGCAGAGCCATTTATTAAAAAGAAAACCCCCCAAAGCCTCAAGATCTGGAGCTGCCAGTCTCCAGTAAGATGTGCATCATGTGGCCAGGCCCGGCCACCCCCTACCCTACTCCTGCCCAGCAGCCTTCCCCAACTCCCCTTGCCCCACTGTTAAGCCAACCGGAGCCAACTGGGCGCAAAGATGGGATGACAATGAGCCTCCGAGGTCTCCCTCCTGCCTGCTTGCCCAGCGCTTGCTCAGCTGCCCCCCCCCCCCGATCCCCCGGCTGGATGCAGCCACTCACCGGAGACTGGAAAGCGAGGTCCTCCACCTGCCTTCTTGTCCAGCACTTTCTCAGAGACCTCCCACCCTCCCTCCCACTCACCCTCATCATCTCCCTCATCCCTGCTGGGCACAGCCACTCACCGGTTCTTTCTTCTTGTGTTTCAAAACTAAGCCTCAGTTGGTTGGTTAAAGTGTGTTTGGATCCTAAAGCTCCATCACTGGAAACTTTTAAGAGGGAGAACTTTTCGGCTACCAGCTGGCAAAGGAAGCTCTCAACCATGACCGGTGCTGCTGTGGCTCCCACAGGCTGAGTGGACAAAGGGAGTGGGTGGTGGCTGTGGTCTCGGACTGGTATGAGCTCCTGGCCTGGTCTGGGGAGGTGGGGAGTGGCTCACCTGGGCAGCTGGTGTGACAGTAAGGCTGGCCAGGTCCCATCCCATGTGTTGTGCCCCCTTTCCAGCTTTCGCCCATGCCTCCATGCCGTTTTCGGGCGTGCAACACACGGGAGATCCTAGCTGCAGTTTCCTTGTGAGCAACATTGGCCGGGAGAGGCAGGGAGAAAGGCCAATGGGGCTCAGGAGTAAACTGAGGCTCCTAAGTGGGATCGAGCCAGGGGTGGGTTCTGGCTGCCTCTACTGCCGGTTGCTCTGCGCATGTGCAGAAGGCAAGAACAATATGGCAGAGAGAACCGGTTCA
Source organism: Rhabdophis nuchalis (assembly GCA_039707465.1). Taxonomy (NCBI): domain Eukaryota; kingdom Metazoa; phylum Chordata; class Lepidosauria; order Squamata; family Natricidae; genus Rhabdophis; species Rhabdophis nuchalis. The sequence goes on along the minus strand of CM077655.1, from coordinate 23,282,173 downwards.
GGGGTGTGGCCAGCCTGGGTCATTGTAGGTTCCAGTGACCGAGGCCGCCAAACTGGTCCACACAGGTAGGAACCCAGCTCTGATCTGGAGGAGTTTTCCATCAGGATTACAAGGGAGAAGATTTCTTCTTGATCAACCCAGGCTTTCTGGGAATCACCCTGTTGTTTTCAAAGAGTTTCTGGATCATCTTTTTTTCTCTGTTCATTTTATTTGTCATCTGCTCTAGAATGTTCCCTATAATTGACCAACTGTGTAAATTATATTTTCTCTATATTTTTATGAATTTTTCTGAAACTTATTCATTCACTTATGAAGATAATGGCAGTATTTGTATCCAGTATTTGTAGCCGAATATTCCCATATGGTTCCGCCCCAGGCTCCTGATGGACCCGGTAAGGTTCCAGAGGGAGCTTGGGCCAATGCCTGTGGACTTGCCCCGTGACTCGACTGAGGACCTAGTTGCCTCATGGTTAAGTGCGGCATGGGGGCCTTGGACCGAGTCGCGCCCTTGCGGCCTCTTGTGGCGACGAGTCACCCTGGCTCCTTGGTTCACCGAGGAACTGAGGGAGATGAAACGCCACAAGAGATGCCTAGAGAGCAGATGGAGATCCTCTTGCTCCGAGGCCGAACACTAGTGAGAATCCATATTAGGACTTACCTAGTGGCGATAAGGGTGGCCAAACGTGAGTATTGTGCCAACCTTATTGCATCCGCAGATAACCGCCCTGCCGCCCTGTTTGGGGTGACCCGCTCCCTCCTTCACCAGAGGCCGCGGGAAGCCCCTTTACAGAGTCGAGCAGAGGAATTGGGGATTTATCTGCAGGAGAAAATCATTCGGATTCGGAATGAGCTACCCTCCATCGAGAGTGGTCCAGTCGGGATGTCCGAGGTTGGTCTTGAGGCACCATTCTGGGAGGAGTTTGACTTTTTTACTACCGAGGATATGGACAAGTTGTCAAAGAGACTTAAGGCTGCCACATGTTTATTGGACCCGTGTCCCTCCTGGCTTGTACTGGCATCCTGGGAGACGACACGGGGCTGGCTCCAGGGCATTGTCAATGCATCTTTGAGTGAGGGGTCCTTGCCTACCGTCTTGAAAGAGGCGGTAGTAAGGCTCCTCCTCAAGAAGCTGTCCCTGGACCCAGCATTATTAGAGAACTTTTGTCCAGTCTCCAACCTTCACTTTTTAGCGAAGGTTGTTGAGAGTGTGGTGGCCCAACAGTTTCCGCGACACCTGGAGGAAATTGATTATCTAGACCCGCGCCAGTCCGGCTTCCGACCCGGGCACAGCACCGAGACGGCATTGGTCGCGTTGGTTGATGATCTCTGGAGGGCGCGGGATAGAGGATATTCCTCTATCCTAGTCCTGTTAGACCTCTCAGTGGCTTTTGATACCATCGACCATGGTATCTTATTGCACTGACTGGGGGGGTTGGGGCTGGGAGGCACCGTTTTACGGTGGTTCTCGTCCTACCTCTCTGGTCGGTCGCAATATGTGTTGGCAGGGGGGCAGAGGTCAGCCTCGAGGCCCCTCTTATGCGGGGTTCCTCAGGGGTCGGTCCTCTCGCCCTTCCTATTCAACACATACATGAAGCCGCTGGGTGAGATCATCCGTGGTTTTGGGGTGGGATATCATCTGTACGCTGATGATACTCAGCTGTACATATCCACCCCAGACCACCCCAACGATGCCGTTGAAGTGATGTCCCGGTGTTTGGAAGCCGTACGGATCTGGATGGGTAGTAACAAACTCAAGCTCAACCCGTCCAAGACTGAGTGGATGTGGCTTCCGGCACCCCGGTTCAGCCAGTTTACTCCAACTCTGGCCATTAGGGGCGAAACACCGGCCCCCGTGGAGTGGGTGCGCAATTTGGGTGTCCTCCTGGATTCCCGGCTGTCCATGGAAGACCATGTGGCGGCCGTGGCCAGGGGGGCGTTTCATCAGGTACGCCTGATGCTCCAATTGCACCCCTTACTGGACCGGGCTGCCCTTTGCACAGTCACTCAGGACATCGTGACATCCCGACTAGACTACTGCAATGCTCTCTACATGGGGCTTCCCTTGTGGTGCACTCGAAAGCTACAGTTAGTGCAGAATGCAGCCGCGCGGGTGATTACGGGAGCCTCTAGATGCTCCCATATAACACCGATCCTGCGCGAGCTGCACTGGCTTCCTGTGGTCTTTTGGGTGCGCTTCAAGGTTTTGACGACCATCTTCAAAGCGCTCCATGGCTCGGGACCTAGTTACATGCGAGACAGTCTCCTGCCCCATACATCCCTTAGACCGATCCGCTGCCACAGAGAGGGCCTTCTCAGGGTGCTGTTGGCCGGACAATGCCGACTGGCGACACCCAGGGGAAGGGCCTTCTCTGTGGCGGGCACTGCCCTGTGGAACGACCTACCCCCTGAACTCTGCACCATCACCGACCTCCGCCTCTTCTGCCAGTGTTTAAAAACACATTTGTTTCATCAAGCCGGCCTAACATAGCCTCCGCTGTGACTAGTATTAGATAGTTTTAAATTGGGGATTTTAGGGGCGTGGTTATGGCCGGATGAGGTGAGGACGTTTTCTCCACTTCGTAGGGCGTTTTCACGGAAGAAAATGTGGATTAAAAGTGTTTAAAATGCATCGTTAGAAGCCGAAAGTATCTACAGCTGTATCGGAAGGGCTGTGGAGCCAGCAGAATGACTTTTTGAATTGGTAGGTCACCCTGAACTGCTTGAATTTCAAAGCTGTGTTTACTGTGTGGAAAAGACAGAGGGGTTGACCGAAATGGCAGTCGCTGGTTGAAAGCGAAAGTTGCTTTTGTTTCTGTTAAGTACCGCGATCTGCAATTCTTGCTGTGAGGCAAGGCACAGGTTACAAAGAAATAGGTGGAAAGACCGGTTGGATGGCATGTGGATTATATGCGGATTGTAAACTCTTTGAAATTCCGAACCTTTTGTGTGAAGTGCCTCAACTGAATGCAGTGAGTTTAACTCTCTGGACAACGCCCATAAATGCCCATATATGGGTGATTGAGGACATTGATCTTAAGTTAAATTGAATTGGGGAGTACAACTTTTTTTTTGGCCTCTTCGGATGCAATAAAGCCGTCTCAGCTTCATTGGGGAGGTTACCCTTCAATCTTCCTTAAAAGACCCTCTTGGCTAAAAAAGAATTAAATTTCTTTGTAAAGATATGGCGACTCAACAGTCTCAACAGCCCTCAGAATTACAAGAAGTTATTTTGGGTTTGAATATAATTGGTGAAAAATTATCTGGATTGACAGACAGATTGGATAATATGACATTGGAAATTAAAAAGACAAAAGAGGAAATAAGTGAAATGAATGTGAATTTTGCAAAGCAAGCCATGGAGATAAAACTTGTTAATGATGAAATTGAGCAAATTCATGTACACGATGCTCAGATAGATCGTCAGATTGAAGGGATTCTTTTTAAAAATCAGCAGCAAGATAGGAGAATTAACCTTTTGGAAGAGGATGCAAGAAAATATAATGTTGTTATTCGTGGAATTCAGGAAGAGAGAGTGGATAATTTGAAACAAAGGGTTTTAAAATGGCTGAATGACCTGGATGCATCAATTACATATACGGCTGCAGATTTAGTAAGTGTTTTTAGAGTTGGTTATAAAAGGCAAAATGGAGCAAATAGAAATGTGTTGGTGAGATTTGCAAATCTTGGTGATAAATTAGAGGTAATGGCGAGAATAAGAGAGTTAGGAGCAGTTCCAGAATTAGAGGAGAAAGACATTCAAGTTTTTCCGGATATTTCAAGAGAGGAAAGAGCATGGAGATATTTTCTGAAGCCAATTACAAAGGTTCTGAGAGACAAAGAGATTAAATACAACTGGAGGCCACCACAGCAGCTGAAATTTTTTTACAAGGGTAAAATGCAGACAATTACTCCACAAGTGGATCCAATAGGATATGTACGAGAGCTTGGGCTGATTGAGAAAGACGAGGATTTAACAGAAATTGGAAATCAAATGCTTAAGATGGGTGGAATGCAAGTAGAATCTCCAACATTAGAAGAAAAAGGGGCGGTTGGAGGCGATCCAAGAAGCTTAAAGCGGAAAGAAATTTCTCCGGCAATGTCCGAGCAAAAAAAAAGTCGTGATGATACAATGCAAGCAACGGATAAAGAGAAGGATCTTAAAAAGCAAGAAGCTGAGTGCGGGGAAAAGTTAACATTGTCTTCCTTTTTTGAGAGTGGAACTAAAAAAGATAGCCCGTGAGAAGTGATCCGACCATCGGCACGTCCCCTCCCCCACAATCTCTATGCAGAGGCGGTGCCGGTTGAGGAAGTGGGGGATGAAGACAGTTTGTTACATGTTGTTTGTAGTGTCTTATGTTTTTTTTGTATGTTATCTCCGTTTGGTGTTGGGTGGGCACGTAAGGGAAGAGGAGGGGCTAGGATTAAAAAAAAAGTTACCGCGTAAATGCGGTTTATAAAAATAATGACATGGAACGTGAATGGCACAGGGAACCAAATAAAGAGGAGGAGATTGGAGCTTAAAATTAAAAGGGACTTACCAGACATATTATTTTTGCAGGAAACTCATCAAAAATCTGAGGATTTTAATAGAATGAATATAAAGGGTATGCAAGTTTATGAAAAATCTTTTGGAACCTCCAAAGCTAGAGGTGTGGCAATATTGATATCAAATAGGGTATATTTTGAAAAAAAAACAAGTAATTAGGGACGATGAAGGAAGATATTTAATAATTATAGGGAATATTAACGAGCAAAAAGTGACACTGGTTAATTTATATCTACCAAATGAAAAACAAAAGGGATTCCTTGATAAAATAACTAAGATTTTGGAAACTGAAAGTGTAGGGAAAGTGATTGTGGCTGGGGACTTTAATATGATTAGAGATAAAATAGACAGTACTAACCCCACCCGCTTTAGAGAAACAAATAAAGGGGAAATTTTAAATAAATGGATGTTCCGAAATAGTGTGGTAGATGTCTGGAGGGAGTTGAAAGGTACTGAAAGGGTGTATACTTTTTGCTCTAAGGTACATAATACATATTCAAGAATTGATTATATTTTTGTCTCTAAAGACCTGTTGAATAATATAGATAGAATAGATGTGGGAGTTTTCAAGGACTCCGACCATGCAGAAGTTACGATGGAAATAGATTTTAATTTTAGAAAAAAAGAAAGAGGTTGGAGATATGATGAAAAATTGTTTAAAAAGGAGGAAGATAAAACATGGATACTTAAAAAATGGGAGGAAAGTTGGAGATTCAACGATAATGGAGAGGTTAAATTTGAAACTGTTTGGGACACGATGAAAGCAGTATTTAGGGGAGAAAGTATTAAGTTGTCAAGCAGGAAATATAGAGAATATAGAAGTAAAATGGAACAGGATACAAGACAGATTAAGGTATTGGAGAACCAATTTTTACTTACAAAAGATAAAAAATGCTTGGAGGAATTGAATTCACTAAAAACTAAATTGATAGAAGAAGATATAGAATTGGTTAAAAAAAATAAGATATTTAAATAGGGATTTTTTTGAATTTAGTAATAAAAACTCTAGGTTATTAGCAAGGATGGCGAAAAATAAAAGTGAAAAGAGAGAAATTGGCTCTCTGATAGATGAAAAAGGTACAAGATGTTATAAGAGACTGGAGAAATGTGAAGTAGTTAGGAAGTTTTTTCAAAAATTATATTCAAAGAAATCAATTGATTTGGAAAAATTGAAAAATCATGTTGAAAAATATGCTGTGAAAATAGATCAAACATATAAGGACTTGATGGAAGGAGATATTACACATGATGAGATTAATGAAATAATACAAGAGATAAAATTAGGGAAGGCTCCAGGTGAAGATGGATTACCTGCTGAATTTTATAAAGACTTTAAAGAAATAATAATACCAAAATTGCAAAAATTATTTAATGGAATTTTACATGGTGGAGAAGTCCCGATGTCATGGAACAGAACGGTAATAACTATAATTCCTAAACCTGATAAAGATTTGGAGAGGATCAAGTCCTATCGACCCATTTCTTTAATTAACCAAGATGCAAAAATATTTACTGCCATTATAAGTAATAGGTTAAATAGATTTATAGACAAGTATATAAGCTATAATCAAGTAGGTTTTGTTAAAGGCAGATATATGAGTGATATAATTAGAAGAGTATTAAATATTATAGATGTAGCTGAGAGTAATGGTGATAAAATAGGCATAGTATCACTAGACATTTTTAAAGCTTTTGATTCTGTACAATGGGAAACTATTAAAGTAATTATTGAGGCATTAGGCTTCGGTAATAGGTTTATACATGTTATTTCAAAATTGTATCAAAAAAGTAGTGCAAAAGTGAAGGTGAATGGAATAATGACGGGAGAGATTGGAAGCAGGTACGAGACAGGGATGTCCCTTGTCCCCAACATTATTTTTATTAATTATGGAAGTTTTGACCAAATTGATAGAAAAAGATGAAGAATTGGAAGGGTACAAGGGATATAAGATAAATTTATACGCGGAGGATACCTTGATTATTTTGAAAGATATAGAGAAAGATTTGAAGAGGATAAATAAACATTTGAAAGAATTTGAAGAAATGACAGGTTTAAAGGTAAATTGGTTAAAATCTGAATTATTAATGAATAAAAATGATGAGTGGGAGAGTATGCAAGAACAATTTGGGATAAGAATCAAAAATACATTGAAATATTTGGGAATAACACTTTCACTTAAAGTTAGAGAATTGAAAAAAATTAATTATGATGTGATGTTGGATGAAGTAGAGAAGAAGATAGATAAATATAAAGAGATAAAGTTGTCTTGGTTTGGCAGAATTGCAATGTGTAAGATGATGCTGTTACCAAAGTTTAATTTTTTATTTGAGATGCTACCATTAAATTTGACAGAGAAGGATATGGAAGGATATCAGAAGAAATTAGATAAATTTTGCAATGGTGGGAAAAGACCTAGATTAATGAAGAAAATGTGGTATCAAAATCAAAAGGAAGGTGGATTGGGAATTCCCAATCTACTTAATTATTATTGGGCCTATAATATTCGAACTGTAATAAAAATACTTAAAGGAGGAGACGTTCATTGGGGAGATCTAGAGTTAAAGGATATTAAGAGATTTGGCCCTACATGGTTTTTAGATAAAATAAAAACAAAAAAGGTAATTAATAGTTATTGGTTAAAGGGATTGAGCAAAATTTGGAATAAATTTGTTAAAATATTGATTCCGGATATATCCTTCTTGGGGAAGACACTTGGAAGTTGGCCGATTAAAACCAATATAAGTCGAGAGAAAGTAATCGAAGATGACAATATAGGAAGTATAGTAAATTGGTTAAGAGCATTAGAAATTGAGAGTAGAAAAAAAGAAATAATTGAAAAATTGGAGCTGAATTGGTTTGAGAAAATACAGGTAGAAAAATGGTCTATGGAAGTAAGGGGAACATGTAAAATAGGCAGAAGTAAAACTGAATTTGAAAATTTAGTATCTCAAATTATTAAGGATGAAATTGGGTTAAAGGGACTTGTTAGTAAGATATATAAGTATAAACTTTGATGGAAATCCACAAATGGTAATGAAGACGAATTGGGAGGAAGAATTTAAGATTAAAATATTAGACTTGGATTGGAATGTGAATTGGAAAAGTCGAATTATGAGGATTATGTCTATAAGGATTAAAGAGCACAACTTTAAGGTTGTTTGGAAATGGTATTGGACTCCATTAAGGTTATCATTGATGGATAAAAAGATCAGTAATAAATGTTGGAGATGTAATATGGAAGTGGGAACTTATGAACACATGTGGTATAAATGTGGAAAAATTAAAAAGTTTTGGCAACAATTGGAGGAAATGATGTTTGAAATGGTGAAGAAAAGAATAACTTTGAGATCAGAATCTATATTATTACTGATAATTAAGGAATTAGAATTAACAAAATATGAGAAAGAACTGATTAGAATTATGATTATAATGGGTAGAATTATAATAGCAAGATACTGGAAAATAGAGGTAAATATAAAAATAGAAGAGTGGTATTGTGAAATGTGGAAATTAGCTTTAAATGATAAAATGACATGTGATATTAAATTTAGAGAGGGGGTCTATAAAAAAGACATTTTCTGGAAGATTTGGAACGCATTTGTGGATTATGCACTTGGAACTTTGGATGCCTCGACACCTGTACCTAGAGAACGCGGATTTTGAAAATCTTAAAGACAATTGAAGATATCCGAAGAACCAACTCTTCCTTTCGTTTTGTATAGCACTGGGTGGACTATTGAAAAAAAAAAAAAAAAAGTAAATTTTTATGTTCATATGTATAACTTGTTGAAAATTATAATAAAAAAATTTAAAAAAATAAATAAAATTAAAAAAAATAAATTGGGGATTTTAATTGGTTTTAGCGCAGGTCTAAATATTTAATAGCTTTTTAAATTTTGTATTTTGTATATTTATATGTTATTTTAAATTTCTGTGCGCCGCCCTGGGTCCTTTTGGAGAAGGGCGGGATATAAATCAAATAAAACTTAAAACTCAAAACTATTTAACCATATTTGGAGATGAGACAATTGTAGAAGAAAGATTCAATGTGGGATAAGAAACAAAGTTTTCTATTTTTCAAATTTCTGGATTTTCCCATTCTAGTTTCATCCCTTTCTGGAGAAGAATGAATTTTGGAATATTTCTAAGGTAAAAATGTACTTGGACCAAAATGGAGAGATAAAAGCAGATCTGTTCATTTCAGGCTCCTTGGTTCTCCCCAAGGAGGATCCCAGGAAAGAATATCTGGCGTATTTTGTAAGACAGAGATTTTCTATCAGACAAGACACTCTTTCACGGCTAAAGTTGCTCAATAAGGTGAGAGAAATTTTGGTGTCTTTGCTCTGTTTGCCAAAGCCTGAGGTCCCATTTCAAGTGGGCAAAGCCTAGAGCCGTGATGGGGAACCTATGGCACGCATGGCAGAAGTGGCACACAGAACCATCTCTCCTGGCACACGGAGCCATCACCAGTTGCTCTTATGGGTTCAGGAGTGGCAGTCAGCTGGTCTTCATATGCATTGGAGTGCCAGAAAGTGGAAGAGGAGCCACCCAGAGCGCATGTGCGCACCAGGAAAGTGATCTTTGGGTTTTGGTTTCTGGCGTGCATGACACGCGCAAAAACTATCAACAAAAAGAGCACAAGGACAGGCCCAGTCTTCCCTCCCTCCCTCCCCACCCAAGCAGATTTCTTGCCCAGCTCCAACCCGAGGCTCTGATAAGGATCCGCAGTCTGTAGCACCTGGCCAGTTCAGGTACACGTAGCAGCAGGGCAGCTTTTGCTGGGTGGAAGTCTGGCTGCCCTGCCTGCTGCTCCTTCCCCAGCAGCTGAGATGCTAGAAGAGGAGCTGCTGGTGAGGAGGCGAGCTACCCACATCGGTGCCATGGGCTGGAGGGCCTGCTCAGGTGGGGAGGGAGGGAACCCTGGCCTGTCCTTGCCACTACCACTCCCTTTCCCCCCCCCCCCCCCGGTGGCTGTCATGGTGTTGCTTCTGGCTGGGGTGTTGGAGCAGCCAGGAGAAGGAAAAGCCCACATGGGGGATGGGAGGAGCCTCAGGAGGGCTGGAGGAGAACGCAGTTCCTCCCTCCCCCTCCCACCTACGGCCTCCATGTCCATCCCAGCCCCCCCCCCTTTTCTCCAAGGAGGGGATTTTGAGTGACACCCTTCTCTGAATGTTCACCTTTCTTCACTCCACCTGGTTCTCTCTTGCCTCTATGCCATAGCTCCCTCCCCATGGATTGCTCTTTCCCTCCCTCCCCCCATCTCTCTCTCACATGCACACACACACAGCCACAAGTACCAATCCTGGGGACTCTTCTAGTTTTGTTCCCCCGGGGGCAACCCCCACTCTCCTTCCATAAACCAGCCCTAACGCGACTGGGGCAGCCAAAACAATCCCAATCGCCTTTCATCTAATTATGCAGAGCTTCTTAGAAATGTTCCACTTGGGGGGATTTGGAAGGGGCGGAGACTGAGAGGGAGGGGAGGGGTGGGGTCAGCCAGGTTGGGGGCTCTGCAGTGACCGCCTCTGCCAGACCCCCACAGGGGAACCTCTGAGGGGCTTCCCTGCAGAGCCAGCAGCTTCTGCCTTCCTCCTGAGCAACAATTGAAAATGCCAAGGTGCGATCTGGAAGGGCAGAGAGAGAGGGGGAGAGGAAGGGCGAGAGAGAAAGAGAGAGAGAGAGATAGAAAGAGGGAGGGAGGTAGAGAGAAAAAAACACAAGCTGCTTTTATTGCCAATAATAAATGTACTGGAGGGTCTTGGAGGGTCTGTGAAGACAAGCGAGGCTCCCCTGCAGCCTTTCAGGAAACAGCCTGGTTTCATTGCTCCTTGGATGGGAGGGGTTGGGAGGGGAAGCTCGGGGGCTGCTGGGATGGGGAAAAGCACTTGCCCAGCACTGCCCCCCTGCCAGTGTCTCTCAGGTGGGACTTGTGGGTGGGGGACACTACCCCCTGGTCCTCTTGCCCCCCAAGTCAGCTCCCCCTTTTTCCAGATTCCCTCAAAGGCTGGGGACACCTCGGATGCTCTGGCTTAACTGCCCGACTTTGCCCCCTCCCCAATGCCCTTGCTCTGCCTTAAACCCCCCTGGCTTCCCCCCCTCCCCACCACCGGGCAACCCCTCCACAAACACGCGTGTATCTCAATCCAATCCGAGCCATTGCAGGGCTTTGAGGGGAAGGCAGCCAAATGGCTTGGAGAATATTCAAGGGTAACAGGCATGTTTGATGGAGGGGGGGGAGGGAATATAAATATAAATAAAATTTATTATTATTATTATTATTATTATTATTATTATTATTATTATTATTATTATTATATTATAATATTATAATATCAATGTTGTAAAATAAAGTATGTCCCCCTCACTCAGCCACGCTCTTCCCCTTCTTCCCCCCACCGCCCACCCTTCCCACAACCCCCATCTCCCCACTGATTCCCCTGCCCTTCATTTTGCATTGCAGTTCTGTTCTTCTTGCGCCTTTGTCTTCTCCAAGGTTTAAATTACACAGCAGGGCAGTTTCCCCCCCCCCCAATTTTAGATTACGTTGAATGCTCCTCCCCTCCCCTCCCCCCATAGGCTGGTTCTGCTGGGTCCTTCATCCATGGGGACCATCAGACGCACATCCACCAGCCCCCATCTCCACAGCTCCTCACAGTTGGAGACGCTCCCTTGGATGAAGAGGGGGAGATGGGGGGTCTGTGCTGGCTTGTTCCAAGGCCGGGAAGTGATTCCAGCTTTCCAGTGGAGGGAGGGGGCATTTCTCCCCAACTTTCTCTCCCTGTCCAGGGCTGCAGAGCCGGATCCTCAGTGGGGACGTCCAACCACCTGGGCGGGCAGGGAAGCACGAGGACCCCCGAAATCTTGAACTGGTGCCTGCGCACTAGGCAGCTAATCTTTGTGTGCACATGTGTGCCAGAAACCGGCAGACCAGATGGCTGGTACTCATGCGCATGTAGAAAACCAGATGATCACCTAGTGGGGCCAAAAATGTTTGTGCGTGCTCCCGTTTTGGCACTCGGTGCCAAAATGTTTTGCCAACACTGTTCTAGACTATTAAGTAGGAAAGTCCTTTATGGCAACGTTAAATTCCAAAAGCAAAAGGGAGGAAGTAAATGAAGAATCTGCCAGTTGTTCTACCTCCTGCATCTGTTTAGAAGGAGTCAGAGGTTTCCTATCTACCTCAGTGAAGACCAGAAGCTCCTTGTCTCCATCCATTTCTCCCTCCGTTTTCCATGGACGGAGAGTCCTAACATCTTTTCTTTGGCCTTCCTTGTTCTTCTGCTCAGTCCCTGCCTCAGTCCAGATGTGTGGAAAGTTGTCATCCTGGATATGTCAAGAGGGCTCGAGAAGGAGAGCCAGTTTGCTGCTATGACTGCGTTCCTTGTCCGGAGGGGACCTTCTCCACTCAGAAAGGTGGGTCACCCTGAGGAAAATGGGAGGCTTTGTGGAACTGGATCCACCCAGAACCTTTCCATGAAAGTGCAAGTTAAATGATAGATCGAAGCTCACCTGGTTTTTTATATTTATTTTCAACCTGCAGAATTTCTAATCTAAACGGAAGAAAATCAAAAGGACTTTGAAGGAGGGGCTGGAAAGAGATGGGAGGAGGGGGTGGCAGACTGAGCAAGCTTTACTAACAGCAGAGAAAATCTCTCTCCTGCTTCTTAGTTTGGACTTCTGCTGCTATGTTCACCTTTCTAGGAACATCTGAGTTCTTTGGAACTTGAAGAATTGTGTGAGGTCCACCTTCTGAAAGACCTTGCAATTCACTGTATATTGGATCCTCCCCTTGAGGATCACTGAGAAGGAGTCACTGGTCCATAATGTGGTGCTGTGGATAGTTATGGTGGGGAACTCATTACACATATTCTGCCAGTCATGTAGCTCAATCAATGAGTCAGAATGGAGCTGGAAGGGAACCCGGTGGTCTTCTAGTCCTACCCTCTGCCCAAGCAGGAGACCCCATATCATTTCAGACAAGTGACTGTCTAATCTATTCATAAAGCCTCCAATGTTGAAGAACCCAAAATCTTTAGAATCAAGCTGTTCCACTGGTTAATTGTTTTTACTATTAGGAAGTTTCTCCTTAATTCCAGGTTGCTTCCAGATGTTACAAGATACTTTAGGTATCCTCCAAGCACAGAATATTAACTGCCATGTGGCAAGACTCAGGATGTTTGCCTAAAACATTATATGATTCATTACTAATCTCTAATAATGTAGGTTCCTATGAAGATTCTACACATTATACAGGAAATAATTAGGACTTCCCTCAACTTAAATATCTAGCTACATTTTTAAAAAAAAATTATGTCCTTATGCTCTTTATAATGAAATCATTAAGAAATTCTTCTTGGAAAATGCCCATGGTATCAGCTGTTATCCAAAGAAAGTGTTTATTGTAAGATAAAAGGACAGAATGTTAAAGAAAATGGCTTTTTGGTTTCTCAGATGCGGAAAAATGCACCAAGTGTCCAGATGATAAATATCCAAATGAGGACAGAGTCCAATGTATCCCCAAAGTTGTAACCTTCCTGTCTTATGAAGAACATCTGGGCATCATCCTGGTCTCTTCTGCCCTACTATTGTTTTTAATCACAGGCCTTGTTTTAATCATCTTCATTAAATACAGAGAAACTCCCCTTGTCAAAGCCAACAACCGGGACCTCTCTTATACCCTCCTGGTCTCCCTCCTGCTTTGCTTCTTGTCTTCTTCTCTCTTCATTGGTCAACCAAGGAAAGCCACCTGCCTTCTCCAACAGACAGTCTTCAGCATCATCTTCTCAGTTGCCATTTCTTCTCTCTTGGCCAAAACCATCACGGTGGTGCTGGCTTTCCTGGCCACAAAACCAGGAAACCGAGTGAAGAGATGGTTGGGGAAGAGCTTGGCCAACTCCATCATCCTTTCTTCTTCTGCTGTCCAAGTGATCATCTGCTCCATCTGGCTGGGAGTTTCTCCCCCCTTCCATGACTCTGACCTCCACTCCCAGCCTGGAGAGATCATCCTGCAATGCAACGAAGGGGCCGTTGTCATGTTTTACGTCACCCTCAGCTACATGGGCTTCCTGGCTGCCATCTGCTTCACGGTGGCTTTCCTGGCCAGGAATCTGCCTGGGGCCTTCAATGAAGCAAAGCTGATCACCTTCAGCATGCTGGTCTTCTGCAGCGTCTGGGTGACATTTGTGCCCACCTACCTGAGCACCAAAGGGAAATACATGGTGGCTGTCCAGGTCTTCTCCATCCTGGCCTCCAGTGCTGGTCTGCTGGGCTGCATCTTCATCCCCAAGTCCTACATTATTCTTCTGAGGCCAGACCTGAACACAAAGGAGCAGCTGACAGCCAGAACAAATGTAAAAACATGAGATATAATGTTGTGTTATTTAAAAAGTTGTATCCTCCTATGCAAATGCTTTTGTTATTGAGGTAGGCTGGCTGGCTGCAAGCTTTGAGGAATGGATGGTTTGGGGGGCCCCACATGGGCTCCTTTTGATGGTTACTATCGTTTTGTTGGGTTTTATGTTTTATTCTTATGCACCCACCTGCCCAGGGATGTTGCACTGGAATAGTCTGTGACCATCCCTGCCCAGGGATGTTGCACTGGAATAGTCTGTGAATAAATGAAGAGAAGGTGTTGGTTCTGCAGGATCTCCTGTCCGGGGACAAAATCCAGGTGATCTTCCCAATGAAGGAGGGATCTGCATTGAGTCTCTGCCCCTGCCTTGAAGGGGGAGGAGAAAAATATCCCCTCCCCTCTCCTTCCCTTTGGATTGTCTTGTAGCTACAAATAACTGGATACACATCAGCCTGACATACTCGGATTTTCAGAGCTCCAACCCATCAGAAGGCTCCTTCTTCACAAGGGACCCCCCAGAGGGGACTTTGATCCTGGGCATCTGTTGAGATATATGACACAGTATATATACTCGTTTCCCTGGCTCAGCTGATCATGATTAGAACCTGTGGCCTAGTGGCTATTACAACTGCCTCACATGTAAAACAGCCCCGGTTCAAATCCCAGTATGGCTAGTTGATGAGAGCTAAATAGCTTGAAATAGATCTATACTAGTCTCCCTTATTTATTTATTTATCAGCACAAAAACGTCACACACACACACACACACACACAAATATGGGAGGGAGCCTACTGCTTCCCTTTTCTGTCTTGGCTCACCCCAGGAGCCATCCAGGCAGAAAGCTATTTTTTATGTTGCCTTTGTTATATTTGTGTTGCCTTTGTGCTGATAAATAAATAAAGGGAGACGAGTATAGATGCATTTCAAGCTATTTAGCTCTCCTCAGCTAGCCATATCCTCAGCTGATAAAGGAGGAGAGCCTGTGGCTTAATGGCTAACACAACTGCCTGATATGTAATCCTGTCCAGATTCAAATCCCAGTAAGGGTATGGCTATTTATTTATTTTATTTATTTATTTAATTGAATTTATAAAACCGCTCCCTCTCCCCACAGGGACTCGGGGCGGTGCACAGGGAAAATAAAACAATAAATATACAGCAATATATAAAAACGAATTAAATCAATTCCTGTGCTAAAATCCCAATTACAACTAGGCTAGCTGATGAGAGCTAAATAGCTTGAAATAGATGTATACTAGTCTCCCTTTATATCTCTCCCTCTCCTTCTCTCCCCCTCCCTCCCTCTCTCTTTCCCCCACCCTCTATCTCCTCCCACCTCTTTTCCTTCATTGGAGTCCTCCTCCCTGATCCCCTGTGACAAAGGGCCTGCAGCCTATTTGTGACCTTCCCTTACACACTCCTTACTCAGTTGAGCAAAACCCACCCAGCCAGGCTCCCTCAACAACCGGCCCCAAATACCCAGGCGCTGTCTGTTGTGTTTGAATAATGAGGGAGTTCGACTCAGGTTAGTTTAAAAACAATAGCTGTTTATTTGGCTTTCATACACAGAGAAAGAGCAGAACTATATACAAAAGACAAAAGGTTGCGGTAGATGGGGCTTCCCGATTGACAGCGAGAGCTGTCAAACGGGGAACCAATCAGAACGCCTGGCAACCTAATTCCAGCCAGTCGCGTCTGAGCCAATCAGACGCGACTGGCTGTTACCAAGCCTACAAGGGGGAGGTGGAAGACTTGCGACCTCAACACTGTCCATCATCCCCGGCCAGATCCAGCCGTGGAAGGGGAAGAGAGGCTCTCCTGGGACTCCAGGAGCTCAGCTGAACCTTCCCAGCCTCCTTCGGGCCCTTCAGCTCCGTCTGAACGGGGCGGCTGAAGTCCAAAGGGCGGGGGGGGGAGACACTCAAGGGGGGCCTTGGGGGCTGCGGAGTCCTTTGGCGGGGGCAGAAGAGGCTGCGGGGGGGGGGGCTGGTGGGGAGGAAGGGCCAGGCAGCCTTGGGAAGCGGCTGAAGAAAGCGGGGGAGACCGGGGTCCTCTCCTGTCCCCCTTTTCGTCCATTTCCCATTTCTTTGCCTTGACTTGACGGCCTCGGCCCCTCCTCGCCCTCGGAGGCTGTCCCAGAGCCTCGAGACCCCTCATATGTGGGGTTCCTCAGGGGTTGGTCCTCTCGCCCCTACTGTTCAACACATATATGAAGCCGCTGGGTGAGATCATCCGTGGTTTTGGGGTGGGATATCATCTGTACGCTGATGATACTCAGTTGTACATATCCACTCCAGACCACCCCAACGATGCCGTCAAGGTTATGTCCCGGTGCTTGGAAGCCGTACGGATCTGGATGGGTGGTAACAAACTCAAGCTCAACCCATCCAAGACTGAGTGGCTTTGGCTTCCGGCACCCCGGTTCAGCCAGATTACTCCAACTCTGGCCATTGGGGGCGAAACACCGCCCCCCGTGGAGAGGGCGCGCAATTTTGGTGTCCTCCTGGATTCCCGGCTGTCTATGGAAGATCATGTGGCAGCCGTGGCCAGGGGGGCGTTTCATCAGGTACGCCTGATGCGCCAATTGCGCCCCTTACTGGACCGGGGTGCCTTACGCACAATCACTCAAGCACTCGTCACCTCTCGACTCGACTACTGTAATGCTCTCTACATGGGGCTCCCCTTGAGGTGCACCCGAAAGCTGCAGCTAGTCCAGAACGCAGCCGCGCGGGTGATTACGGGAGCCCCCAGATGCTCCCACATAACACCGATCCTGCGCAAGCTGCACTGGCTTCCTGTGGTCTTTCGGGTGCGCTTCAAGGTCTTGACGACCATCTTTAAAGCGCTCCATGGCTCGGGGCCTAGTTATATGCGAGACCGCCTCCTGCCCCATACATCCCTCAGACCGATACGCTCCCACAGAGAGGGCCTCCTCAGGGTGCCGTCAGCTGGACAATGCCGACTGGCGACACCCAGGGGAAGAGCCTTCTCTGTGGCGGGCCCTGCCCTTTGGAACGAACTACCCCCTGAACTCCGCACCATCTCCGACCTCCGCCTCTTCCGCAAGTGTCTGAAGACACACCTCTTCCACCTAGCCGGCCTAGCGTAACCTCCATACTGATTATTAGATAGTTTTAAATTTGGGATTTTAATTCGGTTTTTAGCGCAGGGTTTATTTATTAGAATAAGTATTTTAAATTTTGATATATTTTATATATTTTGTATCTATTTTAACATTCCTGTGTGCCGCCCTGGGTCCATTTGGAGAAGGGCGGGGTATAAATTTAATAAATAAATAAATAATAAATAAGAGCCCCTGCAGGGAAGCCGCAGGAGGGCGAGGAGCCCCGCCGAGGCGCCTGGACGGCCTTCCTCCCAGCTGGGCTGCGGGCCTCGATGGGGCGGCCAGGTCGACGTCTCTTCCTCCCCTGGGCCACATGGGGGCTCTGTGTGCAGCGGCTGCAGGGCCCCTCCGAGGGCAGGAGAGCCCCAGGGCGAAGCGCGGAAGGTGGGCAGGGGGGGCAGCCTTTCTGGGGCCAGGGCAGAGGGGGGGCGGGAGGGGGAGCGGGAGCAGCGGGAGAAGAGTGGCCAAAGCGCCCGAAAAAGGCGGCGGAGGAGCTGCGGGAGAAGCGCCTTCAAGGGGCCCAAAGAGCCGCCCGGAGCCTCTGCAGGGCTCAGCGGGGATGCGGAGGGCGGGGGCGTCTCTTCTCCGACTCCCCCCTTTCCCTTCGCTCCGCCCGACGGTCCCCAACCTCCCAGCGCTCCCGGGGCCTCTGGGCGCCCCCTGCTGGCCCAGCCGGAGTGCCGCCTCGGCCTCCCCCCAGGGGGCGCCCTTTCCCTTCCCTGCGCCCCTGCCGCTGCCCTTCGCCTTCAGCCGCGCCCTTTGCGGAGACAGCCGGGCAGAGGGGAAGGGCCGCTTCCAAGGGGGAGGGGAGGGGGAGGAGGAGAAGGGAGGAAAGTGAAAGTAAATAAGCCCCACCCCCTTTCCCTCTCGCTGGATCGTTTTGTGAGGACCAATGACGGGAAAAGGATCCGCGCAACTGACTCATAAGCCTCAGCGATCAAGCCAATCAGAGAAGGCTGCTTTCTTCAGAAGGGATCCCACGCAGCTCACTTGGCTTCTGGACGTCTCTCCCTCCCCTCCCTCCCCCTCCCCCTCTTTCCCTCCCCGTCACCTGCCACGAAGTGTCTGCCGCGTCTTTGTGACGTCCCCTTCCTCAGCT
This sequence comes from Rhabdophis nuchalis, assembly GCA_039707465.1. Classification (NCBI taxonomy): domain Eukaryota; kingdom Metazoa; phylum Chordata; class Lepidosauria; order Squamata; family Natricidae; genus Rhabdophis; species Rhabdophis nuchalis. The sequence goes on along the minus strand of CM077655.1, from coordinate 23,264,050 downwards.
CTTGCCCAGGAGAGCCCAACTCAGCCAACGCGAGTGCCAGTTGTCACGCAAGAGCTCAGAGCTGTCAATCAGAGCCAGGTGAAGGGAATCCCCCCCCCCAGTTGCAGAGAAAGACTTCCAGCTGCTTGAATCCATTTCCTTCGTTCAGATCCATGTTCGTCTTTATATCTGTCATCTTGTACATGTTTGACAAACTAAATGAAATAAAATAAATAAATAAATAGTGAAGACTTCAGTAGTTTGTTAAAGGTGCTAAAAATGACCTTTGACTCTCTCTCTGTCCTAGGTCAAAGGGACCAAGTGGATCACTCAGTTCCCTCTCAATCCACCTCTCCCCTCTCCCTCCTCCCTCTTCTGGATCCTCTAGTTCCAGCCCCTTCCTTTTCTTGGATGGAAGTGGCTCCACTGATTCCCTTTGGAGGTGGAAGCTTTGAGGCAGGCGGGGCAGCTGGGGAGGAGAGAGTCTGTCTGGCCCAGAATCGGAGGGAAGATGGGATTCCAAAGTCCTTTTGGCCCAGAGGTGGAAAATCTCCTTTCCTGAAAGTGCCTGACTGATGGGGAGAAGGAAGGAAAGAAGGGCGGGGGGGGGGAGGGGGGAGAAGGGCGGGGGGGGGGCATTCCTTGGGGGGAGAGGGAACTCTTGTGCCAGACCCTCCTTAATTCAGGGAGTTTAATGACGGACTTTGATGTCTTTTGCTCACTAAGAAGATTCCAGGAGTTCTGAGCTCCTTCTGAGCTGACCTGCTTCTCTTTCACTTCTACTTGAAGTTGGGGGTTGGGAGGGAGAAGAGGGAACCCCGAGATCCTGGACAGAAGCACCGGCTCCTCTCCATAGTTTCCCAGGCGTTTGGGAGGGGGCCACCACCAGGGTCCCCAGGCAGCCAGGCTGGGCTCCCCCACTTGAGATGCCCTGGAAACAGGCAGGAGGCTCCCTGAGTCCAGGCTGGGATGGAAGCCCCGAAGTTCCCTTTGACCTCCTGGAAGTCTCTGGATGGAGCTTGGCCCTGGATCCTCTGGAAATTGGCCACCCTTTGGGTCTCTCGGTTGTCGTCCTTAAGCAGATCCTGGCAGTTTAGGGGAGATTGGGGATCACCTTGCTTGAGATGGATGCTTTTCAGGCTGTGTGTTTTGTTTAACTCATTTGAATTAATAATAAAGCTTAAAATCTCTTTATTTCCTGGTGTGGTTATTGTGTGGGAATCCCAGAGGACACATAGCCTGGACTCCTGGTCCCTGTCCTGACCCTCGGCCACCCAGCCCTGCTGAAGCCGGAGATGCTAAAGGATTTCAGAGAAAAGCTTCTCTAATCTCTTCTTGAAAACCTCCCTCAATGGAGCAGCCACAACCTCCGGGATTCAAACTCTTCCACTGATGAATAGTTTTTCCCCCTGTTAGAAAATCTCTCCTGGCTTCTCTGCTGGGCTTCCCTCCATTGCTTCTGTTCTTGCCTCCAGGGGCTTCAGAGGATGAATGGAGCCCCCTCTTCTCCATGGGTGTCACTCAAGGGTTGCTCTCCCATCCCCTGCAGCTCTTCTCTTCCTTAGAGCGGACATTTCTGGACCCTCCATCGGTCATCTCCTTGTTCAGCCTCTGGACCCCCCACCCTCTTCCTTGCCCTTCTCTGCCCATTGAGGGAGTTGCCTTTAGTGATGGAGGCCGAGGGGGTTGGGGGTTGGGGGAGCTGACAGTGGAACCCCCAAAGCTGCCCTGACAGCCCCATAAAGCCTGTTTTGAACCCAGAGCCCCACTTTGTTCTTTCGGTCCCAGAGAAACAGGTGGAATCCTGGGAGGGACGAAGGCTCCACCTGAGGGATCCACAGACGGGTAGTTCAGGGACTGTTGGGCTGGACCAGAGTGTTGAGTCCCCAAGCCTATGTCCCAGACAGCTCGTCTGGTAACCTATGAGTCACCGCATTCCGGAGCTGAGCCAGCAGCTGCAGTGATTAACAGAGACAAGCTGTCTGGAATCTGTCTGGAAAGGAGTTACAATGTTGCAATTGCATTGCTAGGAGTTTCCTGCCTGGTAACTCTATATAAGAGGTTGCCAGAGAAGAAACCTTGCCAGTTGAATCTTGTGTGTGTTGTAAATAGTGTGAATAAACGTTCCTGTTGTTTTGACCATGCCTGAGTCGGAATCCTTTGTCTGATCTAACACAGAGTTTCCAACAGGAGGACGAATCTTTAGCACTTTAGGACTTTGCTGTGAGGAAGGAAGGAAAGGAAGGAAAGGAGGAGAGGAGAAGAAAACAATCTTCTCCAAAACTGCTTTCAGGACAACAGGGAGTCCTCGACTTATGACAATTTGTTTAGGGACTGAAGTTACACTGAGAAAAGTGAATCGTGACCACTTTCCACACTTATGACCAAGCAGCACCCCCTAGTCACGAGGTCCACATTCAGGCACTTGGGAACTGGCGTGTATTTATGGCACTCACAGTACCTGGAGGTCATGGGATCACCATAAGACTTGCTTAACAACCGCATGATTTACATAACATCCACACTCATTTGCTTAGCAACTGTGGCAAACAAGGTTGTAAATTGAGACAGAACTTTGTTAACAAGCATCTTGCTTAGGAACAGAAATTGTGGTCATAAGTGGAGGACTACCTTTCTTTCCTCATGCTCCATTGGAATTTGTCTCCAGAGATGTTCAGGATCTCATAATTAGAACTTCCCCTTTCTTCTCCCTTCTGCTTGCTTCCTGGGAGCCTGGAGAAAAGTCCTTCTGGAGGGCTTATTTCTGGGGCTTCTGGGACTGGAAGCCGCCTGAGATGACTGAGGGGGACCCACCAGGTGAGGCCTTCAAGGGTTGCACTGCTGGGCTTCCCACCTTGGAGAGAGAGAGAGAGACCCTCTTTCTTTCCTCTGATGGAGTTTGAGACACACCCGATCTCCTGCTTGCAGCTGTTCACCTGGTGCAGCCACAAGGAGCCCCATCTCCTCAGGACGCAGTCTGACTCTCCTGTGAGGTTTCTACACCCTTCTTTTTTTAAGAGAGATCAAATTTATTGGCAGTTGGTGAACAACAAATTCCTCTGAATGACTTTCACAGAGTTCTCTTTAGCAAGATTTATTGAGGTGAACAGGAAGGGAGTTATAAGAATTACAATCATTCAACCATTTCCCATTTGGAAACATGTAGATATGTTCTTTGACTCTTGAATAGTATCTAAGTGGAAATAATTCAGGAATTCTTTCAAATAAAAAGACATTATGCCATTCTTATAATATCATGGTGTTTTTTCTCATGTTTTACATATACACATATACATACACATACACATATAAACAAAGATACACATATACACATACACAGAGATAAATTTGAAGCAATTTGAGGGAGACCCTGAGACCATCTAGCTCAACCCCTGCTCTCTCCAGGAATTCCAGTAAGAGCGTTTCCTGACTAAGGACTGCTTGGTCTCTGCATTAGGAGATGAGCAGACCGAGATGGAGGCTGGGTTAAGCGTGTCATCAGTTTGGAGTTCTTACATCCCCACAAGAGACCCAATTCCAGATCCCCGTGAATTCCATTGACTCTTACGCAGTGCCAATTTGCCTTGGCTGTTAGTAGATCAAACTCACTGTGCATCTGTAGCATGTAATAAACTTTTACTGCTTTGCCTTCAACTCCTGTTCCTGGTTACCTGCGTCTGGCAGAGACAAATGGACAAGGGGAGGCTGAACCTCTCTGCTTTACTGAACTTCCTTTCTTGCAGCTGTGTTCATTCTTCCATGTCTGAAACTGGAATGACAGTAAAGAGATCTTAAGCTTCTCTGTAACATCCTTCAGTTATTGGAAGTGTGCAGAATCCTTCCTTCCCCAGTTAAGAGACTGTCCAAATATGTCTAGCCTATCGAAGAGAAGATTAGTGGACAACCATTGAAATAGGAGCCAGCTGTGGGCAGCAGCAGCCAAAAAGCCAACCCAGTTCTAGGCTGCATCAACAGAGGGATAGAATCAAGATCACATGAAGGGTTGATACCATTTTATAACGCCTTGGGAAGGCCACACTTGGAATACGGCAACCAGTTTTGGTTGCCACGATGTAAACAATGTGGAAACAATTCATTCATTTGGTCCGGAAAATTCTGTGTGCGACTATAAGAGGTTCTGTGCCAAGTGTGGTCTTGCCCTGCGTTTGGAAACGAGCGAGATAAGGTTCGTGTGGATAAATATTCCTCTGAAAGACTGTTTGCCAAGCCTGGCTGACTGTGGATGAAAGGGATTCACAGTCGTGTAAAGGAAAGAGGTTCTGCAGGGACCAAGACTTGTGCTTCTTGCTTTCGAAGGAAGCCTGGGTCAGAACAAGCTGCTCCTGTCCTGTGAATGGGATTTTCTATGAGATCCGCCATGCTCTCTCCATCCCCTTATTGGTTGTTTTGCAACCGCTTCCTCTCCCAACACATTGGGCTAGCAGGAGCCTGGAGTCCAGGAGACGTGGGCGGAGAAAACCTGGGGAATGAGTCCCACTCCGTCTTGACCAGAATGGACGGCCTGTGGCTGCACCCTGTGCATAGTGGCAAGCAGGAGATTGGGTGTATCGCAAACTCCCTCAACCCTCCCAACATGGCAACATCTGGGAGAAGAGGAGACTCACTCCAGAATTCCCAGTTTTCCCTTCTGTAGAAATGGGGAAGGTTCAGCCTCTGCACAGAATCAGACCTCAGTTTGTCAACGACCACAACCCCCCCTGCGGTCTGTGAAAACCCTTTCTGAGAGAAGCAATCAACAGTTGTGCTTTCTCAAACTTTGGTCCCTCTTTGCACACTTGAATGACAGTCCAACAAGTTATTTGCTTCCGACTGTCGACCAATCAGGGGTCTATGTCTAGATGGAGGGACGTAAGCAGTGGGGCACCATGAGGTTCCATCTTAGGCTCTTCCGTGTCTTCATAAATGGCTTAGATGAGGGAACAGAAGGGGAACCTACCAAATGTGCAAATGATACTAAGCTGGCAGGAGTTGCCAACACCCTAGAACAGGGGTAGTCAACCTTTTTATACTTACCGCCCATTTTTATCTCTCCGTTAGTAGTAAAATTTTCTAACCGCCTACCGGTTCCACAGGAATGATGATTTATAAAGTAGGGAAGTCAATTAAATTTTTAAAAAAGGGAAAGTGCTTCAGTATCGGACAAAACCCCTCCCACCCACCATGAAAGCAGGAAAGGTTAAGACACATGGCTGTAATGAGGGACCCAGGAGATGATGAATGAAGGGGACTCAGAACGGATGGGGAGGGGAAGCAAATGGGGAAGGGGGAGAGGGAGGGAGAGAGGAAGGGGAGGGGGAGAAGAAGGGGAGGGGGGAGGGGGAGGGAGGAGGAGGCTACCCGAAGCTCCCGGCAGATGTTTCCTTCGATGGTTTCCTCAGGAGCTTCTCCAAGGCCTCCTGGGGTCCTCTCCTTTCCCACAGGAGGTCCCTCACCATGGTGGACGGGTGAGGGACTCTCTTGCTCTGGAAGAAGCAGAATGGGGACAATGAATGACTGCCCTGCACATTGTCCGCTTCCCCTCCCTCCTCCCTCCTGCCTAAGTGCTTCTCACCTCCTCAGCCGCTTCCTGAAGGTCTTCTGCAGGAAATTCCTCTCCCCACTCAACCTCAAGTTTTCCTGCTTGATTTCCTCCAGCTCTGCTTTGAAGGCCACATGTTCCTCCGCCATGGTCCCCATGATGATAGCATTCCTGCAAATGATGGGGAGAAAGACAGAAATTAGGAGGGAGGGATGGAGGGATGGAGGGAGGGATACTTCTATCTATTTCTCACCTGTCCAGTTGTTCCTGAAGGGTTTTAATTTTGTTGAGGAGCTCCCATTTCTCCCCAGCTTCCTCCAGAGCTCTGCAGAGAAAGATTTTGTTTTCCTGCCTCTCCAGCTTGGGCTGGACCTCCATCTCCATGATCCTGTGAAAGAGGAAGACAAGAGAGAAATTAGCCCCCTCCGGTTTTCCCCCTGAACCCTCCAACCTGTTTCAAAGGAAAACTCCCTAAAGGTCCCCGGCTCCTCCTCTCCCTTCCTTGCTAAGGGGTTTCCTTCTACCCTTTGCCCAAGTCAGGGCTGCTGCCAGGGAATGTCTCACCTCCTATCCCTCCACTCCAGCTCTCTGCAGAGCTCTGGGGTCTTCCTGGGAAGCTGGGGATCCCTTTGGAGCTCCTCAACCTTCCTTATTCTGTTGCTGTAAAGAAAAAGAGCAGAAAGAAATTAGCCCCTTGATTCCCTCAAACGTTTTTTTTTCCCAATTAAAAAAAAAGACTTAAGAATACCTTGATGTCTGTGTGTGTGTAACCAAATGAAATTCAAGGGTGAAAACAAAAAATAAGGTTCTCCATTTAGGCAAGGAAAACCAAAGGCCCAGGTACAGTAGAGGTGGTACCTTGCTCAAATAGCAGTAACTTTGAGAGGGATCTTGGAGTCCTAGTGGACGACCGTTTAAATAGGAGCCAGTCATGGGCAGCAGCTGCCAAAAAAGCCAACCCAGTTCTAGGCTGCATCAACAGAGGGAGAGAATCAAGATCCCCTGAAGGGTTGACTTCCGGGTTGAGCTTCGGCTGTCACAGACAGGCTTTTACGAGCTTGTCAATCCAGCAGCCTGTTAGAGGCGTTTTTATAAGATCGTAAATGTCTCGGATACTCATAAATCCTTAGGAATTTATGGGTGAACTCACGCTGTCGGGTTGAGCCTCTTGTGTAACTCTCCAGAAGGTATTACAGCCTCTGGGGAGCTGGCAAGAAGAGCCCCCCTTTTCAGCGCTTTAATTCCAGGCTGCTGAATTCCTTCGCTAAGAAATTAGCGGAGCAAGACAACCGTAATCAACTCTTTAAGATATGTTCCAGGCAATCCATCAAGAAGGACTATATTTCAAGCCTTCGTACTTCAAAGGAAACTAAACGCAAGTAATTAAAATTTGTGAACTGTTTTAAGGTACACCTCTTAGAACAAAGGATTCAAGATGGCGTTAACTACCAGATGAATGAAACGAAACTCAGTTGCCTTGTCTAATTATTGATTTGTGGATTTTGGTCTCTGCTTAACCCCTGGCTGATAGCGGACAGCTGTAGGCGGAAAAGGGGGAGCAAGCTATAAAGCCAAATGCACTATCTGATTTATTGAGCGTTAAGCTAAACGTATTACTTATTACTGACTTATCTTGATACTTTGAAGAGGTTTTTTTTTCTCTCCCTGAAAACTTGGAAAGCTTAAAAGCAAGGCAATGGAACAAACTCGTGTAGTAACTCCCCAGGACTTTAAAGATTTGATGAATTTCATAGTTAATGAAAGCAGAGACCTCAAAAGAATGATCCAGGAGAAATATGACCAATTGGAAGAAAAAATGCTTGCAATGGCCAAGAGTCTGTCTGTAGTTATCATTAAAATTGATGGGAAAATCGAACAGCTGACCTCAGAGGTGGGAGTCAAAGCAAAGGAAATGGATTTGAAATTTGTGGAAATGGAGGGGAATATGCACAAATTGGACAAAGAGGTTATTATGTTACAATTTATGTTAATGGAAAACGCCATTAGACTGAGGGGATTATCAGAAAATCCTAGAGAAGACTTAAGAAAAGTTTCTGCCGATGCTTCGGCTTTATTAGTAAAAACGGATCCTGGTGAAATTTATGCTAAGATTGATAAAATTTACAGAGCAAACTCACGTATAGCATTACAAAGGCAATTACCGAGAGATGTTGTGATATATTTTACTGAGAGAAACCTCAGAAATGATATTCTGCAGAAGTCTTTTCACTCCTCTCTCCACATAGCTGGAAAACGGATTGGTGTCTTTAAGGAACTTCCATCAACTATCCTGAAGCTCAGAAGGGATTTTGGTTTTTTGGTGGCGGAGCTGAAGAAAAGAGGGATACAGTACAGGTGGGATGCTCCAATGGGTGTTATATTTAGATATGAAGGGGCGAGGTATTGTTTGAATACTATAGACAAGGCAAGAGATTTTTATTATGAAATACTGAAGAAAAGTGCTATGCCCCCACGTATATCTATACCAACATTAGTAGATTTGGATGTTTCAGAGCAAGATATTGAGATGGAGCAGAAACAATTTGGAAAAGAGATGGAAGAACATACTCAGTTGGATTCCCCTGGGCTTTTTTTAAGCCCTACTCTGGAGGAAATGTCGAAGACTGCTATAGGGGGATCTGTTGGAATGCCAATATGTAAATCAGATGAGCAATGCGAAGCCAGGTCTAGCACCAGACAAATTCAGAAACCGCAGAAGCAGAGGAGGTCTCAATCTCGGCGAGTTAAGAAAGACAAAAGGATTAAAGGAAGAAGCAATTAGTCAACAGTTGGATGCCAGTTATTTGACTATCTAGATAAAAATATACAGATCTCTGCAATGCTGGTTCTCTTGGATGTGGAAAAGGCTTAGGGTTGAAAACTGGAACCGGAGCATTTGCAGTGGATCTGGTTGTTACCCTATCACGATTTTGGAACTTTATAATCCTGATGAAAAGTCACTCGGGGGTTACCTATGTAAAGGGTTTTTTTTGTTATTTATGGGGGCAGCTGCTTAAACTGGTATTACAAACAGCTACGGATGGAATGGAAGGAGACCTGAAGAGTTGGACTTATGAACATTGACGTGGAAAGGATTAATATTATGTTAGTGTTCTGGGAAAAAACTTGGGCTGAACTTTGAAAGTTAAATGCTAAATTTGTATAGATATAGAACTCATGGGAGGATTTTTATAATATATTTTGCAGATGGTATTTAGATTTGAAGAAATTATTATTATGTATGGGTGTTTACCCCAACAGATTGATGCCAGTTATTTAAGAGGGGATATGTGAGGGAGAATGTAAGGCAACTTATATTTTTCAATTGTCTATCTAGATAAATATATGTAGATCTCTGCAATCCTGGGTTTTTTTTTGGAAGGGGAAAAGGCCTATGAGTGAATGAACCAGAATTCTCTAATCAAGACTTGAGGGGGAAAAATGAAACATGGGATTTGGATAAGGTTTATTATCTCTAATGTTATATATTTTAATCTTAGAAGTCTTGTTGAATATAATTTTGGATTTGAATCTCTTAAATGGCATAGCTATAAGGCAAAAGGGATATAGCACCAGAGCATTTGCAGTCGATCTGGTTGTTACGATATTGCGTTTTTGGTTTGGAATATCTGTTGGAAGAAGTTTATATTATATTTCATAGATGGTATCTTCATTCCAAGAAATTATCATCATCTATGTAATGAAGTAGAAATTTTCTTGCAATTTACTGTATCCTTCCTGTGATAGGGACATATGGTTTAAGTTTTATAAGTGTTAGGTTATATGACACGGTATTTAGATCTTAAGAATTATTTTCTATGTATTTTAATGTTTAACTATAAGGTTAAAGGTGTGGGTGTTTATGTTGAGTTTGTTATAAGGTTTCTAATGGATTGATTATATACAGAATAAATATCAGATTAGGAAGTACTATGTAGCTTTTAGGTAAGAATGCTTAGATTGATAGGTGAATAGAGTAAATAATATTTGGGATGCTGGGAATTATTAGAGTGGTGTATAGCGGAAGTCAGGGGGGTGGGTATGAATGGGAGGTGGGGGAGGGTTAGGGTGGAGGGTCGGGTAATACATATGTATGATTAATTTAGAGAGGGGAATAATGGGATAGGGTTTTTTTTAAAGAGAAATTTATATTATGTTTTTTATATCTTTAATTAACTTAGAAGATGGTGTTAATGGGATATTGATATACTAAGAGAAACTTATATTGTGTCTGCTGGGAGGTGAGGGGGTATAATATCTGAATGAGAAACTCATTTTAAGATGGGGTGAGGGGGGTATAGTATTTGTATGTGATTTATATTATATGTCGGGGGGGGTTAAAAAGGGGGAAAATCTGTGTGAATAAAACTTTTTCAATTAAAAAAAAAAGGGGGGGGGAAAGATCCCCTGAAGGGTTAATACCACTTTATCAGGCCTTGGGAAGGCCACACTTGGAATACAGCATCCAGTTTTGGTCACCACGATGTAGACAAGATGTGGAGACTCTGGAAAGAGGGCAGAGAAGAGCAACCAAGAGGATGAGGGGACGGGAGGCTAAAACCATAGGATGAATGGTTGCAGGAACTGGGTAGGTCTCCTTGAATGAAGAGAAGGACCAGGGGACACAAGATAGCAGTGTTTCCATATCTCAGGGGTTGCCCCAAAGAAGAGGGAGTCCGGCTATTCATCAAAGCAACTCAGGGTAGAGCAAGAAGCCATGGGTGGGAACGAATCAAGGAGTGAAGCAACTTAGAACTGAGGAGGAATGTCCGAAATGTTAAAAATGTGGAACTTACGTGATGTCCCTCCCCTTCAGGCTCCTCAACGGTCCCCCCCCCCCCTCTGGTGTTTCCAAAGTCTGGAAAAGATGAGAAAGAAAAACAGGTGTGAATATACTTATATCTCTTCCCCCTCCACTCCCCCCACCCTCCCACTGGGCTTCTGCATGTCCTATGATGACCTGCTCAGTAATGGACATCAAAACCTTCCCCAGAAGATTCCCATTGCTTACCTGGGGGGGGGAGTGTTGGACCTCTGCGAAGGACACCCTGGCTCTATTGGGGGCAAGAGGCCCCCCCGGGATGTTCTTGGCTGGAAAAGAAAGGAAGATGATGAGGACATTTGGGTCCCTCCAGCTCAGTTTACCCCAAAGAGCCACGTTTCCCTTCATGGCTCATCTCCTATCTAGTCTTGGAGGTCACCTACCTCAGAGGGTCCCCTTGGCCCAAGGGAGGGCTGGGTCTCCGGAACCACTGGGGGAAAAAACAGACAACTTTAAAAACACAAACTTATCCACCATCATCTTCCCTGTCAAATATTAGCTGTCAGCTGAGACTTCTGGCACCTAAACTCTACCCAATTGCTGCTAACACTAAGAAGATGATAATCGGATTGGATTGAATTGTCTCCTTCCTCTGTTGCTGCGCTTCAGGTGCTTCATGCTGGGAAGGAAGTTACCTGCCATTTTCAAACAATAACGGCAGGTAAAGGAGCCAGGACAGCCCAGTCAACGTTTATGACATGTGCTGTGATGTCATAGCCTTTGATCCAGCTGGGGGGGGGGATGCCAGGGGTTCCCCCTCCAGCACCTGTGGACCTTTCCATATGGAGGGTCCCAAAGGCTGAAAGAGAGACCCCGGGAGATCTCGGGCAAAGTCTGGGGAAGAAAAAGGGGGAATGGGGAAAAGCCCCCCCCTCAAAGGCTCCCAGGAGAACTGAGCCCACAGAATGATCCTCAAAGGGCTAAATGACTTGGGGAGGGGGAGGAAGAGAGAGGGGGGTGTTTGAAGGAGGAGGGAAGAAAAGGAGGGAAGGAGGGAGAGGCGGAGGGAAGGAAGGAGGGAGGGGAAAAAACAAATGGAAGGAAGGGAATGTTTAACTGGATTCCTATCCAAGAACTAGGAAGGCTGCCCTGGTTTGTTGCAGACCCTAGAGAGGACCTTTCTCCAAGGTTGAAGGGATCAAGTGGGTCACTCAGCTCCCTCTCAATCCACCCTCTCCCCTCCCTCTGTTTTGCATCCTGGATCCTCTAGCCCTCTCCTCCCATCAAACAGACCAACTTCACTTCATTCCCTTTGAGATGCCTTTTGGGAAGTGGGAGATTGGAGGCAGACGGGGCAGCTGGGAAGGAGAGATGATGTCCGGTCCATAATCGATGGACACATCGGATTGCAAAGTCTTCTTGGTCCAGTGGTTTCCCAGCCAACTTTCCCAGCCAGCCTCTGACGATCCAAGTCAATGGGAGAAGCCAGACTCACTTAATGATGGTGGCCAAAGAGATTGTATACAGCTTATAAGCGCTCTGCACTTAGACCTCAAAGCACTGCTGGAGACCCCACATGCCTGTGGTTGCTCCCTCCGGGAGGGGGTTTCCAAGGGTTTCCAGCAGGACCCCCGGATTCTGTCAGGGCTTCATTCCCGATGCCCTCCGTCTGCTCTGGATTCCTTTTTCTCCCCACGTCCATCTAGACACCCGAACTAGACTGGGTTGTTTCCCTGGGTCATCTAATATAGGTGTGGGTGGGCGTGGTTATACACATAACATTTATTCATTCACTTATTTAGTCCCATTTATGTCGTGTGTATTGGAGGTGGAAACCCTTGGAGAGCTCCAGGCAACAAAATTTCATTTGAACGGATGCTGATTAGTGTACATTTTAAGAGACAATAAAGTTATCCTATCCTATCCTCCATTCTCTTCTCTTCTTTCTATCCTATCCTAAATTCTATTCTATTCTGTTCTGTTCTTCTATTCTATCCTCTCCTCTCCTGTATTATCCTATTTATATTATCCATCCTCAAGATGGATGCCTAGAAACGTAGTCATGGCAACGGGATTTATTTTCCATTGGCTGAGAACTTTTGCTGCTCCTCCCAACGGCTTCTTTGGTCTGATCCACTTGGACAGGGGGATTCTGGGCAGGCAGAGAGTCGTTGGGATGTACCAACTCTTGAAACTCTTAGGGGCCTTTCTGTGTTAACGGCTGTGATCTTCCTGAAGGAGCAGCCCAGAAAATGGGGCTCCGGTTCTCTCTGAGGCCTCCTCCTCTGGGATAGGATAGGATAGGATAGGATAGAATATGATAGAGAGGAGAGGAGAGGAGAGGAAAGAAGAGAAGAGAAGAAAGAAAAGAAAAGAAAAGAAAAGAGAAAAGAGAGCTGGAAGGGACCCTGGAGGTCTTCTAGTCCAGCCCCCTGCTCAAGCAGGAGAGCCTCCATCCTCTCAGACAAGGGGCTCTCTGCTCTCTTCTTCAAATCCTCCAGGGAAGGAGAGCCCACAACCTCTGGATGAGGAGCTCCCGTTTCTCCCCAGCTGCCTCCAGAACTCTGCAGAGGAGGCTGCGATCTTCTCCTTTCTCCCCCTGGAGCTGCATCTCCAGCCCCATAATCCTGTGAAAGAGGAAGACCAGAGAGACATTGGCCCCCTCCAGTCTCCCCCCAACCCCCCCAACCCCTCCAACCTATTTAAAGTGAAAACTCCCTAAACCCCCCCGGCTCTTCCTCTCCCTTCCTTGCTAAGGGGTCTCCTTCTACCCTTTGCCCAAGTCAGGGCTGCTGCCAGGGAATGGCTCCCCTCCTCTCCTTCCTCTCCAGCTCCCTGCAGAGCTCTGGGGTGTTATTGACAAGAGGAGAGTTTTGCTTCAGGATCTCCTCATTCCACTGTTCTGTGTGGTCGTAAATACGAGGACCAGAGAGAAATTGGCCCCCTGATTTTTTTTTTACTTGGAACTTTTTCTTCAATTGAGAAATATCAAAAATGCCTTTACGTACTGAAAATACCTTTCTGTGTGTGTAAATTCAGTGTTTGTGATTCCTATTAGCAAACAATCAGAAATCTCTCCTTGCAGGAAACTTTGCTGTAACCATTAATTGGGTTTTTTAGAAAGGCTCAGGAAAAGTGGGAAATCGGTACATTTTCCAGGAGAGTCTGAAGGGATTTGACTTAAGTATTAAGGTTAGCATCCCTATGCTTATAAGAGTTGGATTACTTGATGCTTTTTTTACTTCCGTATTTAGCAAAGAAAGTCTACACACCCCTGTTAAAACGCCACGTTTTGGAAATGCAAAATAAAAAACCAGACCAAGATAAATCACTTCTGAGTGCTTCTTCCTTTCATATAACCTATAACAGGGATGGCTAACCTTTTTCTCCACACTAGTCGAACCTGCGCCCACATCCATAAGGCTATGCGCCCTGCCCCATGCCCATGCGCGCACCCCCCTCTGCTCCTCCCCACATGCATGGGACTCCCCCTTGCTCCCCCCGTGTTCTCCCAGCTCATGCGCCTGACCCCCTAAGCCCTGCTTTGGGCCTAGCAGGCCTCCCTGAAGCCTCCCGAAACCAAAGACGGGGGTCAGGGGGTGGGTGGGGGCTGGCTATTGAGCACGTGGGGGTTCTCTGACATTTTTTCAGTTGCCCCTTAGAGCAGAAGCCTTTGTCTCCATATCTCAGGTAGAAGGTTAGCCCCCCCCCCAACTCCTCTCCCAGAAGAGTGAAATGTTTTAGGAAACATGAAAAAGGCAGAATATTATATTTTCCCTAAAGGAGAAACTCAACTCCCAGGATGGAAGCTCTTCCCCTGAGGAATGGGTCTCCCTGCCAGAAAATTACTCCCGGTTGCATCTCCCTTCCCTGAGCTTCTACCCGTTGCTTCTGCTCCTGCCTTCGGGGGCTTTGGGAAAGGAATCCTCCGGCTCTTCTGCATGGGGCTCACTCCGATATTGGACCGTTGCAAACCTATGTCTGCCATGGGCAGGCTCCCTTGCTGTCATAAGTGGAGGACCACCTGTGCAGTATTATCATGCTTTCTCTTTCATCCTTCCCACTGGAGGAGGGGAAGTTTCCCCCACTTTCTTCCATCAAGCACCCAAATGCAGCCAGACCAGTGGTGGGTTCCGGGCAGTATGGCTCGGTACGGGCGTACTGGTGGTTGCTGGGAACAGCGGCTACCGTACCGGAATGGTGGGTTGTTCCTTAGTGCTTTTCAAAGCAAATGGGCCAATAGCACATACTTGCACAGCTTATGGCACCTGCATGACCTTTGCCGAGCAACTGAGTGTCACTGGACGGTGGCGTGTCCATGCGTGTGCATAGTGTGTGCCTGCCGATGATGCCCAGTCTAGTGGAAGTGTGCTGGTTGCGATGGGATCCAGAACACACTCCTGAGCCAGACGCTCCGTTTGTGATGAGAGCCGTGTGCATCTCCCTCGTCTTGCTTCATCTAATTCCTTGCTTAGGGTTCTTTGTGGAGTCAATGCCGTTTAATTATCTGCAGGGGGGAAAATCCCAACAAAGGTATTTGAGAAGTGGCTGCTTGAAAGGAATCATTGGATCCGAAGGAGAAAATTTCACCCGCAGGCAGAGCTGATTCCTGCCCTGAGCTGAGCAATCCACCTGATGTATTAGGGCTGATTTTGTCAGAATCCCACTCAGAGCAGCTCTGGGACGGCTGTAGGGCTACAATCCCAAGTCAGAGGGGCCAAAAGTGAGGGTGGGGGTCCCCAAGCCTCTCAACAATGGGAAGGTGTCCTCAATAAGGTCAAAAAAGTCAAGATGGCTGGTGCAAATGGGATGGAAGACCCCTCTTCTTCTATATCCCTGGGATGAAGCTGCTGAAAAAGTCTAAGCCTTTGCTGCCATCTAGTGGTCATTTAGTTAAAAATGCTCAAAAAAGTTTTTAAAATGTTCCAAGCCACAGCTGATTGTCTGAAGTTTTTAAAGCATTTTTTTACTGCTGGTTCAGGCAAAGCAATAGCATTTTTACTACCAGTTCGGGCAAACCAGCCTGAACTGGCAGCATTTCACTCCTGCCTTGTAGTCCTTCTCTTCATTAGACTAGACACATCCAGTCTCTCAATCGATTATCATTTGGTTTAGCCTCCCGCCCCCTGATCATCTCTGTTGCTCTTCTCTGACCACCAAGGGAGTTTCCCTTAGCATTTGACCCTGAGGGGTTTACATGTTGGGGTAGCTGACAGTGGGCCTCCCTCAACTGTTCTGAAAGTCCTCTGAAGCATGTTTTCAATTGAGAATCCCTATTTGTTCTTTTAACAATAAAGGAAGATTTGCCAGAAGAAGTTATGGAATGGACAAAGGTTAAATTCCAGTTATTGGTAGACAGCCAACTCAGGGACTGTGGCACCCTATACTTTGGCAATTGTAAAAAGACCACCGTTACCCACAGACCTCTTTAGCAAGATTAATAATATAATAATAATAATAAAGTTGAATTTATTAACCGCTCCCTCTCCCCACAGGGACTCGGGGCGGTGCACAGGGAGAATAAAAACAATAAATATACAAAATACATACAATTTAAAACAGATTAAACTAATTCCTGTGCTAAAATCCCATTAACTAAAAATCCCCACTAAATATAAATAAACATTAAAAAACCCATAGAGAGAGAGACTACCCTAGGCCGGCCAGGCGGAAAAGATGAGTCTTCAATTTCAGGCGGAAGGAGCGGAGGTCCGTGGTCATTCTAATATCGGGGGGAAGGTCGTTCCAGAGGGCCGGGCCCGCCACAGAGAGAGCCCTTCCCCTGGGCGTCGCCCGCTGACAAAGTCTAGTGGACGGCACCCGGAGAAGTCCCTCTCTATGGGAGCGAATCGGCCGTGAGGATGTGTGAGGCAGGATCCGATCCCGCAGGTAGCTAGGTCCCGAGCCATGGAGCGCTTTAAAGATGATAACTAACACCTTGAAGCGCACCCGGAAGACGACAGGCAGCCAGTGCAGCTCGCGCAAGAGCGGTGTTACATGGGTGAACCTAGTGGTTCCTATAATTGCTCGCGCGGCTGCATTCTGAACTAACTGAAGCCTCCGGGTGCACCTCAAGGGGAGCCCCATGTAGAGAGAGTTACAGTAGTCCAGTCGAGATGTCACGAGGGCGTCCCGATCCAATAGGGGGCGCAATTGGCGAACCAGGCGAACCTGGTAAAACGCCCTCCTGGCCACGGCTGTCACTTGCTCTTCCATAGACAGCCGGGTATCCAGGAGGACTCCCAAATTGCGCGCCCCATCCACAGGGGCAAGATGTTCGCCCCCTATGGCCAGCGTTGGAGAAAGCTGGTTGAATCGGGCAGCCGGAAACCACAGCCACTCGGTCTTGGTCGGGTTGAGCCTGAGTCCGTTACTTCCCATCCAGATCCGCACGGCTTCCAGGCACTGGCACATCACCGCTACGGCATCGTTGGGGTGGTTTGGGGTAGATATATACAGCTGAGTATCATCAGCGTAGAGATGGTACTCTACCCCGAAACCACGGATGATCTCATCCAGCTGCTTCATGTATGCATTAAACAGGAGAGGCGAGAGGACCGACCCCTGAGGCACCCCACATGTGAGGGGTCTCGGGGTCGACCTCTGCTCTCCTGCCAACACAAATTGCGATCGGCCAGAGAGGTAGGAGGAGAACCATCGTAAAACGGTGCCTCCCACCCCCAACCATACCATGGTCGATGGTATCGAAAGCCGCCGAGAGGTCTAATAGGACCAGGATGGAGGAACAACCCCCATCTCTGGCCCTCCAGAGATCATCCACCAACGCGACCAATGCTGTCTCGGTGCTATGCCCGGGCCGAAAGCCGGACTGGCGCGGGTCTAGATAATCAACTTCCTCCAGGTGACGGGGAAACTGTTGTGCCACCACACTCTCAACAACCTTCGCCAGAAAGGGAAGGTTGGAGACGGGACGATAGTTGGTTAAAAGAGCTGGGTCCAAAGAGGGCTTCTTAAGGAGGGGCCTCACCATAGCCTCTTTTAGGGAAGCAGGCAAGGAACCCTCACTTAAAGAAGCGTTGACAACCTCTTGGAGCCAGCCTCATGTCACCTCCCAGGATGCCAGTACAAGCCAGGAGGGACACGGGTCCAATAAACATGTGGTGGCTCGCAGTCGTCCACGTAACCTGTCCATATCCTCGGAAGCAACTGAGTCAAATTCCTCCCAAACAAGATCAGCCTTGTGGCAACCCACTGGGCCACGAATGGGGGCTAGCTCGTTCTGTATCTGAGCGGTTTTGTCCTGCAGAAAAGTCACAAATTCCTCTGCTCTACCCTGTAGCGGGGCTTCCCGCACCCTCTGTTGCAGGAGGGAACGGGTCACCCTAAACAGGGCGGCAGGGCGGTTTTCTGCGGATGCTATGAGAGTGGCGCAATGATGACGTTTGGCCACTCTCAGCGCCACAATGTAAGTCCGTAAATGGGCTCTTACCTGTGTCCGGTCAGATTCGGAGCGAGTAGCCCTCCATCTTCCCTCTAGGCATCTCTTGCGGCGTTTCATCGCCCTCAGCTCCTCGGTGAACCAAGGAGCCGGGGCGGCTCGGCGCCGCAAGAGAGGCCGCAAGGGCGCGACCCGATCCAAGGCTCCCGCGATTGCAATATTCCATGCGGCCACGAGGTCCTCCATCGGGGCGCGGGTCAGGGGTACAGGAAATGGCCCAAGCGCCGTCTGGAACCCAACAGGGTCCATCAGGCGCCTGGGGCGAAACCAGACAGGAAGTTCTGGTTCCGCCTCCCCGCGACGGGGAGTAGCGGTCGGAAGGTCGAGTCGGAGAAGTGAGTGGTCTGACCATGACAAGGGTGTGATGACTATATCCCCTATACCCAGATCACTCTTCCATTGGCCCGAGACAAAGATGAGATCCGGCGTATGTCCACCCTCGTGGGTGGGGCCTTGAATTAGTTGGGTCAGGTCCATGGCCATCATGGAGGCCATGAACTCCCGAGCTGCCTCGGATGATTCGCCCAACGATGGTAGATTAAAGTCCCCCATGACTACAAGTCTGGGGGAGATGAAAATTGAGATGAAAGGGAAGGGAGTTACAAGAATTACAGTCATTCGACTGTTTTCCATTTGGAAACATTTCCTCTGACTTCCACATGCTATCTAAATAGAATTAATTAATGTCTTATTTCAAATAAAAAGAAATTTTACAATTCTTTAACTATCATACTGGTGTTGTGCTTCATGTTTTTACATCTGTTCTGGCTGTGAGATGCTCCTTTGTGTTCAGGTCTGGCCTCAGAAGGATAATGTGGCACTTGGGGATGAAGATGCAGCCCAGCAGACCATCACTGGAGGCCAGGATGGAGAAGACCTGCACAGCCACCATGTATTTCCCTTTGGTGCTCAGATAGATGGCAGAAGCTGGGAGAAATGATGGGAGCTCACTCCATTATGCAGCGCTATGGACCTTTATGATCGACAAGCTCAGCCACTGAGCCACCACATCCCTTCATATATTCAACTGCCAGTAAATGAGGAGAATTTGCAGGAAACAACATTTATAAACATAATCAGGAGGATGCATGTCAGATAGTTGAATAAAGCTCTCTTATGTCTTAGAGGTGCGACCCCCCTGATATTAAGCTAAAACATCCTTGAAAAGGTCTGGAAAATTGCAAGGGGCAGGAAAACTGCCCCTGGTGGCCACTTCTTACATTGCAGGTTGGGAAGAAAAATCACAATAAATAATATAAATAAAAATAATCAGGGAACAGAGCAAGGTAAATCTGATATGGGATTGTATTCTGAGAGAGCTAAATACTTTAGTGGCCGAAATGAGGTGCCAAGTCCCTTCAAATTCAATGAAGGCCATTAAAGATACCAATAACAGACCGCCACCCCGTGGTCATTTATGGTATGGCAGATGAGTACTGGTAATCACAAAAATTAATAGAAATAAAAATAATGAGGGTACAGATCTTGCGATGTCCGAGTGGGATCGTGCTCTGAAGCCCCCGCTCTCTCTTAGACAAGAAATTGCAAAAGGTAATATAAATAAAAATTATCAGGGTGGAGATCAGGCAAAATCCAACATGGGTTCCACCTCTGAGCCCCCAATCTCTCTTGAGGGGAAAATTGAGTGAAATAAGCCTCAAATTAAATGAAAACAGCAGTTTTCAAAGTCTATGGAAAATTTCATTAGCAACAACACCCTGCCATCTGGTGGCCATGTTGCGTATGGCAGGTGGGGACAAAAAATCACAAAAGTTAATATCAATAAAAATAGTCAGGGTGGCACTCTATGCATGGGAATTGAAATCAGAGCCTCCTGGTGATTGGCCGAAAGTCCACAGCTGCCTCTGATGCCTCAGGTGGGACTAGAACTCAGAGTCACTCTCTGATTGGCTCAAAGTCACTAAGGGGACCCACCTCATTTTCTTCAAAACAAGATAGATTGGCCACTGCCTTCTTTTCACTCTAACCCTGGCTTTCCTGGTGGTCTCCCATCCCTGATTAAATCCATCCCTGCTTAAGCTTTTCCAAACCAGCCTGCTGCTACACCTTACAACTACCTCTTGACCTATGACTATAATTGGGACCAGGAATGCCAATGCTAAGCTAGGTGGTCATTAAGTGAGTTGTGCTGAATTTTACATTTTTTATTGCCACAGTTGTTAAGTGAATCCTGCAGTCATGAAACAAACACCATTTTGCCCACTGATTTTTCTTGTCATAAATCCATGTTGATTGTCATGCACTCAAGTGGCGGCTATGTGCTGCACTAGTCGTAAGTATGAGGACCCATCATAAAGAGCTTTATTCAATGGCCGTGGAACTTGGAACTGTCACTAAATGAATGGATGTAAATGGAGGACTATGTGTGGGATACTTGGTTAGGGACTGTACATCATTGGATCCACTGTTTCTTCAGGCACTTTCCCACAAGGCCTTTTAAATAATATCTAACATTTTGTGCATATATTTCCCTTTCATCATCTGGGCAGGTGCAGGAAATCATGGATTCCCTGGATCTCTAACACCAGATTCCAGATCCAAGGGACAAGACTCCCGATCTGGACTTCACCCCCTGAGAAGGGGCAGAACCTGGGGCTCCCCAACCTCTCTGGGCGACCGAGGGTTCCCCCTTCAGAGAGAATTCATGAATAATCCCCAGTCTCTTTCCTGGAAGCCTCCTTCGGGAGAACCAAGGAGCCCAAGATGAGCAGACCTTCTGCTCTTTCTCCATTTTGGTCCAAGTAGAGTTTAAAGTGGGAAAGATTGTAAAACTCGTTCTTGTCCAGAAAGGGATGAAACTAGTATTGAAACATCCAAGAATTTGAAACACAGAAAACTTTGTTTCTTGTCACAGTTTTGAATATTTCTTCTACAATTTTCTAACTTTCAAATATGCTTAGTTAAGAGAACATTCTCTTCATAAGCAAAGAAAAAATGTTCAACAAGATTTGTCAATCATATACTGAGAAAATATAGCATATATTGGGAAAATACAATTGACACAGTTGGTCAATTATAGTGAACGTTTTAGAGCAAGTGAGAAATAAAATGAATAAAAAAGAAATTATTCATAAACTCCTTGGAAACCACAGGTTGATTATCAGAAAACATGGATTAGTCAACAAGAAATTTATCAGATTAATCTTCTCCTCGGTAGACCAGACAGGAAACATCACCAGATGAACTAATTCAACTTTCTTGTAATGCTACTTCAACAGAAGTTTCGACATCTGAAGCTGCAAATCTCCCAGATTATGGCAACGCTTGTAATATAAATTGATTTTAGTAAAGTATAAACAATTTTGTGATGTGACTAGAAACTTAGTTAAGTGAGGGATTGATGGGACGATTAAGTGGATAAAAAATGTCATAAAATTGTACTCAAATAACTTTTAACGTTTTTAATATTTCTCATAGCACCGGGTGGTTATAAATCATAACCTGTCCTGGGTGATCAATTTTTCTATGCTGTCAATACAGAGAATTTGATAAATCTCCGTAATTCAAGATTCGATGCAATGTTTATAGCAATTCTCAGACAAAGCTAATTTGATCTGTTTTAAAGAATATCCAGTTTCTGAGAATTATTTGTGATTACCTAACAGAAAGGAGTGCATGAGCAACCAAGCCACGCCCACAGAACCGGTAGTTAAAAACTTTGAATCCCACCACTGGAGAGAAGAGCCACTTTGCTCTACGGAAGTGGAAGGAGAGGAGTCTGGGAGCAACTTCTCCAACCGACAAAACCTCCCAGAGGGAGAAGGGAGGATTCAGCTGAACTGAAAGAGGCTCAGACAGAAGCTCAGAATCTTCCCAGGGTTGTTCCAGAGAGTCCGTCCTGGGAACATGAACTCAGGACAAGAGAGGAGATTCTGGCCGAAGGAGAAGGGGGGGAAACCCTGAAAGGAGGAGGAGCCCTTGGAGAGCTGAGTCAGTCAAGCAGAGAAGCTCAGTCTCCCCTTCACGGAGGGTCTTAAGGCAGGGGGGCTAAACTCCACTTCATTGAGGGTCCCATCAGCCTCATGGTTGCCCTCAAAGGGCCAGAAGCAGGTGAGACCATGAAGACTCAGTGGCCAGATGGGCCTGGCTGGGGGGTCACAGTCTGGTCAGCAGGGACTAGGTGGGCGTGGCTGGGTGGGCATCAGAGTTCGTATTCAGCTGGTTCAGACCGGTTCTGACATAGTGGAAGTTTGGAGAAGTTTGGAGAACCAGCCAATACCACCTCTGGCTGACTCTGCCCTCCCACCCACGCAGTTCCCTGACCTGGATTCCCTTGTTTCTCAGCTCATTTGCATGGCAGAGGGCATTGCTGTGCCTCAGCTGAGCTAAAGAAACAGCTCAGCTCCCCAGCACTGACTCTGACTCTGACTCCGAGGGCTCTTGGAGGGCTGCATGCGCACAAGGGAAGAGCCCTCTCATGGAACCACTAGGAAAAGACTTGGGATCCCACCACTGGGGAGCATGGCTGGGTAGGGATGGCTGAGTGGGGGTGGCCAGCTCGACACCCCCCACTGGGCATGGCTGTCTCGGGGCAGCTGGGTCAGGATGGAATAGGTTGCACCAGCTGACTCCACGTGGGGACAATTCAATGCCCCACAAGCTCCTCCCCTCCCCAAACTGCTGGTAGCCAAGCACACACACACACACACACACACACACACACACACACACCACATTCCATGTTTGGGGGCTTTTAAACAAAGAGGAAAGAAGGGGCCTTCTCCCCAAGCCCAGGATATGATTGGCAGTTTGTAAGCTCCGATCTGGAAAAAGTCTCCATGCTTGGAACAGGGTGTCTTTGTGTATGTGTGTGTGTGTGTGTGTGTGTGTGTGTGTGTGTGTGTGTGTGTGTGTGTGTGGCACAGCTAGCCAAAGGAGCCATTCTTCTCCCAATCCCAGACCTCCTTGGCATTTGGGAGGCAGAGGACGAGGCTGATGCACCTGGAAGCCCAGAGGAGAAAGTTTTCAGGAAGCCCTTGAGTCCGACTTCTGCCTTGAGAGTCTCTGGAGAGGAAGAGGAGGAGGAGGAGGAAGAGGAGGAGGAGGAGGAGGAAGAAGAGGAGGCAGGGGAACAGCAGGAGGGAGGCTGGGCCTTCTTGAGAGGGAATCCCTGTTTCCAATCATGGGTGGAAAGGATGCTGGCTTGTTGGAGCAGCTCCCCCCCCCCTCTCCTCCCCTCCCGGCAGAAGCAAACTTTCTCCTCCAGGCTTCCACACCCAGCCCTGTCCTCTTCCGCTTCCTTTGGGGGAGGGGGCAGGCAAGTCTTTGAGGGGGCATCCAGAGGTCTCCAGGGGAGGAAGAGGAAATCAGGGTGAGCCCCAAAGTCTTGTCCAACAGAGGAGACTCACCATCCCTGTCAGGCCACTTGGAGAATGGCGGCACAGGCTGTCCAGAGCCCCAGGCAGTTAAGGGCGAGTGTCCAGCCCAGCCCACAAGCTCCCAAGGACCCCACAGCCCAGCCTAGCCTCCCTGAGCTCTTCCTTGTGGGCGGCTGCTGCAGGGCTTCCTCTCCTTGGCCAGGTTGTTCCTGGAGGCTGCCTGGATGGCCCCCCACCAGTCCTGACCCAATGCTGGCCTCCTGGCCATCCCTGGCCTTAAGGGCAGAGCCAGGGGTGGGTTTCAAACATCTTTTACTACCTATTCTGTGAGCATGGTGTGGCGGTCATGTGACCGGGTGGGAGTGGCTTGGCAGTCATGTAACAGTCATGTAACCCGTGGCCAACTCAATGTCACTCACCTGGAGGGGCACCTGGCCTGGCTTCTCCTTGCCCCTCCCCTCCCAGCCAGTCCTCGCCTCGCCTTGCATGCTATGATGGGAGAGGAAGCCTTTTCAAAGTCATCTTCCCCTTGATGCTAGTCCCTAAGATGAGATTTTGCTGCCAGAAGACCGCCTGCTGTACATTTCCAGATATTGTTTATGGCCATTCTCTTGGAAAGACTCAGTGGAGAGCCTCACTTCCCTCCAGCCTCCATTCCTCTGAAGGAGCCCCACAGCCACTTCCTCCTCTTTGAGAAGGGCCTTGCAAATGGGGGCAGGCCAGGAGACCCTGCCAGTATGGGGGGGGTGTCTATTAGTATGCAAACGTATGGCTGATTTCCACTACTGGTACGCCCATACCAGTCCATACCAGGAGCAACCCCCCTCTGTTCCCTTCCTTTCTCTTTCCTCCCTCCCTCCCTCCCTTCCTAACTTCCTTCCTTCCATGGAGTGAGAGGCAGCCCTGATTTCATCATCTCTTTTCACTTGGTTTTTTCTTCTCTCTATATTTCTTTCTCTATGTTTTTTATAACTTTGCAAACTTCTGGTAACTAATTTTTCACTAAAGTTGATTTTGTTCTTAGAAACTGGCTGCACTGTTTCATCAGCCCTTTTGTGCAAAACCCTGGAGCATTAGCTTTCAAAATAACATAAGCAACATTTTGATTCCAACTCAACAGGCAGCTATTTCAGATCTGTGACATGCTCCGTCATTAAGTGCGTCCCCCTTTTTTGTCTTTACACAAACAAATCTCAGAATTATTTGTTTCTTCAGCCAGAGGTGCCGTTTATTCCCTCTGGGGCCAGTTTCAAGCATGGAGACCCTCAAACCTCTCAAGGCTACATGATGGCTTTAATTCCATCTCTGCCCCTGTTATTATGAGCCACATGGGGATGATTTCCCTTTCATTTCCCTCCAGAGAATCTCCCAAGATACTTTGAGTCCAAGAACTGGTTGGATTCTCCAGGGATCCCTCCTGAGAGGGAGAATTATGATCAAAGGTTCAGCTCTGCTCTTTGGCCGAATCCTCCAGGGGAGACTTTGGGCAGAGAAATAGGGAGTTTAGGGACATTCAGGGTCTGTGCTCTTGAATGTCCGTCTCTCTCCTTTCCAGGTGAAGCTGAGTGTTTCTCTATGTTTCAATCAGGAAAGACACTGGATCATTTTCCACCTTATGAGAATCCTTTGAATTCCTCTAATTCTTCTTTAGAAACAGAAAAGAGATTCATTGATTCACCCCATGAATGATGGACCTCCTGCTTCTGCTTCTGGTGCTGCTTGTGTCCCATGAAGTCTCTGGGAAGCTGAGGATGAAATGCCTGAAGAGTTTGGAGCACCAGGATGGGAAACAACCACAGAGCTTTTACAGCCCAGGAGACCATCTCATTGCTATAGTCACCAATGGAGTAGAAACATTGCATACAAAGTTGCTTTTCAAGGTGGCTCCTTCTCTTCAGTTTGTTTTCCATGATCCGTAAGTCATTCAGGGTGATGGAGTTGCCCTCCCTCAACTCTGACATTCTCCTTTTTTCTGTTTTTTATTTTTCATTTATTCCTATATTGGGGGATATGTCTAATTTCCTGAATGATTTTGATTTCCATGGCTTCTCTCTTTTGTCTGGTTTGGTGGAAGAGACTCAAATCCAAAAATTGGTCTGAAAAAAAAGTTCAAAGGGCTGCAGATTATTTTCCTCTCTCTCTCTCTTTTTGTTATATATTTATATAATCTTTGCAACAATTCTACATCTGTTACATTTACGTTTCATAAATTAAATTTTTTAAATTGATTTTAGTTGATTTTATTAACTGTTTTTATATGGTTATCTGGTTTTTAGAATGGGCCCTTAAATTTAATTAGTTTTTTTAATGTATTTTAATGTATTTTTGTATCGGATGTTTTACTGTTTTACTATGCCTGTTCACAGCCCTGAGTCCCACAAGGGAGAAGGGTGGTATACAAATTTAATAAAAGTAAAGTAAAGTTGTGTTTCTTCTATCTATCTATCTATCTATCTATCTATCTATCTATCTATCTATCTATCTATCTATCTATCTATCTATCTATCTTTACATATCTTTTATCTGTATTAATTCCATACGTTATATCTTTTATATATACTGTATATGATTCTCTTATGTTTCTTATTTTGGACTATTTGTGTATACAATCTATTCTGTACTTTCCCCTCGTTAATTCTGTGGTTTTGTATTTATTTCATGGTTCCTTGATCTTTTCTCTTCCCTTTATTGCTTTCCTTTTTTCCCTCCTTCCTCTAGCCCATTGTAGCCTCAGTCCCAAACTAAGTAGCCCTCGGATTCCTCTTTGTCTTTTAGCTCTTTGGTGAGATTATTTTCCTCTCTCAGTTCAATCCTTCATTTCTCACTTGAATCATGGATTTTATTTGAAGTGGTGGTTGAACCACTTGTTCTTGCTGTACCTCAGCCAACTTCCATATTTGTGTAACTGATCATTGCTTTTGGATCAATGCTGGCCTAAGGCTCAGGAGGCTTCTGGAGGATTATATGTATTATATATAACAAAAGTATTTCTTGTTGCTGTTGATTATAGCATTTTTTTTACAATAGGAATTCCAATGGGTTCATTTATGGCTTAACATTCTTTTTCAACATCCAAACGGTCAACAAGAATTCTCATCTCCTGCACAATCTCACACTGGGCTACAACATCCATGACAACTATGAGAGCACTTTCCGCACTTCAGATGCCTTGCTGGACATTCTCTCCACTGGAGAAGCCAATGTCCCCAACTACGGCTGTGGAAGGAAGGAGAACCTTCTGGCTTTTTTTGATGCAGCTGACAGGGACATCTCCACCCAGGCCTCAACATTAGGAGGCACCTACAAAGTCCCACAGGTTTGTGTGGGTTTTTCTCCATTTTCTTACACTGAGGCTAGAAGAACCAAATGTGCAGGTACAGATCAGGTGAAGCCTGGCTCAATAGCAGGAACTGTGAGAGGGATCTGGGAATCTTAGGGGACAATATCTCAAATGTGAGCCAACAATGTGTGGCAGCAGCCAAAAAAAGCCATTGCAATCCTAGGCTGCATCAACAGAAGGAGAGAATCCAAATCACGTGAAGTCTTGGTACCACTTTATAAAGCCTTAGAAAAACCACCCTTGGAAGAGGGCATGGAGGGTGAAACTTTTCAGCACTGAGTCCTCTTGTCAGGGATGCGATATGGAAGAGGAGTTGCCCAGTGTGCATGTCAGTGCATATATGCACACCAGGCAGCTCCTCTTCCGGTTTCTGTCATGCATGCATGCGACAATCAGCTGCTGGAACGTATGCGCTCACAGAAACAAGAAGAGCAGCTCTTCCATTTCTGGCACTGCTGTGCGCACAAAGGCCAGCTGATTGTTACATGCACATGCGCACCAGAAACTCAGAAGAGAAATGGGCAAGACCTTGCATGCCAGGCGACATGGGTCTGCATGCCACTTAGCCTGAACTGAGAAGCTGAGGCAGAGGGCGCCATTTTCCCCTCCTGGGGCCTCCATTCATCCTGTTTTTCCCCTCCAGAAGACCTCTGCCAGCCGGAAACTTTGGTCTTACTTTGCAGTTTCAGTCCGTGGGGCTTGCGAAGGAAAGGCCTGGGCTCAACCGGTAGGTGGGAGCCGGGGTGGTGGTGGTGGTGGTGGAATGATATGGGAGAGGCAGCCTTGTGGTCCCACATGGGACAGGGTCTCCTTCAGACTGGAAACAGAGCAAAGGAAACTCTTTCCCCCCACTTGCTTTGTCCTGTTTCCCCCACTGGAAAGAGCTGTTTGCAACCCACAAGGAGGGGATCCTTTCCTAAGAGCTCCCAATTGAAGGATCCCAATGGGCCCCTGAGGAATCTGAGGGTGGGGAAGGCCATGGAGGTCCTAATGATGGAAGAGACCCTCAAGGCCTCCCCAACCCACCAAGATCCCTCCTGCTTCTCCCTCCCTTCCTGCAACAAGGACTCCCTGACTTTGCAAACCTCTCTCTCCTCTCTTGTTTCTCGGCTTCTTGTCTCATGGAGCAGCTTCCAAGTAAATGGGGCAAGTGAGAGACAGGGAGGGTAAGAGAGCAATCCAATTGTGTGTGTTTGTGTCTTTGTGTGTGTGAGGGCACCAAAACTGCTGCCAATGGTCTGGGCGACACCTGAGCAGAGAGGCAGGGTGTGTGGGTACATTCCTCCCCATTCAAGCAGGGCCTATTTTTCCCCTCCCCAGCCAGCCCCCCCCCCCCCCGACCTGCTCCCTGCTGGCTCCTGCAAAGCCTCTTCATTCTCCTCCTCCTCTTCTTCATGTTGTTGTTCAATTGCTGCCAGCTGGTTTTCGGGCCTATGACGAGGGCCAGGGCGGGGCACTCATGACTATGCAGTGGGGGTCGCTTGCATTGCGCAGCAAACTACATCCTTCTCTCCCAAGTGGCAGTGGGTTCCACAGGACAGGCTCTCATTTCTGCCCTGAAGCAGTGAACTCTGGTGGGCTGGAAGTGAGTGTGAATGGCCTGGTCCAAGACAGGAAAACCTGGACTTTTTGTACACATTTTGGCCCTGGAAAGCCTCCTGCACCAACCTGGAAGCAGAAATAAAAAATAAAGCCCTTGCAACTGTTTGAAGGCCGAAGGAAGCCTCCAACTGAGCCAGGAAGCACTGGAGAGGAGGGGGGTGGAGGCCATTCACACTCACTTCCAGCCCTCCAGAGTTTCCTGCACAATGCAAGCCCCCTCTCCCCCCACTTCATACTCAGACGTCCCCCTCCCTGGCCCTCAAAATAGGCCCGAAAACCAGCTGGCCGGCAGGAGCGGCGCCTGCATGTGGATGCGAGTGGAGCTGGGCTGGGGCGGCTTGTGTGCCGGGAGAGAGGGCTCTGCGTGCCTCAGTTTCCCTTTCATGGCTCTAATCTGTTATGTCCTCGACCTGCGACTGGTCTCGACTTACGACCAGCCGCAGGTCTTCCAGTCTGCCGGGAGTTGCCCCAGCAACAAGAAGTAACAACCTGTCAAACCACCAGTCGCGCCTGATTGGGCAAGACGCGACTGGCGGGAAACCCGGCTTGGCGGCGATCCGGATTGGCTCCCCGTTTGACAGCTCGCATATATGTGCCTGTATATAGTTTGATGCTTACTCTTGCCTAGCTAATAAACGGCTATTGTTTTTTGGAGCAAACCTGGTCTGGACTCCCTCTTTCCGAGAATCTAACACTGGCGACGAGGGCTGGGGCCAGGCAGAGCTCAGATTGTTGAAGGAAAATAATTTCCTCACGAAAATTTCTTTTCTCCTCTCTTTTTGTTCGCGGTACGATCAACCATGGGATCGGTCCCTCCCTTCGCTCCTTTTGATTCCGCGAAGGAGACCTGGGCCTCGTTCATGGCACGTTTTGAGTGTTTTATCCTGGCCAACGACTATGGGACGCTGCCTCCGGCCAGGAAATTGGGACATTTTCTGGGCTGCGGCGGCCCCGACCTCTTCGCAACCGCCCGCACTGTGGCCGCGCCTGCAGCTGTGTACGACGTCCCGTGGGACACCCTGATCGAGGGGCTCCGGGCCCACTACGCCCCGGTGCCGTCGCGAATGACCCATAGGTTCGCCTTCCGGAGGTGCCTTCAAAAGCCGAACCAGTCGGTGGCCGACTTCCTTCAGGCACTCCGAACAGCAGCCATCCCCTGCGAATTCGCCGCCGCCTTCCTGGGCGAATCGCTGCTAGAACAATTTATCTGGGGACTTAAAGAAGTCCGCCTCAGGAGGCGCCTACTGGCCCGAACGGAGCTGATGCTGGAACAGGCTGTGGACGAGGCCAGGGCGTTTGAAATGTCCGAGTCCTCGGTCTTCGACCGGGACCTGGACCGCCAGCCGGCTGCTCGCACCTGCCTGGTGGAGGATTGTGACGACCTGGATGACGAGGACCAAGTCGCCTATGTGCGGTCAGCCGGCCGCAGGCCTCCCTCCCAACCATCCTCCAACAAGTGTTTGGGCTGCGGGGGGAAACACCCCCAAACCGATTGCCCGTTCCGGGCCACCACCTTCCGCCGCTGCGGCCGAAAAGGCCACCTGGCTGCCGTTTGCTGTGCCGCGATGCCAGCCGACTCGCCACCACCCAAGACGCCCAGCGACGTGCCGGAGATGACCGGCAGGGACAAGCGACCCGCCAGCCAAGCCAGCGACGCCAGGGCCGACGCCAACAGCCGCAACCGTCCGGCTGCTTCACCCTCACGGATGCCCCTGCCCCGCCAGATGCCATGCCTGAACGTATGAGGCTCAGAACGACAGTGCAGCTGGAGGGGGTGGGGGTCCTCATGGAGGTGGACTCAGGATCTTCACGATCCATTATTTCCTAGGCCCGACTGGCAAGATTACACCCCGGCCTCGCCTCGGGCGACCTGTCCCCGCCACTGACAGTCCTTAGGGATTACCAGGGAGCTTCCATCCCCACATTGGGGCAGGCTTCCCTAAGGGTAGAGTACGGGCCGTTCAAGGGGAAACTACCCATCCTTGTAGTCTCCGACCCCCTAGCAGCCATCATTGGCCTGGACTAGTTCCCGTCACTGGGCCTGTCAGTCCACGGTGTCCACTCCATTCCCGCTTCCTCCCCTGTCTCCAAGGTGTTGGAAGATTTTGCCGACGTTTTCGACGGACGGCTGGGTCCTATGTGGGCACCCCGGTGTCTCTCAACCTCGACCCCCAGGTTGCACCCATTAGGCTCAAGGCCCGCAGGCTGCCGTTCACCCTGAAGCCCAAGGTCGAGGCCGAACTTGACCGTTTAGTGGCGCAGGGCGTGCTCGAGCCCGTTGACCAGGCAAGATGGGAGACCCCCATAGTGGTCCCCATCAAGCCCGACGGGTCAGTACGCGTCTGCGCCGACTACAAGTCGACCATCAATCGTGGGCTCCAGGCGAACCCATATCCAGTCCCAGTAGTTCAGGACCTGCTCCACTCCCTGGGGCATGGTCGCATATTTGCAAAGCTGGATATGGCCCAGGCCTATCAACAGCTCCCGGTGGATGACGCTGCTGCGGAGGCGCAGACCATCGTCACCCACCGAGGGGCTTTTCGGTGTCGCCGACTGCAATTCCGTGTGTCCGTTGCCCCGGGGATCTTCCAGAGCCTTATGGAGCACTTGCTCCATGGGCTCCCAGGCGTGGTCCCGTACTTTGACGACGTTCTGATAGCTGCTTCCAGTGTCTCAGAACTCGCCAAAGTCCTCAGGAAGGTCCTCAGTGTTTTCAGGGGCGCGGGATTCAAATTGAAGCGCAGCAAATGTGTTTTTGCTGCGCCGGAGGTGGAGTTCCTGGGCTTCATGATTGATGCCCGGGGCATACACCCCACCCCCAAGAAGGTCGAGGCCATCAGGAACGCCCCCACGCCAGCCTCCAAGATGGAGCTGCAGGCATTCCTCGGCCTCTTAAACTTTTACGCGCCTTTTCTACCCCATAAGGCAACGCTAGCCGAGCCGCTGCATCGATTGCTCGATCAATCTGTGGCCTGGCGCTGGGGCGACTGCGAAGCGCATGCGTTCGCGGCTGTCAAAGCCACGCTTACGTCAGAGGCAGTCCTGGTCCAATATAATGACAGGCTGCCCTTGACACTAGCGTGCGATGCCTCCCCTTTCGGCCTGGGGGCCGTCCTGAGCCATTCCTTCCCAGATGGCTCAAAAGCCCCCATTGCTTTTTGGTCCCGGACAATGTCTCCCGCTGAGAGAAACTATAGCCAGATAGACAAGGAGGCTCTGGCTATAGTGTCCAGGATAAAAAAGTTCCACCAATACCTTTATGGTCGGACTTTTGCCATCTTCACAGACCACAAGCCTCTCCTTGGGCTTCTGGCCGGTGACCGTTCGACCCACCCCCATCCTCTCTCCCAGGATGACCAGGTGGACGGAGTTCCTGGCCGCATATAATTATACACTGTACTACCGTCCTGGCAAACAGCTCGGGCATGCCGATGCCCTGAGCAGATGCCCCCTCCCCAAGACGGACGAGGAGCCAGTGCCGGCACTGTCCGTCTTGTCCGTGGCAGACTCCGGCCTGCCATTGACGTCCTCGGACGTCGCTGCCCGGACGAAGGCCGACCCTGTCCTGTCCCAGGTCTCCACCTGGGTCCTGCGAGGGTGGCCTCAGGGTAGCGTGGCCGAAGAGTTTCGGCCATACAAGACACGCCAGCTGGAGCTCTCGCTCCACTGCGGCTGCTTGTGCTGGGGGGACCGGGTCATCATACCCCCCCCTCTCCGACACCAGGTGCTCCGGACGCTCCATGCGGACCACCCCGGCAGGGCTCGGATGAAGGCGCTCGCCCGCAGCTATGGGTGGTGGCCCAGCATGGATGCGGAGGTAGCGACCTGGGTCGGGGGCTGTGTCCCTTGCCAGTCCTCCCGCCCCGCCCCCCCCGGTCGCACCTCCCAGGGAGTGGGACTTGCCCCGGAGCCCGTGGTCCAGGCTCCATGTAGACTTCGGCGGCCCCTTCCGAGGCCAGACGTTCCTGGTGGTGGTGGACGCCTACTCCCGCTGGGTGGAGGTCATCTTGATGGCTTCCACGACAGCGGAGAGTACGGTCAGGGCCTTGCGCCGCCTCTTCACGATGCACGGGTTGCCGGACATCGTGGTGTCCGACAACGGGCCCCAATTCCAGTCCGCCACCTTCCAGGAGTTCCTGGCCTCCCAAGGGATCCGCCATGTGCCAGTGGCCCCTTATCATCCGGCCTCCAATGGCCGGGCGGAGAGGGCCGTCCGCTCGGCCAAGGAGGCCTTGGGGCGGATGACCAAGGGGGACTGGTCTGCAATGGTGGCTGCTTACCTCTTAGGTCAGCATTCCACCCCTTGCCCGGTCACCCGGAAAAGCCCCGCTGAGCTCTTGATGGGCCGCCGCCTGTGGACCACCTTGGACAGGCTGCACCCCTCCTACAACGAGGTGCAGCCTTGCAACCTGGGGGCCCCCCCTGCCCGCCTGTTCCACTCCGGGGACCTGGTGTACGCTAGAAATTACGCGGGGGATCCCAAGTGGGTGCCTGCCACCGTCACTGAGATAACTGGTCCCTGCTCTTTCAGGGTCACCCTCCCTGATGGATCCGAGTGGCGGCGCCACTTGGATCAACTGAGGCGCCGTTTCCCGACTCCACCAGCACCAACGCCGGAGCCGTTCTGCCCAGTTGCCCCCGTTGGGCCGCTTGAGAACTTTTCTGCTTCTCCGCAACAACCGCATTGGGCCTTCGCCAGTTCAGGCCCCCCTGACTCCGCCGCCGCCTTCCGGCATACCTTAAAGTTCCTGGCTCAAGCCGACAGAGACATGCAGGCCTTTGCGCCTAAAGGCCCGCCCTACACCGCCGCAACCAACCGGCACACTCCGTCGGACTATGCCCCGATCGCCACGCCCCCTCGCCCCAACTTACCGGTCCACATGGCGCCGCCTCTTCGGGTAGGCCCCTCTGACGCTGCGGCCTGGAACTCCACTCCCCGAAGGGAGGAGCTTCCACAGGACCAACTCACCTCGTCGGGCTCTCCGCAGCAAATGAGACGATCTGGGCGGACCCGGCGCCGCCCCGCCTACCTGGCGGACTACGCATGCTCCACATACCAGGATTGGCATTCCGGACTCGCATGCGCAGACCGAGGGGGGAAAGGGGTGTTATGTCCTCGACCTGCGACTGGTCTCGACTTACGACCAGCCGCAGGTCTTCCAGTCTGCCGGAAGTTGCCCCAGCAACAAGAAGTAACAACCTGTCAAACCACCAGTCGCGCCTGATTGGGCAAGATGCGACTGGCGGGAAACCCGGCTTGGCGGCGATCCGGATTGGCTCCCCGTTTGACAACTCGCGTATAAGTAGCTGTCAGACGCGGGAGCCCCTGTCTACCGTGCTTTTTGTGCCTGTATATAGTTTGACGCTTACTCTTGTCTAGCTAATAAACGGCTACTGTTTTTTGGAGCAAACCTGGTCTGGACTCCCTCTTTCCGAGAATCTAACATAATCCTTTCAATTCCTTTTTCAGATCAATTATTTTAGAGCTTCAGAGGCTCTGAGTGATAAAAGTCGATTCCCCTTTTTCCACCAGATGGACCTCAAAGAAGGAATCCAGTACCCAGCAATTGTCCAGCTGCTCCTCCATTTCAGATGGACCCTGATTGGCCTCTTTGCTTCAGACACAGAGAAGGGAGAGGATTTCATGAGGATTTCCCCTCCTATGCTTGTCAGGAGTGGGATTTGTGTGGTTGTATCACAACGATTCTCAAAGACTGGATATACTGCATACCTCATGGATTCCCTCTCTAAGTGGAGACAAGTCAACGTCTTTGTTCACTTCATGGAACTTGATTTCATTTGGGAGAGAATTCTTCCTTTCCATTTAACATTTATGCGTCTCCCAGGACCCATTGAAGGGAAAGTATGGATCCTCACAAATTCTGCAGGGTATGAAATAAACAAGCGCAGACGTCTCACATACATCCATAGTATTTGGCTCTTTGGTTATCTGGAAAAAGAAAGGCCAAGAGATTCTGCCTTTGAACCTTATTTCTTTGTGGAAGAAAAGTTTCAAGATCTTTATTTCCACTGTTCTCTTTCAAAGAACGTCTTTTCTGTCAAAGGCCGCAGAAGATGCACCCAGAACGCCCCACTGGATGGACAATGGAAATGGAACATGATCTGGATCCCAAATCACTACCAACCTTACAGTTTCCTAAAGACTTTGGCCCATGCGATGAATGCCGCCTATTCCTCCAGATCGAGGAGGGGAAGGAAGGAGGGAGAAAAGAGGTTGGGGTCTCCAAGGCTGCAGCCATGGCAGGTATGGGGCAGTGGTGGGTTTCAAATTTTTTTAGAACCTACTGTCTAGGTGTGGCCTATTTTGTGGGTGTGGTTTGGCAGTCATGTGACAGGGTGGGAGTGGCCAACTTGTAAAATGTGCTGAAACTCATTTAACAACACTTTTGCTTAGCAACCAAAATTTTGGGTTCAATTATGATGATAAATTCTTTTTCTTTCTTTCTTTCTTTCTTTCTTTCTTTCTTTCTTTCTTTCTTTCTTTCTTTCTTTCTTTCTTTCTTTCTTTCTTTCTTTCCTTCCTTCCTTCCTTCCCTTCCTTCCTTCCTTCCTTCCTTTCTTTCTTTCTTTCTTTCTGCCTTCCTTTCCTTTCCTTCCCATTGGGTTACCGGCAGCGGCGGGCCAGGCTTACTTCTGGGTCCGTCGATGGAACACCCTCTCACCGGTTCTCTAAATTTCACCATCCGGCTCTTGCGAGTAGGTGCGAGCCTGCAGAAACCCACCACTGGTATGGGGGTCCCGATATGGATCCATTAATCTTAGATCCTTTGGAGGAGGAATCCAGAGGAGAAGGAGGGGAACCTTCTCCACAGATCTGGCCAATTTAATTACTCAGGGAATTAATGGTTCCAAAGAGTAGATTCCATGGCATTTTTATATTAAGCACTGCTAATTTGAAAATGCTGTTTTGTTTCTTAAATAAATCCCCTTATTTGTGGGTTTGTGATGAGCCTGGTGGAATTCTACCTTCCTTCCGTCCCCATTGCAGGTGGGTCTGTGTGCAGCTGGACAGGCAGCTAAGCCCCCCTATTCTCCTCCAATGAAAGGGAGCCTGGCGTGGATCTGGATGCTTTATTGGGAGAACAGGGCAGGTGAAACTGAGGAGATGCAAAGAGTGGAAATCAAATAGAAAGACGAGATAGGCAGCATTCACTAACAGCCAGCAAAGGAGCAGCTGGAACCTCTCCAGCGATGCTCCGTGTGAGGGATGGAGGCCGTCTCCAGATGACCAGGGGTCTCGGTCACAATGGCCTCTTCCGTCTTCTTCAAAGGCCGAGAGAAAACAGAGTCTGGCTTCAGACCATAGAGTTAGGCTTATCTGCCCCCGGACACTAAGTGGGGCCAGAGCAACAACAGCACAAGAGTTCCATGTTGTGGCATGACAACCTTTGTAAATTTGGAGGAGACCCTGAGACCATCTAGCCCAACCCCTCCTCTCTGCAGGAATCCCAGTTGAAGCTTCTGTGACTGATGGTTGCTCAGTCTTTGCATTCAGAGAATCCATGAAGAGGAGACTGAACTTCTCTGCTTTCCTGGCTCAGCTCTAAAACAGCTCATCCTTTTCTCCTGTTTTTCTCTCTCATTCGGCTAAAATCTCCTCTCTTGTAACTGCACTCATTTTTCCACCTCTGACACTCTGGAATAATAGTGAGCAGATCTTACACTCGTGTGTAACAGGAGTCAGTGATTGGAAGAGGGCTGGATCCAGTGGGGGGATTCAAAAAAGTTTACTACCGGTACTGTGGGCGTGGCTTTGTGGTCATGTGATTGGGTGGGCGTGGCCAACATGACATCACTCACATCAAAGGGAACCTTGCCTGGTGTCTCCTTGCCTCAACAAGATACAATTTCCCTGTCTATTTATTTACTGCTACTGACCACTCAAAATATGCAATTTAATCCTATGTATAAATGCCATATGTGTGCATATATATTACATAGAATTGTGTGTGTATAGGCACACAAAATGACACACACACACAGCTCTTCTAAAACTCCACACATTAAACCTCACTTTCTGCATTTTGAAAAAGACACCCAGAGTCCACTTTCTGCCACACATTTAACTGTAACTTCTGCCCATGAGAACATTACAGAGGCCTTCAGATGCTCTTCCCTGTGGGTGTGACGTCCCGACCCCCATGAATTAATCAGACACAAGGCTTGTCTCGGGGATGAGGGGTCCAGATCTGACTTCGGGACACTCATTTATTAGGAATCAAATGGGAGGTTACAAAGGCAATCAAACAGCACAGGGCTGGTTAACAATTTAACAAAGACAATCCTTATTTCTGCTGACTTGTAACTTCTTCAGGTGAGATGGCCAAAGGTAGTAGAGAACAATGAAAGTTATCCTTCCTTAATCCACGTATGTTGTTTCAACTGCCATGGCAGTCTGCACGTTTGCCAAGGGAAGTGCAAAGTTCCTTTATCCCATATATGGACTTGTTTTTCATTCAGAGTTCTGTGGAAAGTCCCTTTCACATAATAGTTCAATAGTTCAAAACATGGCGCTGGTTTGGCTCAAACATTATTCCCACATCTCCTCCTTTTTTATTTCTTTGTTAGCGAATGTTGCATACATGATATTTTTATCTCTTCCAAGTATTAATCCTTTACACAGAGCAATCAGTGATGGCAAACATTGAATACAACAACATAGTAGCACCAAAACCACTATGATCATGATTATTGTGGACAATATTGAGCGTATCCAGGACCCATCAGGTAACCAGGACCATAAGGCTCCCCATATGTCTACGGCACCTGAGCCGTCCCCACGCATCGGATTGTTCCTAATCATGTCTTCCATGGTTTGTACCGTGCGAGTGATATTTATCTTATGATCATGTATGTACACACAACAGTGGGAATGTATAAGAGCACAAACACCTCCTTTAGCTGCTAATATAATATCCAATGCATATCTATTTTGCAAAGCAACAGTTCTTACTTCATTTAACTCTTCATTTACCAATTTCAAAGCTTTAACAGTCTGATTAAACATTACAACAGTCCAATTATTTAAAATGTGTAGATCTCTATAATTCATAGCTACTCCTAAAGGTGGTATTACCGCCCTACCAATTTGAGTCCAAGTACTCCCTCCCAATGTTAAATCTGATTGTATTTCCCTCTTGTTCCGGATTCTTACATTTGACAGGTGCTCCACTTTATACATGGCTGGTACTACATATCCCAATGTACAAGTTCCTGTCCAATTCGCCGGCCACATCTGATATCCCTGGTTACCACATATTAACCATATCTGATGTCTCAAAGGATATACTTCATGTTGTTCCTTTTGTTCCCATTTTAACATCATTTTCATCCACCATGCTGCACTCTGGCCTTCCGCACTTTTTGTAACCTGCCAATTATCAGTAACTGTTTTATTTATACAACATGGATATCTATTTTCCAATCCTCCATGAGAATTGGTTTCGTTACACTTTGTACCATTTTTCATTTTGGCTGTCTCATTGCGTGTTACACACTTCATTAACTCATCTGTATCTTTTACAATAATTTCACAATTTTCCATATTTCCCAAAAATATCCCACTACCCTCTCTTTTCATACAAAAATAAGCAGGTCCCCCCAAATGCACCCTTACAGCAACCACAGATGTATTTTTTACTTTATAATCTACATAAACCTTTGGGTCCAAATATGGCGGCTGAGTTGTATTAGTCCACATATCCTGGTCCCATGCTGTTTTATTCAAAGGCACGGCATGAGTAACGACTCCAGTAGTTGCATCAGCGGGGATTCTCATGCAAATCCAGCAGTTTGACATATTTAATGACTTCACTGTCATTCGTATATCCTTCATATATCTATTATCATACCAAAAATCTGTTCCATCCTTTGATATATGTTGATGCATTTTACTCAAGCTCCCGCTCAGATTTAGGATGATAAGGCCGTACACAATGCCCAGGAATCCACAAAACTTTTCCTTCACCTTCCACAGCTGCATATCCACAGCCCCACGTAATTAATTTAAAAGGTTCTTTCCAGGCTGGATCAGGTAACACTCGAATCCAAACCAACGGTCTTATATCTGTGGATCGAGAAGAAAACAAGCGTTCTGCTGCCGTAGCTGCAGGTGTGCCAGTTAAATTTAAACAATTCAAGGTATATAAGGCAATATTTAGGGTGTTCTGAATACCAGGCAAACCAGGGCAATTTCCCCTTTCTTTTTTATATATTTTTTCAAGCATCCGTTTCATCGTTCCATTTGCACGCTCACAGATTGCCTGACCTTGGGAATTATAACCACCCCAACGATGCCGTAGCGGTGATGTGCCAGTGCCTGGAAGCCGTGCGGATCTGGATGGGAAGTAACGGACTTAGGCTCAACCCGACTAAGACCGAGTGGCTGTGGTTTCCGGCTGCCCGATTCAACCAGCTTTCTCCAACGCTGGCCATAGGGGGCGAACATCTTGCCCCTGTGGATGGGGCGCGCAATTTGGGTGTCCTCCTGGATACCCGGCTGTCTATGGAAGAGCAAGTGACAGCCGTGGCCAGGAGGGCGTTTTACCAGGTTCGCCTGGTTCGCCAATTGCGCCCCCTATTGGATCGGGACGCCCTTCGGACAGTCACTCATGCCCTCGTGACATCCCGACTGGACTATTGTAACTCTCTCTACATGGGGCTCCCCTTGAGGTGCACCCGGAGGCTTCAGTTAGTTCAGAATGCAGCCGCGCGAGCAATTATGGGCACCTCTAGGTTTGCCCACGTAACACCGCTCTTGCGCGAGCTGCACTGGCTACCTGTCGTCTTCCGGGTGCGCTTCAAGGTGTTAATTATCATCTTCAAAGCGCTCCATGGCTCGGGACCTAGCTATCTGCGAGATCGGATCCTGCCCCACACATCCTCACGACCGATTCGCTCCCACAGAGAGGGGCTTCTCCGGGTGCCGTCCACTAGACTTTGTCAGCGGGCGACGCCCAGGTGAAGGGCGCTCTCTGTGGCGGGCCCGGCCCTCTGGAACGACCTTCCCCCTGATATTAGGACGACCACTGACCTCCGCTCCTTCCGTGTAAAATTGAAGACCTATCTCTTTCGACTGGCCGGCCTTGAATAGTTCTCTCTGTCTATTGACTCCAAATTTTAGTGGGTTCTTAATCTTATATTTTTAGCACGGGTAAATATTATTTAATTCTATTTTAATGTATGTATGTTGTATTTATTGTATATTGTTTTTAGCTTTGCCTGTGCACCGCCCCGGGTCCCTGTGGGGAGAGGGTGCGGTTAATAAATTTCAATTTCAATTTCATAAGGTAAACCAAATTTGTGAAGAATTGACCAGGTATGACAAAATTCCGCAAAATTCTTACTAATATACGCCGGGCCATTGTCCGTTTTTAATTCCATGGATTTGCCTAATACAGAAAAGGTCCGAATACAATGATTAATCACATGTTTTGTGGCTTCCCCTCGCTGGGGGGTAGCCATGATAAATCCAGAATATGTATCAATTGTAACATGTAAATATTTCCATGGAGCAAAAGATGCAAATTGAGTCACATCCATTTGCCAAATGGAATTCTTTTCAGTTCCCCTGGGATTTACTCCCATAGGAATGGACGAAGCAATTTGACTACAAGTAGCACATTGTTGTATTATAGCAGTCGCTTCTCCCATGGTTATGCCAAATTCTTTTACTAAAGCCTTTGCATTCTGATGAAAATAACTATGGCTGTCCCAAGGCTTTACCTGAGCCATATTTACCTGTGTGCCTTCATCAGCTTTTTTGATTCCCTTCCGTGAGAATTCCCGGAAAGGGCTGATGACTGCGCATATGTCCCACAAAATATTGGTGACATCTAGTTTCCAATAATTGCTGTAGGGATAAAAACAATCCCATCAAGTTTGCATCCAAACCCGGAGACAGGTAAGCCCAGGGCAGGATTAAGATCAAATTATAAACATATAAACTATATAATAAATTAAATTGTTCCTTTTGATGTAGTTGGAAAGCTAAAATTGTTGCAGCCAATTCTGCTCTTTGAGCTGATTTTTGGGGTGGAGTTATTTTTGTAACCCAATTCCCATGATTTTGCCAAACACAAGCCCCATAGGTTTTTCCTCCATCAGCAAAAACTGTTTTTGCCTGTAGAGGAATCTTTGATTCCAAATTACTAAATACCAATGGTGTATTTTTAAATATAGCTAATCTTGGATCAGCTGGTGGATGACAGGAAAATTCTCCCATCCAATGTTCTAGTGTAATTTGTAAATTCTCATTTTGACTAAGCATTGTCTCCCATATGTTTAATGCAAAAGGTATGTATATGACTACTGGTTCTATCCCTCCTATTTTTACACACCTTGTTCTTCCTTTGGTAATTAATGTATACAATAATTGACTAGGTGTATTGATGGATTTGGACGGTGTATGACTCAGGTGAATCCACTCCAAAATATAAACCTTTTAATCCTTTTCCTGAATAACAATTCCTGTAGGCAAACGTTCCATGATAATGATCAGTTTTAATGGTTCATTATCCAGGCATCTGTCAGTCCATACTTCATTAATTCTCCCCTCAATCACCTTTACTAATTGTAACTGTTCTTTATTTAACTTTATAATATCCCCAGGATTCTTACCTTCCTTTAATGCCGCAAACAAAGGTCCTAATTCTAAGGTAGACAATCCCAAATAGGGCCTAATCCAATTCACATTTTCCATTTGATAAGCTTGACTACCAACTACCGAGCAAGCTTGAATTAATTCAGCCAATTCTCTTTGTCCAGAGGCTACAAGCGGACGAAGAATTCATTTACAATCTTCATTCGCATTTTCCACTGCCAATTTATTTAACAATTCATCTATAGCCACCTGGTTATCAATTTGCTTCTCAATAGCTGCTTTTAATTTATCTACAAAGGTTGAATAGGGTTCTCCATTTGCTTGTTTAATAAGCGTGAAACTACACCCTGCTCCAGGGGTATCTTCTAACTTTGCTACTGCAACAAAGATACAAGTGACAATAAGTCCATACCCCTCATCAGGAGTCCCATCTCTTTGCTGATCAACTGTAGAAAAATTTCCTGCCCCGTATAATTGGTCCGCGGTGACCTGGGTGGTGCCCCGCGCTACCACCTGTTGCCACCATTGTAAATCAAAGACCAAATATTGAGCGGAGGACAACAACATTCTAAACAAAGCTTGTCAATCGGCAGGGATCATGCGATGACTGTAAGCCACTGCTTTTTATTCCATAATCTTTTACAGCAATTTTAATTTCCTTTAAAGTTCTCAAAGGTAATGGCTTCCAAACTCTTTGCTGATTCAGTTGTCCATCCATTTCCACAGTTACTGGAAATGCTTCCGGAGTGAGCTCTAACATTTCTCCTGGTGTCACTTCTCCTTGTTTAAGAGCTTCTTCTAACGAAGCTGTCACAGAATCTTTTACATTAGATGTCATTAATGATTCTGTGGGAGCACTTGGTTCTGTTATTAAGGATGGATAAAGTGAATTAATTTTTGGAATCAAATGCCCATGATTTGCCAAATTAACTTCTACTGGATTTTGTGGATAAAATTTTATCTCAGAATACGCTGGCAATGCCCTACCAGGAACTATAGATGCTAAAGGTTGTTCCTGAGTTTCAATTGCTTCCATAATTGATCTCCAAGTTGTTAATATGTGTGTCGGAGCCCTAGGATTTTGATGAAAAACCGTACCTAGTTTTCTCCAAGTTTCAGATTTTACACTTCCTTCTAATGGATAAGATGGTACATTCTCCCAAGCATATTTCAACAAAGTTTTAATATCTCCCTCTGTTACTTGCTGAGCTTTCCCATTATGCTTAGAAAAAAAATAATTTTGTCTAGTTATCCCTCTTATTTCCTTGACGTGCTCTGACTGAGCTTTAGAGAGATCGCCGCCGATACTTACATAGAATCAGAGTCGTCCCGCGACAAACTGATGAGAGCTCTCTTCCAAGTCCTGGCGAAAGTATCGGCAGAAGACGGACGCACAGAAATTCCTCCAAGGGTCCTCAGTGGTCTTTCTATCACGTCGGGGTCGCCACTTGTGGGTGTGACGTCCCGACCCCCATGAATTAGTCAGACACAAGGCTTGTCTCGGGATGAGGGTCTAGATCTGACTCCGCGACACTCTTTTATTAGGAATCAAATGGGAGGTTACAAAGGCAGTCAAACAGCACAAGGCTGGTTAACAATTTAACAAAGACAAATCTTATTTCTGCTGACTTGTAACTTCTTCAGGTGAGATGGCCAAAGGTAGTAGAGAACAATGAAAGCTATCCTTCCTTAATCCACGTATGTTGTTTCAACTGCCATGGCAGTCTGCACGTTTGCCAAAGGAAGTGCAAAGTTCTTTTATCCCATATATGGACTTGTTTGTCACTCAGAGTTCTGTGGAAAGTCCCTTAATAGTTCAATAGTTCAAACATGGCGCTGGTCTGGCTCAAACATTATTCCCACACTACATTCTGTAGATCAGGGTAATTACCTTTTGGACTGCTAGTAGGGACTTGGGGATTCTGGAAAAAATAATCAAGCAACGAATTAACGAATACCTAGAAGCAAACAAAATAATAACCAAAAGCCAATGGTTTGTCAAAAACAGATCATGCCAGACTAATCTTATTGCATTCTTTGATAATGTGACAAAATTAGTGGACCAGAGGAATGCCTTCGATATAATTTACTTGGATTTCAATAAGGCATT
This sequence comes from Rhabdophis nuchalis, assembly GCA_039707465.1. Lineage (NCBI taxonomy): Eukaryota > Metazoa > Chordata > Lepidosauria > Squamata > Natricidae > Rhabdophis > Rhabdophis nuchalis. Next base: position 23,221,298 of record CM077655.1, on the reverse strand, counting down.
TGACAAGGTAGACCATAACCTACTACTAGATAAAGTAGATAAAATATGGGTTAGACAGCATCACCACCAGATGGATTCATAATTGGCTGACCAACCACACTCAACGTGTAGTCCTCAATGGAACTGCATCTACATGGAGGGAAGTATGTAGTGGAGTACCCCAAGGCTCTTTTTTAGGGCCAGTACTCTTCAACATCTTCATCAATGATTTGGATGAGGGAATAAATGAGGAACTCATCAAATTTGCAGATGACACCAAGCTGGCAGGAATAGCCAACACTCCAGAAGATCTGCTTAAGATACAGAAGGATCTTGACAAACTTGAACATTGGGCACTATCTAATAAAATGAAATCCAATGGTGAAAAGAGTAAGGTTCTACATTTAGGCAAGAAAAACAAAATGCACAGGTACAGTATAGGTGGTACCTTGCTCAATAGTAGCAACTGTGAAACGAATCTTGGAGTCCTAGTGGACAACCATTTAAATATGAGCCAGCAGTGTGCAGCAGCTGCCAAAAAAGCCAACACAGTTCTAGGCTGCATAAATAGAGGGATAGAATCAACATCACAGGAAGTGTTTATAATGCCTTGGTAAGGCCACATTTGGAATATGGCATTCAGTTTTCTTTTTTTCTTTTTTTAACAATTTTTATTTTTGAACAAACACAAACAAATATAACAAAAAGCAAAAAACATAAACTCCATCTTCCATTACAAATTGTAGAAAATGTGTCAGTTGGTTACAAACTGTGCATCTCTTCCATAGTCATATTCATATCAAATCACATATTTTAGTTCAAATATATTTATATATATTACAATTATTATACCTCAACCTCAAAAATTTAACAATTTTTATTTTTGAACAAACACAAACAAATATAACAAAAAGCAAAAAACATAAACTCCATCTTCCATTACAAATTGTAGAAAATGTGTCAGTTGGTTACAAACTGTGCATCTCTTCCATAGTCATATTCATATCAAATCACATATTTTAGTTCAAATATATTTATATATATTACAATTATTATACCTCAACCTTCATTTGACTATCTTGTTTCCAGCCATTGATAAAATTTATTCCAAATTTCATAGAATTGTTCACTGTCTTGCTCTCTAATTTCAAATGTTAATTTACTCATCTCTGCACATTCCATAATTTTATAAATAATTTCTTGCTGTGATGGTAATTTGTCATTTCTCCAATTTTTTGCAAAGACGATTCTGGCGGCTGTCAAAATATTCACAATTAGGTATTTCAAATTTTTGTCAAGTGTTTCTAAAGTAAGTCCAAGCAGGAAGAGTTCGGGTTTGAAATCTATATGTTTTCCTGTTATTTTGTCCAACCATGTGTGGATCATACTCCAGTAATTTTTGGCCTCCGAGCAAGTCCACCACATATGGTAGTAAGTACCAGGCATCTGATGACATTTCCAACATTTTTGAGATTTGTTCTTACTCATTTTTGAGATTCTTGAGGGTGATAAGTGCCACCTGTAGAACATCTTGTATAAGTTCTCTTTGTAGGCTGTTGACATCGTCATTTTGTAATTTTGTGTCCACAATGTTTGCCACTTATCTAAGTCGATCCCATGCCCGAAGTTTTTCCCCCATATTATCATTGTTTCTTTCACTTGCTCTTCCTGGAGTTTAAACTCTAGTAAGTAGGCATAGAGTTTTTTAATTATTTTTTCATCGACGCCTGTTAATATTTTGTCTAATTCCGTCATTTTGTCATAAACCCCTCCTTTTTTTTGATCTTCCTTGTATCTTGAATGTATCTGTGTGTATGTATACCAATTAATATCCATTCCTTCTTGTTTTAGTTCCTGAATAGTTTTAAGATCACCCCTTGAGTTTAATAGATCCGAATATCTGATTGTTCGTTCCTTTTTGTGTATTATTGCGTACGTAAATGCTTCAGTAATTGATACCCAGACTGGTATTTTGAAATAATGCAGTTTCTTGATCTTCTCCCAGTTTACAATCAGAAAATCCCTTACATAGTGCCTTCTGAAAATGCCATGTTTCCTGGTGGTTCGGTACCATAGAGCTGCGTGCCATCCTGATGGCAAATCATGTCCCTCTAATTTCAATAATCTAGTATTTCTTAGTGTAATCCAATCTTTAATCCACATCAGATTCGCAGCTTGATGATATAGTTCCCAATCAGGCAATCCCATGCCTCCCCTTATTTTGGTATCTTGTAAAATTTTTAATTTTATTCTAGCTTTTTTCCCTTGCCATATGAACTTTAAGACCATTTTCCTTAATTTTTCAAAAAAGTCCTTGGGACTTTTCTAATCTAATTGGGATTGTCTGGAATAAGTATAATACTTTAGGCAAAATATTCATTTTTATCGTGGCTATTCTCCCTAGTAATGATAGTTGTAAATTCTGCCATCTCGTAAGATCTACTTCTATTTGTTGTGTGAGTTTAGAGTAATTCTCCTTTTTAAGGGTGCTGCATCTCGACGTCAAAAAGATTCCTAGATATTTAAGCTTGTTTGTGATTTGAATTTTCAAGATTTCTGTTAATTCTTCTTTCTGTCTTCTTGTCATATTCTTTGTTAAGATTTGTGTCTTGTCTTTGTTTATTTTCAGACCTGTTATTTTCCCATATTCCTCAATTTTCCCTATCAGTTTGGACGCGGTTTTAAGTGGTTCCTCGAGAATAAAAACTAGGTCGTCTGCAAAAGCTTGTAATTTATATTGTTCTTTCCTAATTGTCATTCGCTTTATTTCTTTGTCTTCTCTTATCTTTCTATTTAACACTTCTAGCGTTAATACGAAAAGTAAAGGTGATAGTGGGCAACCTTGTCTTGTACCTCTTTTTATCTGGATGTTATCTGAAAGCTCTCCATTTATTATTATCCTGGCTGTTTGGTTGTGATATATAGTGCTTATAACATGTATAAAGTTTTGACCAAATTCCATTTGTTCTAGCTGATGCAACATAAACTTCCAATTCACGTTATCAAAGGCTTTTTGTGCATCAAGAAACATCAAAGCCATTTGTTTTTCAGGATGTGCTTCATAATATTCCAACGTATTCAAAATTATTCTCATGTTGTCTTTAATTTGTCTCTTTGGTAAAAATCCATTTTGATCTGGATGTATAAAATTGTTTAAGTATTTTTTGAGCCTTTCTGCTAGTATTGATGCAAATAACTTATAATCCGAGTTTAACAATGAAATTGGTCGGTAATTCTTTACCTGCAGGAGATCTGTTCCTTCCTTTGGTATCAGTGAAATATAGGCTTCTGACCAAGAATTCGGCATTTTACTACCAGACATAATTTCATTCATCAATTCTAATAAAGGAAGGGATAGTATTTCCTCCAAGATTTTATAAAACTCTCCTGGGAGGCCATCCGGTCCCGGGGCTTTCCCATTTTTTTGTCTTTTAATAGCTTCAGTTAGTTCCATCATCGTTATCTTTGCATTTAGTATATTTCTGCTGTTGTCCGCTATAACTGGGAGGTTTGCCTCTTGTAAGTAGTTTTTAACATCCTGTTCTAGAATGTTTTCTTTTTCGTATAATTTTATATAATATTCCTGAACAATTTTTTTTTCTCCTCATTTGAGTAATGTATTTGTCCTTGTTCATTTTTTAATTGTTGAATCTTCCTTGTCTCTCTCTCTTTCTTTAGTTTGTACGCCAACCATCTTCCAGGTTTATTTGCGTTTTCAAAATAATTCTGTTTTGCAGATCTTATCTTCTGAGCCAATTCTTCTTTTTCTGAAATATCCATTTTATGTTTAATTAGATCCATTTTCATTCTAATATCTTTTCTCTGTGGTAGTTTCTGTAGTTCTTTTTCCAGTGTTTTATATTCATTCTCTAATCTTTTCTGTAGCCCTCTTTTCTCTTTATTTCTTTTTCTTGTATAATCTATTATTAAACCTCTAGTAACTGCTTTCATTGCATCCCATGTATTCTGAATAGATGTATCTTCTTTTTTGTTTTCTTTAAAATAACACCTCAGTTCTTTTTCCATTTTACTTTTAAGGTTTTTCTCTTTCAATATTGCATTATTTAATGTCCATCTGGATCTAATCTTTGACCCTTTCCACTTAATTATCATTGGATTGTGGTCTGCCCGGGTACTGGCTTCTATTTCCACTTCTTGAACTAGGTCACTTAACTCTGAAGAGAGCCAAATCATGTCTATCCTTGAGAATGATAAGTGTCTCTAAGAATAGTACGTATATTGTTCTTTATTTGGATTTCTTTCTCTCCATATGTCTTTTAAATTCATTTCATCTGCCATCTTGAAAAAGGACTTCGGTAATATTTTTCTTTTTATTTTAGACGTCCTAGTTGCTTTATAATCTCTACTTTGGTTTGGAATTCCATTAAAATCTCCTATCATGCAAGTGTCTGCATATTCTAACTCCAAAATCTTTTCATGTAGTTTCTTAAAGAATTCATCCTGTTTCTCATTTGGTGCATAGATTGCTATTAAGAGTATTTTTTTGTTGTTGTCCGTGATTTCAATCATCAAGATCCTTCCATCTTCATCTGCATAGATTTGCTTGGTTGGTATGCTATCTTTAACGTAAATGACCACACCTCTTTTTTTAAAGTCCGCCAATGAGGAAATTTTTTTCCCAAGTTTGGGTTGTATTAATAAATACGCATCTTTCTTTTGAATATGTGTCTCTTGTAAACAAATGATTTGTGTTTTTATTTTTCCTAGTTTCTGAATTTTTTTTTTCTTTTAACTGGGGAGTTAAGTCCATTTATATTAACTGAGAAAATTGAGTTTTGTTCCATATCTTATGTTTTATATTGAGGATTTATAGCTCTAGTTGTTCTTATTTCTCTCTGTTCTCTAGTTTCCGGTCCTGGTATAGCCTCATCTTCTGTGACCACTCCACCTACTGCGCCTTCTAATGGTCCCTCTGATCTTATTAGCAATGAATGCTCTTTCTCCGTCGTTCCATTAACATGTCTTCTGTAAAACTCTTCTGCTTTTTGTATAGTATCTAGTCTATATCTCTGTCCTTCCCATGTAAATATCAAACCTTCCGGTATGAGCCATCTAAACTGGGTTCCTTTTCTTATCAAAAATGTAGATAGAAACTGGTATCCTCTTCTCTTTTCCCTCACTTTTCTTGGGATTTGCTTTAACACTGTGATTTCCTTTGCTCTATATTCCAGTTTTTTATCTCTTGTTTTCTGTAGTATTTGAAATCTCAGGATCTTTTTAGTGAACCTTACGTGTATTTCTCTTGGTAAAGCATTTCTGGTCGCATACCTCGTATTCACTCTGAACGCATCATCTATTCCATCCCGTATTAATTCCTGTGGAGTTTCTAATATCTCTGTTAACATTTCTGATATTATTATAGGGAGGTCCTCTCCTTTCTCTTCAATAACATTTTGGAACCTTAGAAAATATTCAGCCTTGTCTGTTTCCCATCCTAGTCCCATACTCTCTTTTTCCATATTGCTCAGCCTGGCGTCCAACTCTTCCTCTTTTTCATCTTTTTTGTCCAATCTTCCTTTCATCTCGTTTATGGATTTTTCTTGTTTTTCCATAGTTTCTTCCTGTTTTATCATCCAATGCTGTATCTTTTCCATTTTCCCTTCTGTCAAGGCTGTTTTAGCTTCAATATTCTCTATTTTCTTATCGAGTGCTTCTAGTTTTGCCTCTAACCTCCGCTCTGTATTTTCCATTTTTGCCTCCAATCTTTGTTCTATATTTTCAATTTTCCGCTCCATACTCTTTCTAAACATTCGTATCTCTTGCATAAGTGTATCAAGTGTTACACCCTTTTCCTTTTCTTGCTTTTCTTTTTCTTGGTGGAGCATTGTTTGTATTGTTTTTTGTCCCCCTGTTAAGGAGGATGTCGGGGTCCCTATTGATGAGCCAGCCGGGGTTATCTTTCTACTCATGTTTAGATTCTATCCTTTCTCTTTTCCTTTCTTCTTTAGAACCCTCTTTAATTTAGCGGTATAAATTTAGTAAATTTAGTAAATTTGATAAATTTTAGAAAGGATATCAAAAGTTAGTATATTGGTAATGCTTTATATCAAGAGAAGAACAGAATAAAATAGTAGAATTGACAGGGGTGGAAGATAAAATAGAAAAGAGAAACAGAGGAGAAGAAAAAGGAGAAATAATAGAAAAGAAGAATATCAAAGAAAGAATAAAGAACAAAGCAGTAGAGGGAGAAAAAATGAGTAAGACAAGAAAAAAAAGTGAAGTGAGTCCACAGTAGTAAGTATTAAATTGAGTTCAAAAGTTTTAAAGTTCAAAAATTCAAAATTCAAAAATTCCAAAGAAAAAGAACAAGGAACCGGGAAAAGAAAAAAAAAATGGAAGCAACAGTGTCTCTTTGAAATAACCGTCTGTAAGGCAACAAATTCTTAAAAGTCCACAATGTCTTTGAGAGGCCAGCAAAACAAAAAGAAAAAAGAAAAATAAAGATTTCCCTTCTTCTTTAATTCAAGGTCACTCCAACTTCTGCTTAGTAATTCTTGGTGGTTTCTCTCTTCACTCTCCCTGTTACTTTTCCAGCCACTAGGGGGAGCTCGAGTAGAACAGAGACAAATAAATTAGCACAATTCCTCCAAGAAAATCCGGTCACGGGGAGTGAGAATGACTTTTTTTTTTAAAGCCAGTAATAAGATATAAACAAAAAGGAGTAGCCCAAAAAATTAGTGATAAGAAAGGGGAAGATCAATGTTCAATCATTCAGTTTAAGCCTCTTCTTTCCCTTTAAACAGTAAGAAAAGGCTTGACGTTGCCAATCCACAATTATTAAAGTCCAGTCCGGGTTTTTTTTGTAGCAGAGAAAAAGGAAAATACAACTTCCTGGTTTGTTTTCAATAGCAAGAAATCTCGCTGCTAAACTCAGGTTATTTTGTTATTTTACTGTTAATTCATCTCAGGGTGATCTCTTTAGCCGATGGTAAACTTAGAAAAGGTAAACGTTCTCACCGAATGGCATGTTGATTCTTGCTCCGTTTTTAAAGGTTGTCGGCTGCTTGTTTCCCCCCCACTGGGAGGAGGGAGTCACTTGAACGATGGACTGCAGGGGTTTTTCCCTTGATCCCAAAGATATTGCGGGTACCCTTGAGATCATTAGGAGCTACCCCTCCCACTCGCCACCTCTACGGGGCGGCTGGGTCTATTTTTAGACCGATCCAAAGCCCAAGGATCAGGGATATTCCAGAGCTCCAGAAAATCCCTGTGTCGCGGCGACGCCACGCCCCGGAACCATTTCATGGCATTCAGTTTTCGTCGCCATGATGTAGAAAAGATGTGGAGAGTTTGCTCAGTATACAAAACTGAGTGTCAGGTGCTCTGGTTATGCATTCAAAGACACACACACACACATACACACACACACACACATCACTATGGGCCTTACTGGATGACACCTAAGAAATTAGCAGCTGCTGCTTTGCAAATCATTTGGTGGGAAGTGTGGCCAAAGTTGCGGAAGAGCAAAAATCTCGCCTTGCCCATGGAAAGAGAAAATCAATGTTTAAAAACTTGGGATTCCTATAAGTTTCTAAAAACCTCACAGAACTGAAAGATAAAAATATTTTAGTATTTTCCCAGAGACTATTTTGTTACCTTTTCAATGGCTAAAGCCTCTCACCCTTGACCGTCGAACTCTGTGTTGTGGTTCCATCCCATCCATGCATCTATGAAGAAGTAAAGAGAAAAGATTGGAAATGGAATTGGAAGATTTTCACAGGGACATTCACCTTGCTCAGGAGCAACTGATGCCTGTGTTTCTCTCTAGACTCTTGATGATTTGGGCCTATATTTCCATAGGAAGCTTATGCAAATTGCACTCCATAATAAGCTCGTCATGTATAATTCCCAGTTGGGCGTGCAATTCCAGAAGCTATGCTAGAAGAACAAAATGTGCATTTGCATAGTTAAAAGGAGATATATTAATAAGAGTTGGAATAAAAACGAGGAATTGAATTCAGTGCCAAAAGCTATGTAGGAAACGGATAAAGCAGAAAAAAAAAGTATTTTAATCATAGAATGTACAAATGGTTTTTTTTGTACAATGATCAAGATACAGCACTAATTTTTACAAATACCAGTAGATATGTATCTCCAAAAATAATGCCTCTCAAACCTTGAGAGTTTTTCAGGAGCTTTCTGTAAGAACAAGCTTTTTTATACTGCTCAGAAGGAACGAGTCTTTTGTGGATGAACCATTGCAGAAGACTTGTGAAAGCTCCACTGTTGAGATGCCTATACTTGCCTAGGTCAGTAAACTTCTAGTCTATTCTAGGAGAGCCTTCTCTAGGCTCATAAACAGGGAAAATGGAATGGGTAAGAACAGAGTAGTTTTCCTGACAACAATCAAGTGGTTTATCATAGCCCATTTGCTGGAATATTTTTGTAGGATGAATGTAGATATTCCAATCTAGTCTACAGCCTTGAGATTTCATGGTGGCATAGTCTCCAGACCGACCAGGATTTGGTCCTGTTTTGCTTCTGAATCCAGATACAGTTGGGTTAGAAACCGCAGAATGAATGTTGTTTAGTCATAACTGCTAAAATCTGTGTGGACTACAGCAGGCTTATGCCACTCTTCGACCTCTAGATGGCACTCAAGGACATCTGCTGCTGAGTCCCTCTTTTGTGAAGGCTCTTCACATCCTTCCATCCTCTCCCTCTAACTTCTTCGTTTGAGCTCCTTCCTGAGCCCTGCAGATCCTGGATTAAGGGGGAAACTCTGAAGACGCTGGGATGAGAAGGCAAATCTCCCAACGGGAAGGAGAAACTCACTAAACAGAGGAAGATCCATCCTGCCCTTCGGTCAGGACCTTAACGGTGACAGAGGCATAAGAAGGGACAGAGAGAGAGAGAGAGAGAGAGAGAGAGAGAGAGAGAGAGAGAGAGAGAGAGAGAGAGAGAGAGCAATGAAGTCGAGGCGTCTGTTATTATTGACAAGCCAAAGAAAGGGGAAAAAAACGTGAAATCGGCAGAGAAGGGGAGCTGAACAGAAAGAGACTCAGTGACGGAGACTCTTTGGACACTCTGGGACTTTGCTCAAAGGAGGGAGAGCGGAGACGCTGCATTGGAACTGACAGCGTGAAGAACTGGAAAGGAAAGCCGACACGAGAGGCAGGAGAAAGGACGAGGAGGGGGTTATAGTAGCTGTTGAGAAGACTGGGAAGGCTTGGAAAACGCCAAAGGATGACATAACAGTTGGGGGGATTGTTGATGATCGTTCCTTTCTTCTCCCCCGACTCTTCCTCCCTTTCCTCTGTCTTGCCAGAGAATCGTTGAATTTGGAACTGGAGAAGCTTCAATCATCAACATCCTTTTGGAGGGGACACTTTGCAAATGTGCAATATCTACTCTCTTTGGGAGTTAAAACTGTCTCAAAGACAGTAAGGAGAGAGTCGTTTTGGAAAGGTTGGAGGGCTTCCTACACACACACACACACACACACACACACACACACACACCTGTTTTGACTTTGCCTCTGGGTTTGCGTTATTAGTTAACAGTGACTGACAGAAGGGGCAGTGATTCTGAGAGGGTGACCCCTAGTGGATTATAATTTTGAACCCCGAAGGCTGAGGTAAGAAAACCAACGGTGACATAACTTGGAGGATGACAACATAACCGAGAGACATTTATTTGTAAAAGATAACGGTATGATATATAAGTCTATGGCATATAATAATTAATAATAATGAAGGATTAAAAACAAAATAGAACAATAGAAGGTTAATTATTATTAAATAGCGAGATAGATAGTTATTAATACAGTTGAAACGGTTGATATTGTCGATAGGGTTGATAAGAGAACTTGCATGCGATTGTGGGCAAGGTTAGAGAGAGAGAGAAAGATGACAACTTCAGTGAGGGAAACACCTGCTGGCTGCCTTCCAGGTGAGACCCTCCGCATCCCAGCCGAGCCCTTGAAGCTTCTGGAGAGTCTCCGCGGTTCTTTGGCCCCTGGAACTCTGCAGCCGCTGCTTCCTATTGTGCCCCCCCCCTCATCTTCCTCTCCCCGGACACAAAAGGCTCCTTCGGCAGCTGCATCTCCCTGCCCTCTCCCCCCCCCCGCCTTGCTCCAATATAGATATCCTCCCCTCGCTGGTCCCTTTCCCTTGCCCCCGGGGCTGGCTGGAACAAGGCACACCAGCCACACACCAGCACCCCTCCCTCCCACACACACACTCTCTCTGCCCCCCCCCGACCTTGAAGCCATTGCCCCAAGGGGCCCAAAGCCCTCATCCCTCTGCGGAGAGGACCCGGAGGATGCCCCTTCAACCTCTCACCCATGGAGGATAAGCCACCTTCTGCCGCCTATCAGTTGCCCCCCACTCCCCCATCATTTTCCCATCTTCCAATTATCTCCGCCTTAAAAAAAAAGCTTTAATAATGTGATTAAACAACATTTCCGTAAACAGGGTGCAGATCTATAAATAGGGGCGAGTAAGAGAAGTATTCAAATCCACATCTCTCCTCTCCTCTCCTCTCTTCTCTTCTCTGGATCCTCCTGGTCTTCCAGATAATGAATAGTGGATGAAAACGGATCAAGGAGAGATTCAACCTGACTGAAGAAGGTTGCAGGAACTGGGCCTGGTTAGTCTAGGGAAGAGAAGGACCAGGGGAGACAGGAGAGCATCTTCCGATACTTGAGGGGCTGCCACAGAAAGAAAGGGGTCAAGCTATTCTCCAAAGCACCCAAATGCCAGACAAGGAATAATGGATGGAAACTGAAGGAGGAGAGATTCAACCTGGAAATAAGGAGAAAATTTCTGACAATGAGAACCATCAATCAAAGAAACAGAAGTTGTGGGAGCTTCATCACTGGAGTTTTTCAATAAGAGATTGGACTGCAATTTGTCAGAAAAAGTGTCTCCTGCTTGGACTAGAGTAGAGGGGGGGGTGGACTAGATGACCTCCAAGGTCCCTCCCAACTCTGTTATTCATCTTCCCAAACTGTGCTTGAAGTTTTCCTTCTGGACCTTTGAGCCTCCCCTCCCTATCTCCCTTTGTGTTCACCCCCCCCCCTTTGCAGATAGTGAGGAAGGGGCCACTGAGGCAGGGCTGCCCTTTGCCAAGATGGAAGTGGCCGGCAGAGTCGCCTTGGCTTCAGACCAACTTTGGGCAGCAACGTGTGAGGATTCGTCTCCCTCAGGGGAAGAGGCAGAAGGTGAGGCCTCTTCAGATCCAGGTGGGCCGACAGGCGTCTTTTGTTGGGGTTGGGTGGGTTCCTCCCCATCCGGACCTTTGCAGCCTCCAGGCACCCTGTAAGCCCCGGAGGGAGCAGCCTCCCACGTTTCCCTGGACGCCAAATATGGAGGTTGAGGAAATGAGGAGGGGCAGTTGATTGATGGCTCCTCTGTGGGTGGGAGGTCGAAGGGGTGAGGAAATGGAGCCTGTGATTCCTCTCCCAAGAGCAGCAGGGGTTGGGCAGCAGGGCAAGGACAAGAAGGTCGTGTGTGTGTGTGTGTGTGTGTGTGTGTGTGTGTGTGTGTTGCTGATCCGTGGCTGGTGGGGCTCATCACCTGCATTTGAGGGTTGTGTCTTCATCGCAGCTGTACAAAGGCTGACAGGGAACTTCTGGGACCAGCGATTGGCCCAGAGGCGACTTCCACACCGAAGGTGAGATTCAAACCCTGAATCTCTCTGTTTCTAGGCTACTGAGCCATGGTGGTGCAGTGGTTAGAGTGAAGGACTGCAGGCGCCTTCTGCTGACTGCCTGCAGTTCAAATCCCACCAGGCTGAAGGTTGACTCAGCCTTCCCTCCTTCCCAAGTGGGTGAAAGGAGGACCCAGATTGCTGTGGGCAAGAGGCTGACTCTGTCAACCGCTCAGAGAAGCTCTGAAGCCCTATATAAGTCTAAGGGCTATTGCTGTTCTTTGACCACTAGGCCTCCTCAGGCAGACTCAGCCCAGGGAGGGTGAGCAGCCCCTCCTCCCCCACGGAAGCTCCAGGCAGGTGGGGGGGGGGGGTCGAGGCTTCCGGAAGGTCTGGCTCTGCCCGGTGAGGAAAACCCCCCAGGAGTCTCCTCTGATAGTGACTTGAGCGGCCTCCACACCCAGCGCAGAAGCACGGGAGTGAAAGGGATCCTGGGGTTCAGTTCCTCTGGGGAGCCCCCCGGCAGAGACGGGACAGATCCCCCGCCTGTGGAAATGGGGGCCCCAGAGACCCGAAGAGAAAGGAAGAGACCGGATCTCCCTGCAGAGGGAGCCACCAAGAGGAGGCTAGGCAAGGGAGCTCAGCCCAGGGAGGGGCCTTTCCGCAGCCCCCGCCAGAAGGGCCCCATCCCCTGGGGGAGGGGAGACCAGGTGCCGCCGCTCGGCTGACAGGCAGGTGGATGGGTGACGTCACTGCTTTTCTGGGCCATTTAGGCTCAAGAGGGACCCCATGCCTGGCAGAAGCCCCTCCCCCCTTGCTCGGTGGACCTTTGGAAGCCGCTGAAGAAAGGGAGGGGCCTCCCCCCCCCCTTCTCTTTTCTCTACTTTCTCTATTTTATCGCTTTCACTTTCTGGGGTTTCGACCTGAACCGCCCCTGCCCCCCCCTCCCGCTGCCTTGGCCCCCCAGAACACACACACACACACACACACACACACACCCTCGGGGCTGGCCGAGAGCCTCTCTGGGAAGCCGGGAGCACAGCGGGCGAGGAAGCAGAGGAGCCGATGGGCGCCTACATCACCTTCCTCCCAGCTTGGCTGCAGAGACGGAGGGCTAACCGGGCGGCTCTGCGCCTCTTCCCTCCTGGCGCCGTCGGAGCTCAGAGGCCGCGGGAGCCCCGGCGAAGAGGCTGGCCGAGGGACAGGGCCGACAGCGGGAGAAATGCCCCGGGCGGGCTGGAGCTCTCCGAGGGGCTGGAAACGAAGTGGGGCTTCTAAGCGGCAGCTTCACCTGCTGTCTCCCCGCAAGAGGAGGCCAGCCGGGCAGGCAAGGAGGGCGGCGGAGAAGGGGTTCTCCAGGGCGGAGGATTCACCAGCATCGGGGCCCCGGAAACCTCGGGGATTTCAGCAGTTTGCTCTTCGCTGAGGTTGCAGCCCTGAAGGCTGGGGAGAATTGTATTAGTGGGAAGAATCGGCTGCCTGAGGGGTCCTTAACACCCAATAAGGGGAGGGGGGGAGAGGATCTGGTACAAAAACCCTCTTTCCCAAGGGAGGGGCAGCTGCGGGAGAGGGATGCTGATGGGGGTCTCTAAGGGAGGAAGTCTTGAGGAGACACACACACACACTCTTCGTGTGGAGGGTTCTGATGAAGATTATCCTACAACTCTTGGAGCATGGATCCTGCAGCTTCCATCTTACCTCTTTTCCCTCTCTCCCTCTCTCTCTCTCTCCTTCCCTCCCTCCCTCCTCCTCTCTCCCCCCCTCTCTCACACACACCTCTTTACTTTCAGCCATTGTCAATAAGAATAATTGCTCAGATTATTTTCCATATGTTGTCTGGATCTTGGGAGTTTCTGAATGTTAAATTCCTCTGAATGACTTTCGCAGAGTTCTCTTTAGCTGGATTCATTGGATGAATAGGGAAATGCAATACAATTCAACCATTTCCCATTTCAAAACATATAAATATATTATTCCTTGACTCCTGCATGATATCTGTAAGTTAAAATAAAGTGTTCTTTCAAACAAAAGGAAGCTTTGCAATTCTTTAAACTCATGATGTTTTTTCTCATGTTTTTACATCTGTTCTGGCTGTCAGCTGCTCCTTTGTGTTCAGGTCTGGCCTCAGAAGGATAATGTAGCACTTGGGGATGAAGATGCAGCCCAGCAGACCAGCACTGGAGGCCAGGATGGAGAAGACCTGGACAGCCACCATGTATTTTCCTTTGGTGCTCAGGTAGGTGGGCACAAAAGTCACCCAGACGCTGCAGAAGACCAGCATGCTGAAGGTGATCAGCTTGGCTTCGTTGAAGGCCCCAGGCAGGTTCCTGGCCAAGAAAGCCACCGTGAAGCAGATGGCAGCCAGGAAGCCCATGTAGCTGAGGGTGACGTAGAACATGACAACGGCCCCTTCGTTGCATTGCAGGATGATCTCTCCAGGCTGGGAGTGGAGGTCAGAGTCAGGGAAGGGGGGAGAAACTCCCAGCCAGATGGAGCAGATGATCACTTGGACAGCAGAAGAAGAGAGGATGATGGAGTTGGCCAAGCTCTTCCCCAACCATCTCTTCACTCGGTTTCCTGGTTTTGTGGCCAGGAAAGCCAGCACCACCGTGATGGTTTTGGCCAAGAGGGAAGAAACGGCAACTGAGAAGATGATGCTGAAGACCGTTTGTCGGAGAAGGCAGGTGGCTTTCCTTGGTTGACCAATGAAGAGAGAAGAAGACAAGAAGCAAAGCAGGAGGGAGACCAAGAGGATGTAGGAGAGGTCCCGGTTGTTGGCTTTGACAAGGGGAGTTTCTCGGTATTTAATGAAGAGGATTAAAACAAGACCTGTGATTAAAAACAAGAGTAGGGCAGAAGAGACCAGGATGATGCCCAGAAGTTCTTCATAAGACAGGAAGGTTATAATTTTGGGGATACATTGGACTCTCTTCTCATTTGGATATTTGTCATCTGGACATTTGGTGCATTTTCCTGCATCTAAAAAAGCAAAAAGCAATTTTTAAAAATATTCTGTCCTTTTGTCATTCAAGAAAGACCTTCTTTGTATCGTCCTATGAAGTTGAGGGAAATCCTAAGGCAGCGATGGGGAACCTTTTTTGGCTTGTGTGCCATTGGGGGGGGAAGGGAAGGGGGGGTCGTGCATGGGCATGCGGCACCCATAATGCAACATGTGATTCCCCCCCCCCCATTTTTCCATGCTTTTTTCTCCCTCCCCAGGCTCCAGAGGCCCCCCGGAGGAACTAAGGACCCTATGAGCAAACTGGAAGTCACTTCTGCATTGCTCATACTGTGGTTTTTAGTCCTCTGGAGGCTTTAGGGAAGCCTCCTGATGGGCCTTGAAGCCTCCGGAGGGCTTAAACCGACCCTCCAAGCAAACCGGAAATCTGTTCCTGAATTTCCTTTTTGCCCATAGGGCTGTTTATTTGCACTCTGGAGTCTTCAGGGAATCTCCTGAAGCCTCCGGAGGGCCTCTTGGGGGGGGGGGATTCTTTTTGCCCTCCCTGGCTCCTATAAACCCTCTGGAGCCTGGGGAGGGCGAAAAATGGCTTTAAGAAAGACTGAACTCAGCTGGACAGCATGCGCAGGTGTGCTGGGCAGCTAACAGGGCAACACTTTGCATGCCCTGACAAATGGCTCCATGTGCCACCTGTGACACACGCGCCATAGGTGCTCCATCCCAGTCCTAGGGTGTTAATTATCTCTGGTGTAATGCAATTCGAAGCTACATTATTAGAGATTAATAATGAATCATACAATCTTTTTAGGCAAACATCCTGAGTCTTGCCACATGGCAGTTAATATACTGTGCTTGGAGGATACCTAAAGTATCTTGTAACATCTGGAAGCAACATGGAAGTAAGGAGAAACTTCCTAATAGTAAGAACAATTAACCAGTGGAACAGCTTGATTCTCAAGATTTGGGCTTCTTCAACATTGGAGGCTTTAAGAATAGACTAGACAGTCACTTGTCTGAAATGATATCGGGTCTCCTGCTTGGGCAGAGGGTAGGACTAGAAGACCTCCGAGGTCCCTTCCAGCTCCCTTCTGACTAATTGATTGATCTACATGACTGGCAGAATATTTGTGTAGTGAGTTTCCCCACCATAACTATCCACAGCACCACATTATGGACCAGTGACTCCTTCTCAGTGATGCTCAAGGGGAGGATCCAATATACAGTGAATTGCAAGGTCTTTCAGAAGGTGGACCTCACACAATTCATCCAGTTCCAAAGAACTCAGGTGTTCCTAGAAAGGTGAACTTAGCAGCACAAGTCCAAACTAAGAAGCAGGAGAGAGATTTCCTCTGCTGTTAGTAAAGCTTGCTCAGTCTGCCACCCCCTCCTCCCATCTCTTCCCAGCCCCTCCTTCAAAGTCTTTTTGATTTACTTCCTTTCAGATAAGAAATTCTGCAGGTTAAAAATAAATGTGAAAAACCAGGTGAGCTTCGATCTGTCATTTAACTTGCACTTTCATGGAAATCTTCTGGCTGGAAATCTTACTTATAAGCGACAACATATAAGTAACCAAACTTAACAATAAAGTCCTAATAGTAGGCCTAATATTTAACACCATCATTTACACTATATACAGCCCATCTAGTTAACCTACCTACTTCGTCAATTCTTATTCGTCATTAAATTACTTACTGATATTATTCACCAATATCCGATTTAAACATATATTATTGCTTTGGTTTTTTATTATTCGGTCGTTCCCATATCCCAGTGGTCGGCAAACTAGGCTCGCGAGCCACAAGCAGCTCTTTGGCCCCTCAAGTGCGGCTCTTCTACCACCCTTGCCAACGGCGGGACTCCTGGGCCGCAGCAACCCTCCCTACCAGCCGCCGGTTCCATCCCTTCCCCCACAGAGCCTCTTCAGCCCAGCTGCGGCTACCCAAATGCCAAAGAGGCAGCCGTAGACTCCCAAGCCGGCCACTCGTCTACTTCCTGCGGCTGCAGAGACTCCGTGGGCGGGGAAAGTGAACTGGCCTCCGGTGGGTGAGCCAGTGGGGTGGGCAGTCAGTTGGTTGGGTGCCGCCACAGCAAGTTTCCTTGGCCGGCCGGCCACCCACGGTTGCTCACTCACTCACTCGCTCACCCACTGGACGCCAGGTTCCTTCGTCCGGTGGGTGGGTGAGCGAGCAAGCAAGCAAGCGCGGCCAGCGCCCAACAACCTGCCCGCCCGCCGGCCACTGTTGCGCTCGCTCACCCACCCACCAGACGAAGTAACCTGGCATCCGGTGGGTGAGCGAGCGAGCGAGCAACAGCAGCGGGCAGGCGGGTAAGGAAAGTTGCTGCGTCAGTGTCCAACAACCCACCCACCCACCGGCCTGCCAGCTACGGTTGCTCGCTCACTTGCTCACCCACCAGATGCCAGGTTCCTTCGTCCGGTGGGTGGGTGAGTGAGCGAGTAAGTGCGGTCAGCCGGCAGGCCGGCGGACCAGCCAGGCTACTTCCAGGAGCTGAGGAGGCTTCGGGCGGGGAAGAGGGCCAGACAGACAGACAGACAGACAGAGGCACAGACACAGAGAGATGGAGGGAGGGAGGGAATCAGAGAGTGACAGACACACACAGAGACAGGGAGAGACAGAGAGGGAGAGAAAGATAGACAGAGACACAGAATGAGTAAGTGAGTGAATGTGAGACAGACAGATACACACACACACACAGAGTGACAGAGATGGGCAGATGAAGGAGAGAGAGACAGAGATAGAGAGAGACAGAAAGAAAAAGAGAGTGAAAGAAAAAGAAAGTGGGAGAGAGAGAGAGAGAGAAAGAAAGAAAGGAAGGAAGGAAGGAAGGAAGGAAGGAAGGAAGGAAGGACTTATGACCGCAATTGAGACCGAAAGTTTGGCTGCTAAGCAAGACCATTGTTAAGTGAGTTTCACATTTTCCAAGTTGGCCATGCCCACCCGGTCACATGACCACTGAGCCACTCCCACAAAACAGGCCACACCTTCTGGCTCTCAAAAAAAATTTCAATTGTGGTATTGTTGATATATGGCTCTTTTGACTAATGAGTTTGCCCACCACTGCTGTATCCAATTATACCACCTCTTCCACAAGTTTATAGAATTCTGAATCCTTTTTTCCTTTAATTAATTTTGTTAATCTATCCGATTCTGCGCACTCATTAATTTTATTTATTACTGCCCTGTCCATCGGTATTTGATCACTTCCATTCCTGGGCAAATGCCAATCTTGCCGCAATAATTATGTGCAACACCAGAAGCCATATCTCCATGTTGATATCTGGGGGTTTAAGTCCTAACAGGAAAGTTTCCGGTTTCAACTCTAATCGATGTTGGGTGATTTCTATTAACCACTGCCTGATCTTTTTCCAGTATTTAATCGCCATTAGGCAGGTCCACCACTTCTGGAGGTCTTAAACTGACCCTCCGAGCAAACCAGAAGTCCATTCCTGAACTTCATTTTTGCCCATAGGGCTGGTTTTTTTGCTCTCCGGAGTCTTCAGTCCTGAACCTTGTGGGGGCGTTGTGGGGGGGAGGCTCTTTTCGCCCTCCCCAGGCTCCTGTAAAGCCTCTGGAGCCTGGGGAGGGCGAAATATGGCTTCAAAAAACCTGAACTAAGCTGGCAGGCATGCACGCTGGTCAGCTAACAGGGCAGAGCTTCGCGTGCCCTGACAAATGGCTCCATGTGCCACCTGTGACACGCACACCATAGGTTCTCCATCCCAGTCCTAGGGTGTTAATTATTTCTGATGCAATGCAATTCATAGGAAGCTACATTATTAGAGGTTAATAATGAATCATATAATCTTTTTAGGCAAACAATCTGAGTCTTGCCACATGGCAGTTAATACCTTGGAGTCGGAGGATACCTAAAGTATCCTGTAACATCTGGAAGCAACCTGGAATTCAGGAGAAACTTCCTATCAGTGAGAACAATTAACCAGTGGAACAGCTGGCCTCCTGAGGTTTTGGGTTCTTCAACACTGGAGGTTTTTAAGAAGAGACGGGATAGCCACTTGTCTGAAATGATACAGGTTCTCCTGCTTGAGTAGAGGGTAGGACTAGATGACCTCCAAGGTCCCTTTCAGCTCTATTCTGATTGATTGATTGATTGATTCACCTACATGACTGGCAGACTATTTGTGTAATGAGTTCCCCCCATAACTATCCACAGCAGAAGGTGGACCTCACACAATTCATACAAGTTCCAAAGAACTCAGGTGTTCCTAGGAAGGTGAACTTAGCAGCACAAGTCCAAACTAAGAAGCAAGAGAGAGATTTCCTCTGCTGTTAGTAAAGCTTGCTCAGTCTGCGTCCCCTCCTCCCATCTCTTCCCAGCCCCTCCTTCAAAGTCTTTTTGATTTACTTCCTTTCAGATAAGAAATTCTGCAGGTTAAAAATAAATGTAAAACACCAAGTGAGCTTCGATCTATCATTTAACTTGCACTTTCATGAAAAAGTTCTGGGTGGATCCAATTCCACAAAGCCTCCCATTTTCCTCAGGGTGACCCACCTTCCTGCGTGGAGAAGGTCCCCTCCGGACAAGGAACGCAGTCATAGCAGCAAACTGGCTCTCCTTCTCGAGCCCTCTTGACAAACCCAGGATGACAAGTTTCCGCACATCTGGACTGAGGCAGGGACTGAGCAGAAGAACAAGGAAGGCCAAAGAAAAGATGTTAGGACTCTCCGTCCATGGAAAACGGAGGGAGAAATGGATGGAGACAAGGAGCCTCTGGTCTTCACTGAGGTAGATAGGAAACCTCTGACTCCTTCTAAACAGATACAGGAGCTAGAATAACCTATGTTCCCTCTAAGGTGCATGGCTGTGCAGCCACACATGTGTCTAGAAATAACCACACAGCAGTTTCCAGCTGCATGCAGAGATTTCACATAGCTGGGACTCCCAGCCTGGGAGGTCCTTTGGGTGGCCAATCCTAGCCGCTTGTGCCTGGCGCTGGGGCTGAGTTGAAGCCACCAAAGCCCCCGCCAGCATGTCTGCCCATGGCAGTGGTGGTGGGTGCCTCTCCCTCTGCCCGGAGCACCTCAGCTGAGCTCCCCGTTACCCCTGCCGCCTGCTCCGCCAGCCCCCACCATGGCCCCCACCATGGCCCCCACCATGCCTCTCTGTGCCATGGTTTGGCTGGGAATCTGCCAGGTGGAACTGCGCTGGCCTTGAGGTGCTTCCCTTGCCTCCTTAGCCCTGATTCACAGAAGGTGGCAGCCGGCTGGGCGTCCTTTTAGCAGGCTGCCTGCTTGCTCATTGGCCTCCCCCAGAGGAGGAGGAGGAGGAGGCACGGGCAACGCAGAGCCCAGCTGAGGTGCTCCGAGCAGAGGGGGAGGCGCTGCTGCCGCCGCCATGGGTGGTGCCTACTTTACAGTTCTAAATCTGATCTTTGTAGTAACTCTTCATTTAATGACATGGCCACTGTGTATCTGGAGGATTCTCCTCACGCAGCGTTCTTGGAAAACACGTCAGCTTTTATTCCTCTTGGTTGTAACCTTCCATCTTTCATCAGCATACGTTGCAATTGGTATAACGATCCTCTTGAAAACTTTTACCTTTGTGGTAATCCTTACAGCTGCTGGAGACCAACTTGGGCACATGCACTGAAACAAGGTCTCTGCCACTCCAATTTGAGGGTTAATGTCATTCTCTGTAGCTCACTTAACTAGACCTAATGCTACCAAAGTAAGTCAACTGTTGGACTCATTCTATGGCCTGACCATGGACTGTTATGGGCCTTTTATCCTGAGCACTTCTGACTTCATGGCTTTTCAGAATTTATGCATAAGCCAATCTTGTTGGCCTCATTGTCTAAGCTGAGGGTCATTTCTTGCAAGCTTCTTTGTTTCACCCAGCAGTGCGATGCCATCGGCTAAATCTAAACCTCTCGGGCTATTCTCCATGGGATGCCAAAGGTAGGGTCATCTATTTTGGTTGCTAAGCAGGAGCTTTGTTAAGTGATACTGATATTATATAACACTTTTAATTAAGCTTGAATAAACATAACTTTGAATTTCTAATAATATTGATTTCATTGTTGTCTTAGGTGACATCTGGGAAAAAAATTCAGGCACTCAGGCATGAAAATGTCCCACTTAGACACTATAATTTTCCTCCCACACTGAAAAAAAATTAGAGGGAACATTGATAACCTGGCAGATTCTTCATTTACTTCCTCCCTTTTGCTTTTGGAAATTAACATTACGATAAAGGACTTTTCTACTTAATAGTCTAGAGCAGTGCTGGCGAAACTTTCTGGCACCTAGTGCCAAAACGGGAGCATGCACAAAGATTTTTGGCCCCACGTTCCAATATGGGTGCGGGCGTGTGCACACACTGAAAATTAGATGATCATCTGGTTTTTGGCATGCGCATGAGCACCAGCCATGTGGTCTACCAGTTTCTGGCATGCATGTGCGCACAAAGACCAGCTGTCTGGTGCCCATGCATCGGCTCCAGATATCAGGGGTCCTCGTACTTCCCTGCCCGCCCACCTGATCCCCATCCGGGCACCAGAACATCCCCACTGAGGATCCGGTTCTGCAGCCCTGGACAGGAAGAGAAAGTTGGGTGGGAAATGTCCCCTCCCTCCACTGGAAAGCCAGAATATTACCTCCAAGCCATTTGGCTGCCTTCCCCTCAAAGCCCTGCAATGGCTCAGATTGGAGAGAGATACACGCATTTTGTGGAGCGGTTGCCCAGCGGTGGGGAGGGGGAAATGCCAGGGGGGTTGAAGGCAGAGCAAGATCATTAGGGAGGGGGCAAAGTCGGGCAGGGGGCCTTAAGCCAGAGCATCTGAAGTGTCTCCAGCCTTTGAGGGAATCTGGAGGAAGTAGGATCTGCCTTTATCCTGGCAGCTGACTTGGAGGGCAAGAGGACCAGGGGGTGGTGTTTCCCCCCCACAAGTCCCACCTGAGAGATGTTGGCAGGGGGGGGCAGTGCTGGGCAACTGCTTGTCCGCAGCCCAGCAGCCCCCGAGCTTCCCCTCCCAACCCCTCCCATCCAAGGACCAATGAAACCAGGCTGTTTCCTGAAAGGCTGCGGGGAGCCTCGCTTGGCTTCACAGACCCTCCGAGACCCTCCAGGACATTTATTAGTGGCCATAAAAGCACCTTGTGTGTGTTTTCTCTTTGTTTCTCTCTCTGTGTTTCTCTCTCTCTCCCCCTTCCTCTCTCTCTCTCTTTCTCTCTTTTTCTCTCTCTCTCTTCCTAGTGACAGCAACTCTCAGGGCTAAGAAGGGCTCTGCTAAGAAGGCACGGCCGAGATCTCCTCTCTGTGCCTTTGGGCACACATGGCCGCTGCTCTTTTTATTGATGGTTTTTGTGCATGCATGCACGCCAGAAACCAAAACACTAAGTGGCTCATGCGCATGTGCACACTGGAAACAAAGACCATTTTCCTGGTGTGCGCATGAGCACCAGGTGGCTCCTCTTCCACTTTCTGGCACTCCAATGAACATGAAGACCATCTGACTCACACCCGAAACTGGAAGAGGAACTGGTGATGGCTCCGTGTGCCAGGAGAGATGGTTCTGTGTGCTACTTCTGCCATGTATGCCATAGGTTCCCCATCACGGCTCTAGGCTTTGCCCACTTGAAATGGGACCTCAGGCTTTGGCAAAGAGAGAAAAGACACCAAAATTTCTCCCACCTTATTGAGCAACTTTAGCTGTGAAAGAGCATCTTGGTCGATAGAAAGTCTCTGTCTTTTAAAATATGCCAGAGTCTCTTCCCTGGGATCTTCCTTGGGGAGAACCAAGAAGGCTGAAATGCCCAGATCTGCTTTTATCTCTCCATTTTGATCCAAGTAGAGTTTTTTTTCAGAAATATTCCAATATTCATTCTTCTCCAGAAAGGGATGAAACTAGAATGGGAACATCCAGGAATTTGAACAACAGAAAACTTTGTTTCTTATCCCACATTGAATCTTTCTTCTACAATTGTCTCATCTCCAAATATGATTAAATAGGATACAAATACTGCCATTATCTTCATAAGTGAATGAAAAAGTTTGAGAAAAATTCATCAAAATATAGAGAAAATGTAATCAAAACAGTTGGTCAATTATAGGGAACCTTCTAGATCAGATGACAAATAAAATAAACAGAGAAAAAAAGATGATCCATAAACTCTTTGAAAACAACAGGGTGATTCCCAGAAAGCCTCAGTTGATCAAGAAAAAATCTGTCAGGCTAATCTTCTCCCTTGAAATCCCGATGGAAAACTCCTCCAGATCAGAGGTGGGTTCCTACTGGTTTGGACCACTTTGGCTGAACCAGTAGTACCTTGGTGGCCTGGGTCACTGGAACCTACAACGACCTAGGCTGGCCACACCCCTGAACCGGTTCTCTCGGTCAAATTGTTCTTGCCTTCTGCACATGCGCAGAGCAACCGGCAGTAGAGGCAGCCGGAATCCACCCCTGGCTCGATCCCACTTAGGAGCCTCAGTTTACTCGTGACCCTGTTGGCCTTTCTCCCTGCCTCTCCCGGCCAATGTGGCTCATGAGTAAACTGCAACTAGGATCTCCCGCGTGTTGCACACCTGAAAAGAAGGATGGAGCCATGGGCGAAAGGTGGGAGGGGAATTAATATATGGGATGGGACCTGGCCAGCCTTATTGTCACAGCAGCTGCCCAGTGAGCCACTCCCCACCTCACCAGACCAGGCCAGGAGCTCATACCAGACCGAGACCACAGCCGCCTCCTGCTCCCTTTGTCCACTCAGCCTGTGGGAGCCACAGCAGAGCCGGTCATGGCTGAGAGCTGAGAGCGAGGCTTAGTTTGGAAACAGAAGAAGAAAGAACCAGTCAGTGCCTGCCCCCATTCGGGGGGGGGGATGCTGGAGGGGTGAGGGGAGGGTAGGAGGTCTCTGAGCAAGTGCTGGGCAAAAAGGCAGGTGGACAACCTCGCTTTCCAGTCTCCGGTGAGTGGCTGCATCCAGCCGGGGAGTTGGAGGGGGCAGCTGAGCAAGCGCTGGTCAAGCAGGCAGGAGGGAGACCTCAGAGGCTCATTGTCAACTGAGCTCTGTGCCCAGTTGGCTGTGGTTGCCCACCATCGGTTGCCTTAATGGTGGGGCAAGGGGAGTTGGGGGAGGCCGCTGGGCAGGAGCGGTTTGGCTCGGTTGTTCCGGGGGGTGGGAGGCAAAGTGGACCGGTTCCAAAAGGATGAAGGGGATCTTGGGTGGAGCCGGTGGAGGGAGCAACCCCTGGCTTATTCAGTCTAACCGTGGTTGGTGGGCCATCCCTTGGGGTGGGGGGTGGGCCCAAATTGCCCCCCACTGCAAGCATCTCTCAGCCGTTGTGTGCAGGGAAAAACCTTGCACAGGAAAGAAAACCTTCTCGTGAGTTTCAGTTAAATAACAATTTCTCAAACTCTTGCAAAGTTTTTCTTTACTATACAAGGTTTTTGGGGGGTGGCAGGTGGGGCAGGGGATGGGCCAGGCTGGAGCAACTCTGGGCTTTTGCACAGTAAAGAAAACCTTCTTGGGAGTGTGAGAAGTTGTTCATGGCCTCCACTGTGCAAGGGCCGGGAGTTGCTGCAGGCTCCGAGGCTTCAGGCGCCCAGGGAGGGGGGAAGGCTGCCCATCTGCCAGCCCCCTCCAGAAGCAACCTTGGTCTTTTTTGAGGGATGGGGGGTCACCAGAGCACCTTTATTTTGTTTCATGGGCTCCTTACAGGCTACCGAGCCCGCAATGTGCCCACCAGGCTACCGAGCCTTCCATCAGCCTAGGGCCCTAGGGAGGGGTAGGGGGTGGCGATTATGGTTAGGGAAGGTCTTGAACCGAAGGAGACCATGATCCCTCAGATGACTGGGTATGAGTCCCTTCTCGTGAAGTGGGGTCTAGGGAAGCAGTTGGGCGTATTAGTTGTATACCTGGCTCCCCGCTATGTAACAACAGCCCTGCCCGAGCTCCTGGAGGTGATAGCCGAGGCGGCGGTTGAGACCCCCAGACTGTTGGTCAATGGGGATTTTAACCTGCCGTCAGTGAGTGAAACCTCCGGAGCAGCTCGGGAGTTCATGGCCTCCATGACAGCCATGGACCTGACCTAGGTAGTTTTGGGCCCTACTCACGAGGGAGGACACACCCTGGACTTAATCTTCGTCTCGGGACAGTGGAGAAGTGATCTGGGAATAGGGGATTTAGCCATCTCACCCTTGTCATGGACAGATCACGCTCTCCTCCGGCTGGACTTTCCAATCGCCTCACCCCACCGCGGGGAGGCGGAACCTGAGAGTCCTAGATGGTTCCACCCCAGGCTCCTGATGGACCCGGTCCAGAGGGAGCTTGGGCCGATACCTGTGGCCTTGCCCCGCGACTCGACTGAGGACCTAGTGGCCGCATGGCTGAGTGCGGCCGCGGGGGCCTTGGACTGAGTCACGCCCTTGCGGCCTCTCTTGCGGCACCGAATCACCCAGTCTCCTTGGTTTACCAAGGAGCTGAGGGAGATGACACGCCGCAAGTGACGCCTAGAGAGCAGATGGAGATCCTCTCGCTCCGAAGCAGACCGAACACTAGTGAGAGCCCACATTAGGACTTACTTAGTGGCGATAAGGATGGCCAAACGTAAATATTGTGCTACCCTTATTGCATCCACAGATAACCGCCCTGCCGCCCTGTTTGGGGTGACCCGCACCCTCCTTCACCAGAGGCCGCGGGAAGCCCCTCTGCAGGGACGTGCAGAGGAATTTGGGAGATATCTGCAGGATAAAATCACTCGAATTCGGAATGAGTTGCCCTCCATCGAGAGTGGTTAGGTCAGATTGTCCGAGGCTGTTCTTGAGACGCCATCTTGGGAGGAGTTTCACTTTGTCACTACCGAGGCTGGCTCCAGGATATTGTGAACCCTTCTTTGAGTGAGGGGTCCTTGCCTGCCGTCTTGAAAGAGGCGGTAGTGAGGCCCCTCCTCAAGAACCCTTCCCTGGACCCAGCATTACTGGAGAATTACCGTCCGGTCTCCAACCTTCACTTTTTAGCGAAGGTTGTAGAGAGCGTTGTGGCCCAACAGTTTCCACGACACCTGGAGGAAATTGATTATCTAGACCCACGCCAGTCCGGCTTCCGATCCGGTCACATCACTGAAACGGCATTGGTCGCATTGGTGGATGATCTCTGGAGGGCGCGGGATAGGGGATATTCCTCTATCATAGTCCTATTAGACTTCTCAGCGGCTTTTGATACCATCGACCATGGTATCCTATTGCACCGACTGAGGGGGTTGGGGTGAGAGGCACCGCTTTGCGGTGGTTCTCGTCCTACCTCTCTGGTCGGTCGCAATATGTGTTGATAGGGGGGCAGAGGTTAGGGTTCCTCTTATGCGGGGTTCCTCAGGGGTCGGTCCTCTCGCCCCTCCTATTCAACACATATATGAAGCTGCTGGGCAAGATCATCCGTGGTTTTGGGGTGGGATATCCTCTGTACGCTGATGATACTCAGCTGTACATATCCACCCCAGACCACCCCAATGATGCTGCCGAGGTGTTGTCCCGGTGTTTGGAGGCCGTCCGGATCTGGATGGGTAGTAACAAACTCAAGCTCAACCCATCCAAGACTGAGTGGCTGTGGCTTCCGGCGCCCCGGTTCAGCCAGATTATTCCAACTCTGGCAATTGGGGGCGAAACACCGGCCCCCGTGGAGAGGGCGTGCAATTTGGGTGTCCTCCTGGACTCCCGGCTGTCTATGGAAGATCATGTGGCGGCCGTGGCCAGGGGGGCGTTTCATCAGGTACGCCTGATGTGCCAATTGCGCCCCTTACTGGACCTGGCTGCCCTTCGCACAGTCACTCAAGCACTCGGGATGTCCTGACTTGACTACTGTAATGCTCTCTACATGGGGCTTCCCTTGAGGTGCACTCGAAAGCTACAGTTAGTCCAGAATGCAGCCGCGCAGGTGATTACGGGAGCCCCTAGATGCTCCTACATAACACCACTCCTGTGCGAGCTGCACTGGCTACCTGTGGCCTTTCGAGTGCGCTTCAAGGTGTTGACGACCATCTTTAAAGCGTTCCATGTCTCGGGATCTAGTTATATGCGAAACCGCCTCCTGCCCCATACATCCCTTCATCCGATCCGCTTCCACAGAGAGGGCCTTCTCAGGGTGCCGTCGGCCGGGCAGTGCCATTTGGCGCCACCCAGGGGAAGGGCCTTCTCTGTGGCGGGCCCTACCCTTTGGAACGACCTACCCCCTGAACTACGAACTATCTCTGACCTCTCCCTCTTCCGCCAATGTCTAAAGACATACCTTTTCCATCAAGCCGGCCTAGCGTAACCTCCGTTGGGACTATTTTTAGGCAGTTTTAATTTGGGAATTTTAATTTGATTTTAGCACAGGGGGGAATTAAAATAACTTTTAAAATTTTATATTTTTGTTTATACTTGTATGTTTTAATTTCCTGTGCACTGCCCTGGGTCCTTTTTGGAGAAGGGCGGGGTATATATCCAGCTGCACACAGACCCACCTGCGGTGGGGATGGAAGGAAGGTGGAATTCCACCAGGCTCATCACAAACCCACAAATAAGGGGATTTATTTAAGAAACAATACAGCATTTTCCAATTAGCAGTGTTTAATATAAAATTGCCATGGAATCTACTCTTTGGAACCATTAATTCCCTGAGTAATTAAATTGGCCAGATCTTTTGAGAAGGTTCCCCTCCTTCTCCTCTGGATTCCTCCTCCAAAGGATCTAAGATTAATGGATCCATATGGGACCCCCATACCAGTGGTGGGTTTCTGCAGGCTCGCACCTACTCGCAAGAGCCGGATGGTGAAATTTAGAGAGCCGGTGAGAGGGGGTTCCATCGATAGACCCAGAAGTAAATCTGGCCTTCCGCTGCCAGTAACCCAATGGGAAGGAAAGGAAAGGAAGGCAGAAAGAAGGAAAAGAAAGAAAGAAAGAAAGAAAGAAAGGAAGGAAGGAAGGAAGGAAGGAAGGAAGGAAGGAAGGAAGGAAGGAAGGAGAATTTATCATCACAATTGAGCCCAAAATTTTGGTTGCTAAGCAAGAGCGTTGTTAAATGAGTTTCAGCACATTTTACAAGTTGGCCACTCCCACCCTGTCACATGACTGCCAAACCACACCCACAAAATAGGCCACACCTAAACAGTAGGTTCTAAAACAATTTGAAACCCACCACTGCCCCATACCTGCCATGGCTGCAGCCTTGGAGACCCCAACCTCTTTTCTCTCGCCTTCTTTCCCCTCCTCGATCTGGAGGAATAGGCGGCATTCATCGCATGGGCCAAAGTCTTCATGAAACTGTAAGGTTGGTATTCATTTTGGCCCCTTAATCTCCCCTGTTTCCATTGGGTCTCCAGTGGGGCTTTCTGGGTGCATCTTCTGCGGCCTTTGACAGAAAAGATGTTCTTTGAAAGAGAACAGCGGAAATAAGGATCTTGAAACTTTTCTTCCACAAAGATAAAAGGTTCAAAGGCAGAATCTTTTGACCTTTCTTTTCCCAGATAACCAAAGTTCCAAATACTATGGATGTATGTGAGAAGTCTGCGCTTGTTCATTTCATACCCTGCAGAATTTGTGAGGATCCAGACTTTCCCTTCAATGGGTCCTGGGAGACGCATAAATGTTAAATGGAAAGGAAGAATTCTCTCCCAAAGGGAATCCATTTCCATGAAGTGAACAAAGACGTTGACTTGTCTCCATTTAGAGAGGGAATCCCTGAGGGCTTCTGCATGTCCAGTCTTTGACAATCGTTGTGATACAACCACACAAATTCCACTCCTGACAAGCACAGGAGGGAACATCCTCATGAAATCCTCTCCCTTCTCTGTGTCTGAAGCAAAGAGGCCAATCAGGATCCATCTGAAGTGGAGGAGCAGCTGGACAATTGCTGGGTACTGGAATCCTTCTTTGAGGTCCATCTGGTGGAAAAAGGGGAATCGACTTTTATCACTCAGAGCCTCTGAAGCTGTTTGATAATTGATCTGAAAAAGGAATTGAAAGGATTAGAGCCATGAAGGGGAAACTGAGGCACGCAGAGCCCTCTCTCCCGGCACACAGGCCGCCCCAGCCCAGCTCCACTAGCATCCACATGCAGGTCCACCTCCTGCTGGCCAGCTGGTTTTTGGGCCTCTGCCGAGGGCCAGGATCAGGGGACCTGTGAGTATGCTGTGTGTGGGATGGGGATGGGGGTGGCGCTTGCATTGCCCAGGAAACTCCAGTGGACTGGAAGTGAGTGTGAATCGCCTGGACCCCCCCAGTGCTCCCTCCCTCAGTTGGAGGCTTCCTTCAGCCTTCAAACAGTTGCAAGGGCTTTATTTTTTATTTCTGCTTCCAGGTTGGTGCAGGAGGCTTTCCAGGGCCAAAATGGGTACAAAAAGTCCAGGTTTTCCTATTTTGGACCAGGCCATTCACACTCACTTCCAGCCCACCAGAGTTCACTGCTTCAGGGCAGAAATGAGAGCCTGTCCTGTGGAACCCACTGCCACTTGGGAGAGAAGGATGTAGTTTGCTGCGCAATGCAAGCAACCCCCACTGCATACTCATGCGTGCCCCGCCCTGGCCCTCGGCATAGGCCCGAAAACCAGCTGGCTGGCACTTGAACAACGACATGAAGAAGAGGAGGAGGAGAATGAAGAGGCTTTGCAGGTCAGGTGAGGCTGGCTGGGGAGGGGAGAAATAGGAGGCCCTGCTTGAATGGGGAGGAATGTACCCACACACCCTGCCTCTCTGCTCAGGTGTCGCCCACACCATTGGCAGCAGTTTCGGTGCCCTCACACACACAAAGACACACACACACAATTGGATCGCTCTCTTACCCTCCCTGTCTCTCTCTTGCCCCATTTACTTGGAAGCTGCTCCATGAGACAAGAAGCCGAGAAACAAGAGAGGAGAGAGAGGTTTGCAAAGTCAGGGAGTCCTTGTTGCAGGAAGGGAGGGAGAAGCAGGAGGGATCTTAGTGGGTTGGGGAGGCCTTGAGGGTCTCTTCTATCACTAGGACCCCCATGGCCTTCCCCACCCTCGGATTCCTCAGGGGCACATTGGGATTCTTCCATTGGGAGCTCTGAGGAAAGGATCCCCTCCTTGTGGGTTGCAAACGGCTCTTTCCAGTGGGGGAAACAGGACAAAGCAAGTGGGGGGAAAGAGTTTCCTTTGCTCTATTTCCAGTCTGAAGGAGACCCCGTCCCACGTGAGACCACAAGGCTGCCCCTCCCAAATCATTCCACCACCACCACCACCACCATGGCTCCCACATGTCGGTTAAGCCCAGGCCTTTCCTTCTCAAGCCCCACGGACTGGAACTGCAAAGTAAGACCAAAGTTTTTGGCCAGCAGAGGACTTCTGGAGGGGAAAAACGGGATGCACGGAGGCCCCAGGAGGGGAAAATGGCGCCCTCTGCCTCAGCTTCTCAGTTCAGGCTAAGTAGCATGCAGACCCATGTCGCTTGGCATGCAAGGTCTTCCCAATTTCTCTTCTGGGTTTCTGGTGCGCATACGTTCCAGCAGCTGATTGTCGCATGCATGCATGACAGAAACTGGAAGAGGAGCTGCCTGGTGTGCATATATGCATTGACATGCATACTGGGCAACTCCTCTTCCAGATCGCATCCCTGACAAGAGGACTCAGTGCTGAAAAGGTTCGCCCTCCATGCCCTCTTCCAAGGGAGGTTTTTCCAAGGCTTTATAAAGCGGTACCAAGACTTCACGTGATTTGGATTCTCTCCTCCTGTTGATGCAGCCTAGGATTGCAATGGCTTTTTTTGGCTGCTGCCACACATTCCTGGCTCACATTTGAGAGATTGTCCCCTAAGATTCCCAGATCCCTCTCACAGTTCCTGCTATTGAGCCCGGCTTCACCTGATCTGTACCTGCACATTTGGTTCTTCTAGCCTCAGTGTAAGAAAATGGAGAAAAACCCACACAAACCTGTGGGACTTTGTAGGTGCCTCCTAATGTTGATGCCTGGATGGAGATTTCCCTGAAAGCTCCATCAAGAAGAGCCAGAAGGTTCTCCTTCCTTCCACAGCCGTAGTTGGGGACATTGGCTTCTCCAGTGGAGAGAATGTCCAGCAAGGCATCTGAAGTGTGGAAAGTGCTCCTATAGTTGACATGGATGTTGTAGCCCAGTGTGAGGTTGTGCAGGAGCTGGGAATTCTTGTTGACCTTTTGGATGTTGAAAAAGAATAGTAAGCCAAGAAAGAACCCATTGGAATTCCTATTGTAAAAAAAATGTTATAATCAACAGCAACAAGAAATCCTTTTGTTATATATAATACATATAATCCTCCAGAAGCCTCCTGAGCCTTAAGCTAACATTGATCCAAAAGCAATAATCAGGTATACAAATATGGAAATTGGCTGAGGTACAGCAAGAACAAATGGTTCAACCACCACTTCAAATAAAATTCATGATTCAAGTGAGAAATTAAGGATTGAACTGAGAGAGGAAAATAATCTCACAAAAGAGCTAAAAGACAAAGAGGAATCCGAGGGCTACTTAGTTTGGGACTGAGGCTACAATGGGCTAGAGGAAGGAGGGGAAAAAGGAAAGCAATAAAGGGAAGAAAAAAGATCAAGGAACCATGAAATAAATACAAAACCACAGAATTAACAAGAGGGGAAAGTACAGAATAGATTGTATACACAAGTAGTCCAAAATAAGAAACATAAGAGAATCAAATATATATAAAAGATTTATAATGTATGGAATTAATAGAGATAAAAGATATGTAAAGATAGATAGATAGATAGATAGATAGATAGATAGATAGATAGATAGATAGATAGATAGATAGATAGATAGATAGAGAGATAGAGAGATAGATAGAGAGAGATAGACAGAGACAGAGAGAGAGAGAGAGAGAGAGAGAGAGAGAGAGAGAGAGAGAGAGAGAGAGATGATAGATAGATAGATGAAACACAATGTATATGTAAAAGATGTAGAAGTGTAGCAAAGATTATATAAATATATAATAAAAAGAAAGAGAGAGAGGAAAATACTCTGCAGCCCTTTCAACTTTTTTTTCAGGCCCATTTTTGGATTTGAGTCTCTTTCACCAAACGAGACAAAAGAGAGAAGCATGGAAATCAAAATCATTCAGGAAATTAGACAAATCCTCCAATATAGGAACAAGTAAGAAATACAGGAGAGTGTTAGAATGGAGGGAGGGAAACTCCATCACCCTGAATGACTTACATATGATCATGGAAAACAAACTGAAGAGAAGGAGCCACGTTGAAAAGCAACTTTGTATGCAGTGTTTCCCATCCAGTGATGACTATAGCAATGAGATGGTCTCCTGGGCTGTAAAAGCTCTGTGGTCCTTTTCCATCCTGATGCTCCAAACTCTGTGGGCATTTCATCCTCAGCTTCCCGGAGACTGAATGGGACACCAGCAGCATCAGAAGCAGAAGCAGGAGGTCCATCATTCATGGGGTGAATCAATCGATCCCTTTCCTGTTTCTAAAGAAGAATTAGAAGGATTCAAAGGATTCTCACTAGGTGGAAAATGATCCAGTGTCTTTCCTGATTGAAACCCAGAGAAACACTCAGCTTCACCTGGAAAGGAGAGAGACGGACATTCAAGAGCACAGACCCTGCCTGTCCCTAAATTCCCTATTTCTCTGCCCAAAGTCTCCCCTGGAGGATTCGGCCAAAGAGCAGAGCTGAACCTTTGATCACAATTCTCCCTCTCAGGAGGGATCCCTGGAGAATTCAACCAGTTCTTGGACTCAAAGGTTGTTGGGAGATTCTCTGGAGGGAAATGAAAGGGAAATAATCCCCATGTGGCTCATAATAACAGGGGCAGAGATGGAATTAAAGCCATCATCTAGCTTTGAGATGTTTGGGGGTCTCCATGCTTGAAACTGGCCCCATAGGGAATACATGGCCATTGTGGCTGAAGAAACAATTAAATCTGAGATTTGTTTGCATAAAGACAAAAGGGGGGGCACTTAATGACAGAGCATGTCACAGATATGAAATAGCTGCCTGTTGAGTTGGAACCAAAATGTTGGTTATGTTATTTTGAAAGCTAATGCTCAAGGGTTTTGCACAAAAGGGCTGATGAAACAGTGCAGCCAGTTTTTAAGAACAAAATCAACTTTAGTGAAAAACTAGTTACCAGAAGTTTGCAAAGTTAAAAAAAATAGGGAAAGAAATATAGAAAGAAGAAAAAACCAATTGAAAAGAGATGATGAAATCCAGGCTGCCTCTCACCCCATGGATGGATAGATGGAAGGAAGGAAGGAAGGAAGGAAGGAGGGAGGGAGGGAGGGAGGGAATGCGGGCAAGAGAGAAGTGTGTAAAGAAATGGAGAAAACAGGGCTGCCTCTCACCCCATGGAAGGAAGGAAGGAAGGAAGGAAGGAAGGAAGGAAGGAAGGAAGGAAGGGAAGGGAGCAGAGGTGGGTTGCTCCTGGTATGGACTGGTATGGGCGTACCAGTAGTGGAAATCAGCCATACGTTTGCATACTGGTAGCCCCCCCACATTGGCAGGGTCCCCTGGCCTGCCCCCATTTGCAAGGCCCTTCTCAAAGAGGAGGAAGCGGCTGTGGGGCTCCTTCAGAGGAATGGAGGCTGGAGGGAAGGGAGGCTCTCCACTCAGTCTTTCCAAGAGAATGGCCATAAACAATATCTGGAAATGTACAGCAGGCGGTCTTCTGGCAGCAACATCTCATCTTAGGGACTAGCATCAAGGGGAAGATGACTTTGAAAAGGCTTCCTCTCCCACCATAGCATGCAAAGCGAGGCGAGGACTGGCTGGGAGGGGAGGAGCAAAGAGAAGCCAGGCCAGGTGCCCCTCCAGGTGAGTGACACCGAGTTGGCCACGCCCACCCGGTCACATGACCACCAAGCCACTCCCACCTGGTCACATGACCGCCAAGCCACACCCACAGAATAGGTAGTAAAAGATTTTTGAAACCCACCCCTGGCTCCGCCCCTAAGGCCAGGGATGGGCAGGAGGCCAGCATTGGGCCAGGACTGGTGGGGGGACCTCCAGGCAGCCTCCAGGAGCAACCTGGCCAAGGAGAGGAAGCCCTGCAGCAGCTGCCCACAAGGAAGAGCTCAGGGAGGCCGGGCTGGGCTGGGCTGTGGGGTCCTTGGGAGCTTGTGGGCTGGGCTGGGCCCTTGGCCTTAACTGCCTGGGGATCTGGGCAGCCTGTGCCGCCATTCTCCAAGTGGCCTGGCAGGGACGGTGAGGCTCCTCTGTTGGACGAGACTTTGGGGCTCACCCTGATTTCCCCTTCCTCCCCTGGAGACCTCTGGACCCCCCCAAAGCCTTCCCTGCCCCCCCAAAGGAAGTGGAGGAGGACAGTGCTGGGTGTGGAAGCCTGGAGGAGAAAGTTTGCAGGAAGCCATTTCCTCCCTCTTCCACCTTCTGCCTTGAGGGATAGTTATATAGAGAGATAGAGAGAGAAATAGAGAGAGATAAAGAGAGAGAAATACAGTAGATAGGCAGGGAGAGAAAGAGAGTAGATAGGTTGGTAGGTAGAGTGATAGAGAGAGAAAAATAGAGAGAGAGAAATATAGTAGATAGGTAGGGGGAGAGAGAGAGTGAGTAGGTAGGTAGTTATATAGGTATATAGAGGGGGAAGAGACAGAGGGAAAAATACAGTAGGGAGGGAGGAGAGAGTAAGTAGGTAGATATTTCCAGGTGTATTTATCCATGTGCTGGAGAAGGAAATTGCTGACAACCTGTAGCACATAAATCTTTGGGTCTGCAGGCACAGCACTTGACCAACGTAATTCTCATCAATTCCTCTTAGTAAAACAGCTTTCAGAAAGGGGGAAAAAGTTTTTGCACTCTGCAAACCTCGCCAAAATGGGCCTCTTTTTTCCAAATAAAAGGCATGAATAGCCTTGGGGAGGGGCTTGCAGAGTGCTCTGGATGGGGGGGGGGGGGAAGAGCAAAACACTTTTTTGTCAAAAAAATTGCATGCAGAGCCTTATGGAGGCTTATAGATTTCCACCCTGAATATTTTTTTTATATTGAAAAAGTTTTATTGGTTTTACAATTTTTTCTATAGGGTAGGGTAAGGGATACAAAGAAATTTTGAGAGTATTCACGTCAAAGTCGTCGGCCCTTCCGGGACCTCAAAATACATCAATAACAATAAAAGAAAAAAATTATTATCTTAACACTACAAAGTGAAAGCAAGTACATATACCTAAGTTCTCAGTTCTATACTGTCAGACATTTACAAAAAATCCAAATACAAATATTATGCAAAATTAATCAGAAAAAAAATCAAGGCAAAGTTATTATTTTTTTTGATCTAAGTCTCTTGGCAATTGTATCTTCTTTTTCTCCTCCCAGGCCCCCAGTGGGCAGGGCCGTGGCCCCCTCCGTCCCCCCTGAGTCCTCCCCCAGGATAGAGGAATGTTTTTTAAGAAAGGCTTCCGCCTCAGCAACTGTTTTAATCCTCACTCTTCCTCCTTCCCAGAACACCAGCATCCCTTCAGGTGTCACCCACTTGAACCAAATCCCATGATCAAACAATGTTTTAGACAAGAAGGAAAATTTCCTTCTTGCATCTCTAATCTTTCTAGGGATCTGCTTCAAGATGGCAACCGTTTTTTGTTGGTAAATTAACGGACTCCCTCTCTGCACTTTCAGGATTTCCTCTCTGGTTGACCTTCTAACAAATTTCACATGTATCTCTCTAGGCACTTCATTTATCCTGGCATATGCTGAATTTATTCTATAAGCTAGGTCAATGTCCCCCCTGATCTCATCCTTAGGTTTTTGTAAATAGTCTGCTATAATCGTGCTCATAAGATCAGGGAGGCATTCACCAGGTTGCTCAAAAACATTCTGAAATCTCAAAAAATATGTCATTCTTTCCATATCAATCCTAGACACATGCCCATTTATTTCCACAACCTCATTAGTAACATTTTTAATCTCTCCCTTAGCCCCCACCAGCCCCCCTTCCAGTTCTTCATTCTTCTGTGTATTTTCCAGCACCTGCTTCCGTGTATCCAATAGCTCCTTCTTGAAGTTGATATTTTCTGCCCTCTGGGCTTTAATCTCTTGTACCAAAGTTTGTATAACAGTTTCAAGAGAAGCCATCCTTTGTTCTAAGCTTGCCAGTGCTGTTTCTTGTGCCATGATTAATTGTTAAAGTCAGTGCCACTAAAATGGCGTTTTTGGGGTGGGGCTGTTGAGGCAAACCAGGAGCCAAAAGTTCAGTTCAGAGTTGTAAAGTTGTGAAATTCAGGAACCAAGAGAGAGACAGCTTTCCAAATCAATAAGTATAATAACGAAGATACTCCAGAGAAGAAATCACAAATCCAAAGAAAAAAAAATTCTTCCTTAATATCCAGAGGGAGTCCAAGTTGCAAAGAGACGCTGGAAATTTTCCATAAGTAAAATAGTCAGTCAGGAACAAAGAGAGGCCATCTTCCACCGCCCAAACTCAGAGCCCAGAGGAGAGAGTGGTAAAAGAAATTGTTTCAGCCAGACCTAGAGACATTGTTGCAAACAACCACAGACAACTTTCCCTTGCTGCAAACAGTCAGGATTAGAGATTTCCGCTTTCTCTCCACGAGAAGCCATTTCCAAGTGCCGCTTAAGTCCGAGGGGGGGTTTTTGAAAACAAACTCCCCCCTCCCAGTCCTTTCAGCCTGGCTGACAGCAGAAAAAAAGTTTTTTAAAAACTCACTCTCCCCTCGCAGCTGAAGCCTCAGGAAGCCTTCCGACTGAGCCGATTAACCCTCTTCATTGTTATGAATGGCGCCGTCTTCCTTAGGCGAAGGGAGAACCCCCCGCAGCATGTTCTCCCTCACCTAAGCCGCGCCGGGGGCCACTTCCTCCACCGCCGTGGGGGGGGGGGCGCCCCCCAACGAGCCGGCCTTACGGGAGACCCTCAAACAAGAGGAGTCTCGCCCCCGTGGGGGGGCAGAAAGAGAAACAAAGCGGCGAGCGAGCGCTAAGCTCGCCCGTCGCCACAGGAGCCGGAACCGGAAGCCCACCCTGAATATTTTTATTGATATTAACTTTTGTGATTTCTTGTCCCCCACCTGCCATACGCAAAATGGCCACCAGATGGCAGGGTGTTGTTGCTAATGAAATTTCCCCTAGACTTTGAAAACTGCTGTTTTCATTTAATTTGAGGTCTATTTCACCCTGTTTTCCACTCAAGAGAGATTGGGGGCTCAGAGGTGGAACCCATTTCGGATTTTGCTCGATCTCCACCCTGATAATTTTAATTTATATTACCTTTTGCGATTTCTTGTCTAAGAGAGAGTGGGGGCTTCAGAGCACGATCCCACTCAGACATTGCAAGATCTGTACCCTAATTATTTTTATTTCTATTAATTTTTGGGATTACCAGTCCTCACCTGCCATACCATAAATGACCACGGGGTGGCAGTCTGTTATTGGTATCTTTAATGGCTTCGGTTTTCAGTTAATTTGAATGGATTTAGCACCTCATTTCGGCCACTAATGTAATCAGCTGTTTCAGAATACAATCCTATGTCAGATTTACCTTGCTCTGTTCCCTGATTATTTTATTTATATTATTTATTGTGATTTTTCTTCCTCAACCTGCAATGTAAGATGTGGCCACCAGGGGCAGGTTTTCCTGCCCCTTGCAATTTTCCAGACTTTTTCAAGGATGGTTTTAGCTTAATTTCAGGGGGGGTTGCACCTCTAAGACATAAGGGGCCTCGGACAACTATCTGACATGCATCCTCCTGATTATGTTTATAAATGTTGTTTCCTGCAAATTCTCCTCTTTTACTTGCAGTTGAATATATGAAGGTGACTCAGTGGCTGACCTTGTCGATCATAAAGGTCCATAGAGCTGCATAATGGAGTGAGCTCCCATTACTTGTCGCAGCTTCTGCCATCTATCTGAACACCAAAGGGAAATACATGGTGGCTGTGCAGGTCTTCTCCATCCTGGCCTCCAGTGCTGGTCTGCTGGGCTGCATCTTCATCCCCAAGTGCTACATTATCCTTCTGAGGCCAGACCTGAACATAAAGGAGCACCTCACAGCCAGAACTAATGTAAAAACATGAAGTACAACACCAGTATGATAGTTAAAGAATTGTAAAATTTCTTTTTATTTGGAATAAGACATTAATTAATTCCATTTAGATAGTATGTGGAAGTCAGAGGAAATGTTTCCAAATGGAAAACGGTCGAATGACTGTAATTCTTGTAACTCCCTTCCCTTTCATCTCAATAAAGATGTCCCTGAGTTGGCTGTCTACCAATAACTGGGATTTAACCTTTGTCCATTCCATAACTTCATCTGGCAAATCTTCCTTTATTGTTAAAAGAAGAAATAGGGCTTCTCAATTGAAAACATGCTTCAGAGGATTGTCAGAACAGTTGAGGGAGATGCACTGTCAACTACCCCAACATATAAACCCCTCAGCCTTAAATGCTAAGGGCAACTCCCTTGGTGGACAGAGAAGAGCAGCAGAGATGATAAGGGGGCTGGAGGCTAAGCCATATGATAATCGATTGAGGGACTGGATATGTCTAATCTAATGAAGAGAAGGACTACAAGGCAGGAGTGAAATGCTACTGGTTCAGGCTGGTTCGCCCCAACTGGTAGTAAAAATGCTATTGGTTTGCCTGAACCAATAGTAAAAAAAATGCTTTAAAAAGTTTTTAAAAAGTTCAGACAATCAGCTGTGACTTGGAACATTTTAAAAACTTTTTTGAGCATTTTTAACTAAATGACCACTATATGGCAGCAAAGGCTTAGACTTTTTCAGCAGTTTCATCCCAGGGATATAGAAGAAGAGGGGTCTTCCATCCCATTTGCACCAGCCATCTTGACTTTTTTGACCTTAATGAGGACACCTTCCCATTGTTGAGAGGCTTGGGGACCCCCACCCTCAGTTTTGGCCCCTCTGACTTGGGATTGTAGCCCGACAGCCGTCCCAGAGCTGCCCTGATTGAGATTCTGACAAAATCAGCCCTAATACATCAGCTGGATTGCTCAGCTCAGGGCAGGAATCAGCTCTGCCTGCGGGTGGAATTTTCTCCTTCAGATCCAATGATTCCTTTCAAGCAGCCACTTCTCAAATACCTTTGTTGGGATTTTCGCCTCTGTAGATAATTAAACGGCATTGACTCCACAAAGAACCCTATTATAATGACCCTATGAGACTGGGCGTCCTCGACACGCTATGCACACGCATGCACATGGCACTGTCCAGCGACACTCAGCTGCTCGGCAAAGATCATGCAGGCGCCATACGCTGTGCACACGTGTGCAATTGGCCCATTTGCCTTGAAAAGCACTAAGGAAAGGCTCACCATTCCAGTACGGTAGCCGCTGCTCCCAGCTACCACCAGAACGCCCGTACCGAGCCATACCGCCCGGAACCCACCACTGGTCTGGCTGCCTTTGGGTGCTTGATGGGAGAAAGTGGGGGAAACTTCCCCTCCTCCAGTGGGAAGGATGAAAGAGAAAGCATGATAATACTGCACATGTGGTCCTCCACTTATGACCGCAAGGGAGCCTGTCCATGGCAGACATAGGTTTGTAACCATCCAATATCGGAGTGAGCCCCACGCAGAAGAGCCGGAGGATTCCTTTCCCAAAGCCCCCGAAGGCAGGAGCAAAAGCAACGGGTAGAAGCTCAGGGAAGGGAGATGCAACCGGGAGTAATTTTCTGGCAGGGAGACCCATTCCTCAGGGGAAGAGCTTCCATCCTGGGAGTTGAGTTTCTCCTTTAGGGAAAATATAATATTCTGCCTTTTTCATGTTTCCTAAAACATTTCATTCTTCTGGGAGAGGAGTGGGGGGGGGGCTAACCTTCTACCTGAGATATGGAGACAAAGGCTTCTGCTCTAAGGGGCAGCTGAATAAATGTCAGAAAACCCCCACGTGCTCAATAGCCAGCCCCCACCCACCCCCTGACCCCCGTCTTTGGTTTCGGGAGGCTTCAGGGAGGCCTGCTAGGCCCAAAGCAGGGCTTAGGGGGTCGGGCGCATGAGCTGGGAGAACACGGGAGGAGCAAGGGGGAGTCCCATGCATGTGGGGAGGAGCAGAGGGGGGTGCGCGCATGTGCATGGGGCAGGGCGCATAGCCTTATGGATGTGGGTGCAGGTTCGACAAGTGAGGAGAAAAAGGTTAGCCATCCCTGTTATAGGTTAAATGAAAGGAAGAAGCACTCAGAAGTGATTTATCTTGGTCTGGTTTTTTATTTTGCATTTCCAAAACGTGGCATTTTAACAGGGGTGTGTAGACTTTCTTTGCTAAATACGGAAATGAAAAAAGCATTAAATAATCCAACTCTTATAAGCATAGGGATGCTAACCTTAATACTTAAGTCAAATCCCTTCAGACTCTCCTGGAAAATGTACCGATTTCCCACTTTTCCTGAGCCTTTCTAAAAAACCCAATTAATGGTTACAGCAAAGTTCCCTGCAAGGAGAGATTTCTGATTGTTTGCTAATAGGAATCACAAACACTGAATTAACACACACAGAAAGGTATTTTCAGTACATAAAGGCATTTTTAATATTTCTCAATTGAAGAAAAAGTTCCAAGTAAAAAGAATCAAGGGGCCAATTTCTCTCTGGTCCTCGTATTTACGACCACACAGAACAGTCGAATGAGGAGCTCCTGAAGCAAAACTCTCCTCTTGTCAATAACACCCCAGAGCTCTGCAGGGAGCTGGAGAGGAAGGAGAGGAGGGGAGCCATTCCCTGGCAGCAGCCCTGACTTGGGCAAAGGGTAGAAGGAGACCCCTTAGCCAGAGGCGTAGCGTGGGGGGTGCAGGGGGGGCCGGGCGCACCGGGCGCAACATCTGAGGGGGCGCGCTCGCACTCGCAGCTCTCTGCCCCTGCCTGGCTTACTCACTCTCTCTGCAGTGCTGGCTGTGCGAATCCGATCCGAGCCGCCGGGTCGCCGCCCCTTTCTCTCTCTTCCATCAGTCAACGGGGACTCTGCCTGGAGACCGATGACCCTACAGAATGGAGAATTCCTATTGGTCCTCTGGGGCTTCCTCAGATCCTGGGAAAATATGATTCGCTGGTTGTAGCCTGCATTTCTCGGCCCATCCCGTGTTTCTCAGGCGTTGCGTCGTCTGAAGCCCCGTTCTGGGCTCCGCAGCGCCTGCCTGTGTCTCCCCTGATGCGCCCAGCCCCAGAGGGGGAATCTGGAAGGGGGAGGGAGCGTTCATCTCGGATTTCGGAGGTGGGAGGGAGGGCTGGGCCAGAATGAGGGTCAGCACCAATTGAAATTCTCCCTGATTGAGCGTCATCGGTTTCCGGGCAGAGTCCTTGGGGGCTTTAGCTGAAGGAGGAGAGCCAGTTCTGCGGAGAGAGAGGGGGGAAGTGGGAGGGGGGATCTTGGCCTGAAGAACCAACTGGGGCTCCTTCTCTGCTGGGAACGCTCTCCTGCACTGGGGGAAGTCAAGGGAGACTCTGCCTGGAGACCAATGACGTTCAAGAAGGGAGGTTTCCCATTGGTTCTCTTACCTTCTGGAACCTCCCAATCCCAAAGTTGGAGGAAGCCCCACAACGAGGGCGAGTGGGCTGAGGTTTGTCCCAGGACAAAACAACCCCCCCCCACTAAAAAAAGGTAAAGGGGGAAGAGGGAAGGGCTGGCCAGGGCCAGGCCTTGTTTTCTGGTTCCTGTTCCCAAATCGGGCTGGGACCCTGCTCCCCCCATCCTCTGGGCCAGTGGTGGGTTCTGCCGAACTTTACTGCCGGTTCGTGTGTGTGCTGGATGTGCAGTTGAATTAAAACTGTTCTGCGCATGCGCAGGACTAAAAAGCAAAATGGCGACAATGACGAGGGAACCGGTTTGCCTGAGGGAGGGAGAAAAAAGTGAGAGAAAGAGGGAGAAAGGGAGGGAGATAAAGTGGGAGGGAGGGAGAGAGGGAAAAAGAGAGAGAAAGAGAGGGGGAGAAGGAGAGATGAAGGGGGAGAGAGAATGTTGGGGAGGGGAAGATGGGGAGGAGAGAGGGAGAAAGAGAGAGAGCTCTGCAACAGTTAAATTAGGTGATCCAGATAATTCTCAATTTACGAGAATTCATTTAGTGACAGAAGTTGCAAAGACAATGAAAACAGTGATTTTTTGCCACTTTCCATACTTTGCATTCTCCCCATCGTTGCGTCAAGGAAATTTAGGCGCTTAGAAACCAATATGTAATTATAACAGTTGCACGGTGCCCCCCCCCCCCGGGGGTTGTCACATGACCCCTTTTGATGACCTTCTGACAAGCAAAGTCGATGGGAAAGCCATTTCACAACCAGGTTACAAACTTCACCAACTGCAGTGGTTTCACTTAGCGACAGAAATTTGGGGTTCATAATTGAAGGCCATTGTGATGACCCTGGGTGTGGCACAAAGGCAACACAGCTGGAGAACTGTTATGAGT
This sequence comes from Rhabdophis nuchalis, assembly GCA_039707465.1. Lineage (NCBI taxonomy): Eukaryota > Metazoa > Chordata > Lepidosauria > Squamata > Natricidae > Rhabdophis > Rhabdophis nuchalis. The sequence continues at coordinate 23,179,410 of CM077655.1, read as the reverse complement.
CCCTATATTGTCACCAGCTGTGCCCCCAACGTCCCTTTCAACTCTCCTGCCTGGAGAAAAACTCTCCCACAAACCTGCAGCAGCCTCTGGCTGACAATTCTCCAGTCCAAATGTTGTAAGCAGAAAACTTCCAACCATAAATCCAACAAGGGAAGAGAAGGTAAATAATCAGGCAGGGCAAGCAAGATGAGCAGCTCCAAAAGCCAAAGTAGCATGGCAGTAAATCAAACCAGTTGGGAGGATGTCAGGAACTCAGATAACAGCAGATGAACTCCGTGTTTGTTCCCGACAACCACCCCTCCCATTCGCCTCTCCTTTAAACTCCATCCCCAGGTGTGCCTTGTGAAGGGAATCAGGGACGTTTCTTCCTTCGTAAGCCACCCAACCCTGTTGCTCTCTTCTACGTTCTTCCCTGTGTGACCTTGGATGAAGAGGGGGTGGGCCTTGGTCTTCCTCTGAGCCCCCTCTCCCTTGTCCTCCCTCCCCCCTGGTCTGCCCAGTCTGACGTTGCCCTTCCCCAGTTTCCTCCACAGCCAACGGAGCCATCCTCTCGCTCCCTGTCAGCCGTTGGAAGATCCTGGGAAGGTCCTGCCCCAGATGCTGCGATTTTCCCTTTCCAATGAAAGAGCTGGAAGTTTGATTACCCGCACGGAAGGCCCCACCTGGCCACAAAAGCAAGACAGAGAGCAAAATCAACACAGCTTCTCCTTTTGAGCCCGCCTGATGGTGTCAAAAGCCGGACCGATTCCCTCTTGCTGTACACACAGCCATAACAAGCTGGAAGGGGTCTTGGAGGTCCTCTAGTCCAACCCCCTGCTTGAGCAAGCGACCACAGGGGGCACGCGGAACCATTTGCTAGAACATTCGAGGCGTTGTTCTGTCAGCTCCAGCGCACATGCGCACAGTGGCCAACTGACTTTGGCCTTCTTTTGAGGCTGTTTTTCACGCTCCGGAGGCTTCCTTGAAGGCGGCTCTATGGGCAATCCAGAGGTTCAGGAACGAAATTCTGGTTTGCTCATAGGGCCATTTCGCCCTCCAGAGGGTCTCCGGGGGGGGGCTGTTTTCACCCTACCCAGGCTCCTAGAAAGGGGGGGAGGGTTGTTCACGTGCGCATAGCATTATGGGTGTAGCACGCCCATGCATGAACCCCCTGCGCTCCGCCCCCCTGCCCCCCACCCCGCTTTTGGCATGGGAGCCCAAAAAGGTTACCCCCAGAGGCGTAGCTGCTCCAGCTCAACATAAGTTGATGTAAGCCAGTGGGTCTAGCAACCTTTAATTTATTTTTATTTTTTTGCTGAAAGAGTAAGGCAATAGGCATGAAGGTGAATAAACATTATGTTAAGAGTAAAGAAATGGTTATACAATGAAGGGGTGCTAAAAGTGCAGCAAGGCAAGAAAGTGATTTTCTTTTTTTTCTTTTTTTAGAATTTTAGCAGAATACTACACCTATATCATGCCATACAAAAAAGAATCTGGTGCACAAGGCAGGAAAAGGAGAAAGATAGAGACAGAGCAACAAGCTAAGTTAGCTGGAAGCCTTCACCGGTTTTTGGTGAGTACTGCTGAAACTACAGCAGGACCATCAGCAGCACCACAGGAGACTCATAATCCTGATCCTGTGTCGGTAGACATTCCTGTTCCTGCATTAGAAGCAGAGACAGTTTCATCTAAGGATGTTTATACTCAGCCAAATCTGCCAGAAAATATTGACCAAAACGTTTATACTGATATTGGCTATTGGCCTGAAACCATGGATGAAACCTTGAAAACTGAACTTGTCAGGCGAGGGACAGAGGAACTGCAGAATAAGGATGCATGGTTTCCAAGAGACAGTAATGGCAGGTCATTTTCCAAGGATTGGTTCTACATACATTTGGACAATGGTGAGACTATGTTAAGGACATGGTTGGTGTTTTCTCCTGTAAACAATGCTACATATTGCTTTCCTTGCATGCTTTTTCAGAAGGCTAAAGGGAAAAGTTCATTTGGAAAGTCAAGTGGATTTAATGCATGGAGAAAGTTAAGCCCTAGATTACTAGAGCATGAGCGCAATATTTATTTATTTATTTATTTATTTTTCACATTTATAACCCGCACCCATCTCACCATAAAGGGACTCGGGGCGGCGAACAGAGATTTAAAATCAATTATACATAAATACAGAATATTATTAAAATAATAACTAAATTAAATCAATACCCTGGTTAACTTTTTTTTGGTTAACTTTTTTTTTTTAAACTTATTTCACTAAGGGCCTGTGTTCAAACTGAATTAAAATCCCCACTTTAAAACTGGCGGTGTTGGAGGCTCCGCAAGGCCGGCTAGTTGGAAAAGATGTGTCTTCAGACACTTGCGGAAGAGGCGGAGGTCAGAAATGGTACGGAGTTCAGGGGGCATGTCGTTCCAAAGGGCTGGACCTGCCACAGAGAAGGCTCTCCCCCTGGGTGCCGCCAGTCGGCATTGCCTGGCCGATGGCACCCTGAGGAGGCCCTCCCTGTGGGAGCGTATCGGTCCAAGGGATGAATGGGGCAGGAGGCGGTCTCGCATATAACTAGGCCCCGAGCCATGGAGCGCTTTAAAGATGGTCGTTAGGACGTTGAAGCGCACCCGAAAGACCACAGGAAGCCAGTGGAGCTCGCGCAGGATAGGTGTTATATGGGAGTGTTTAGGCGCTCCCGTAATTACCCGCGCGGCCGCATTCTGGACTAACTGTAGCCTTCGGGTGCACCTCAAGGGAAGCCCCATGTAGAGAGCATTACAATAGTCGAGTCGAGACGTGACGAGTGCTTAAGTGACCGTGCGTAAGGCTCCCCGGTCCAGTAACGGGCGCAATTGGCGCATCAGGCGTACTTGATGAAACGCCCCCCTGGCCACGGCTGCCACATGGTCCTCCATAGACAGCCGGGAGTCCAGGAGGACACCCAAATTGCGCGCCCTCTCCACGGGGGGCGGTGTTTCGCCCCCAATGGCCAGAGTTGGAATAATCTGGCTGAAACGGGGTGCCGGAAGCCACAGCCACTCAGTCTTGGACGGGTTGAGCCTGAGTTTGTTACTACCCATCCAGATCCGTACGGCCTCCAAACACCGGGACATAACCTCGACGGCATCGTTGGGGTGGTCTGGGTGGATATATACAACTGAGTATCATCAGCGTACAGATGATATCCCACCCCAAAACCACGGATGATCTCACCCAGCGGCTTCATATATGTGTTAAACAGTAGGGGTGAGAGGACCGACCCCTGAGGAACCCCACACTTGAGGTGCATTTACAATATGGAAAGAATTAGAAATGCGGCTGCATAAACAGGAGACTATTGATGCTGCTGCCCAGCTTGCACAACAGAGGTCATTTGAAAAATGGAAGGCAATCTTAGTCAGAATACTTGATTGTGTTCTGTATCTAGCCAGGCAAACCTTACCCTTACGTGGTCACTCTGAAGATTTAAATACAGATGGTAACTGTGGAAATTTCTTAGAAACTTTCAAGTTACTCGCCAAATATGACCCAGTTGCCAAACAACATCTTCACAGAGTACAACGCACAGATGGTTACATTGTGTCCTATCTCTCTCCACAGAGCCAGAATGAGTTTATTAGCCTGCTCGGCGATCACATTCGAACAGTCATCTTTCAAAATATCCTAAAGGCCAAGTATTTTGCTATAATGTTTGATAGCACTCCTGATATTGCACACACTGACCAAATGTCCCAAGTGATTCGATATGTGCATATTGAAGATTCAGGAGTCCATGTGACAGAGTCTTTCATTGATTTTATTCAGTTATATGGGAAATCAGCTGATGTCATTACAAAACAAATTTGTGACAAGTTGCAAGCTGATGGCCTTAAACTAGAGCATTGCTACAGCCAGGGATACGACAATGCTGCGACTATGGCTGGACACATTAGTGGTGTACAAAAACGTATTTTGGATATGAATCCCAAAGCAATGTTTGTGCCATGTAACAATCACTCGCTCAATCTTGCTGGGATGCATGCAGTTGGTGTTGGGACAAAGTCTGTTACTTTCTTTGGCACTGTGGAAAAGGTGTATTCATTTTTCTCAAGCTCCACCCACAGGTGGGATATCCTTAAGAAACATGTACCAATTCGTGTAAAGCGATCGTGTAACACAAGATGGAGTTCAACGCATGAAGCTGTATGCGTACTTGCTGAACACACTGAGAAAATAATAGACGTTTTGGAAGCGTTGAGAGATGGGCCGGAAGAAACCTCTGAAACCAGGGGTGATGCAGGAAGTCTTTTAGTTTGCATAATGACATATGTTTTTTTCTCTTTCTTGCATTTTTGGAACCCAGTACTAACCGAAGTAAATGATACTCAGATCTACCTGCAGCAAGAAGGACTTGCGCTTGATCAATGCGTGCAAAAGTTAAAAGCATTGACTTTATTTTGTCATGAAAAACGGGATAGTCTAGTGTCAAAGGCAACTGAGAAAGCTCTGCAGGTATGCAAAACCTATTGCATACCTACAGAGAGAAGAGTTGGAAGACGCAAGAAGATGGATGGTGAGAACAGTTGCGATGCTGGCTTGACCTTAATACAGGAAACAAGCAGAGAACAACTGGAAGCAATTGATCAGCTTCAGGCAGAAATTAAAAAACGTACTACGCAGATGAATACGCTGCACCAGCGATTTGCTTTTTTGCAAATCCAAACATTGTTGGATACTAAAAAAGATGATTTTATTAAGAAACAAATTCAGCACACGTGTGCTCAGTACACGGAATTGAATGCTGCATCTATGCTCACTAAAATAACTCGACTTCGGCACCACATTATCTTGTATAAGGAGGTCAATCCTGATGAGCAGGTTGCAAACTGGTCAGCTTTAGATTTGCTTCGCTGGGTGTATAAGTGGAAGCTGCAAAAAAGTTTAACTAACTTTGTTGTCACATTAAGAATCTTTCTTACTATCACTGTTTCTACAGCGAGTTGTGAAAGAAGTTTCTCAAAACTTAAACTAATTAAAACATATCAGAGATCTACAATGAGCCAAGAAAGACTGAGTAATCTAGCAATACTGTCCATTGAGAGAGACTTTAATGTAGATTTCAATTCCGTTGTTGAAAAATTTGCGCTAATTAAAAGCAGGCGAATTTAAATTAATCTGTATATTATATACAGATTGATATCTTGCACTTCTATTAAAGAATTACAATTAGAGGTACAGGATTGAGGAAGTTGGCTCCATCTAACTAAAACTAACCAAACTAAAAACACATCTTTTCTGCTTGGCCGGCCTAGGGTAGTCTCTCTCTATGGGGTTTTAGTTGTTTTAATTGGGGAATTTTAGTATGTTAATGGGGTATTTTTTAGCACAGGTATATGTTTAATTTGTTTTTAATGTGTTTGTATATTTATTGTTTTAGTTTTCCCTGTGCACCGCTCCGAGTCCCTATGGGGAGAGGGAGCGGTCAACAAATTAAAATTATTATTATTATTATTATTATTATTATTATTATTATTATTATTATTATTATTATTATTATTATTATTATTATTATTATTATTATTATTATTATTATCTAGCCCAGTCTTGGATCATCTCCAGGGTATGGTTCCATTTTGATGTTTAGTTTTTGTTCTTGATATTGATATCATCTTGATATGATGGTTGTGAGACGACATATAATAGCATGGCCCATGCTAGGTTACTACATTTGTAGATTTGTACTCATAGACCTGCTGAAAATGTGGAGAATGTGTAATGCATGTTCGCACTCAATAAAGTGTTTGAAAATAAACTTGTATTTAGATGCATTTTACTTTAATTACATCAGTATTTTCATAACAAACAATACATGTGCTTAGGGGGTAAGGGTTTCTTTAACTAATCTAGTGGAAGAGACTCGAGTGCTAAAATCCACGGGTTAGGGGGCGCAAATTACTTGCCTTGCCCCGGGTGCTGACAACCCACGCTACGCCACTGCCACCCCCTCCTCTCTGCAGGAATCCCAGTTGAAGCTTCTCTGACTGATGGCTGCTCAGTCTTTGCATTCAGACAATCCATGAAGAGGAGACTGAACTTCTCTGCTTTCCTGGCTCAGTTCTAAAACAGCTCATCCTTTTCTCCTGTTTTTCTCTCTCATTCGGCTAAAATCTCCTCTCTTGTAACTAGATTCATTTTTCCACCTCTGACACTCTGGAATAATAGTGAGCAGATCTTACACTCGTGTGTAACAGGAGTCAGTGAGTAGAAGAGGGTTGGATCCAGTGGGGGGATTTAAAAAAGTTTACTACTAGTACTGTGGGCGTGGCTTTGTGGTCATGTGACTGGCTGGACATGGCCAACATGACATCACTCACATCAAAGGGAACCTTGCCTGGTGTCTCCTTGCCTCAACAAGATACAATTTCCCTGTCTGTTTATTTACTGCTACTGACCATTCAAAATATGCAATTTAATGCCATGTATAAATGCCATATGTGTGCATACATATTACATAGTATTTTGTGTGTATAGGCACACAAAATGATACACACACACACACAGCTCTTCTAAAACTCTACACATTGAACCTCACTTCCTGAATTTGGAAAAACACACCCAGAGTCCACTTTCTGCCACAAATTTAACTGTAACTTCTGCCCATGAGAACATTACAGAGGCCTTCAGATGCTCTTCCCTCTCCTGCACATGACTGTCAGAGCCAGGAGATGTCATGGATTGAGTAAAATGTGGCAAAACTCACTTAACAACGCTCTTGCTTAGCAATGAAAATGTTGGGCTCAATTGTCATAAGTCAAGGACTATCTCTGCCTTCCTCTGCATGGCAGCCTTGTCCTAGTAAACCCCTTCCCTTTTCTGGCAATTTCACCAAAATATTCCAGAGGCTATAAGGTTGTAGGGGGTTGGACTAGATGACCTCTGAGATCCCTTCCAGCCAAGTGTGTTGTTTCAAAGAGTCTTCTGAAGCCAGAGTTTGTGTCCTTCCTTCCTCTCATTTTCTCTCTCTCTCCCTTCATCCCTCCCTCCATGTATCTTGACTCTGTTACTTCTGAGGATATGGACAGGTTACAGCTTTCGATACCATCGACCATGGTATCCTATTGCATCGGCTGGGGGGGTTGGGGGTGGGAGGCACCGTTTTGCGGTGGTTCTCCTCCTACCTCTCCGGTCAGTCGCAATTTGTGTTGACAGGAGGGCAGAGGTCGACCTCTAGGCCCCTCACTTGTGGGGTGCCTCAGGGGTCGGTCCTCTCGCCACTCCTGTTCAACACATATATGAAGCCGCTGGGTGAGATCATCCATGGTTTTGGGTAGAGTACCACCTCTACGCTGATGATACGCAGCTGTATATATCTACCCCAAACCACCCCAACGATGCCGTAGTGGTGATGTGTCAGTGCCTGGAAGCCGTGCGGACCTGGATGGGAAGTAACAGACTCAGACTCAACCCGTCTAAGACCGAGTGGCTGTGGTTTCCGGCATCCCGGTACAACTAGTTGACTCCATCACTGGCCATAGGGGACTATCATCTTACCCCTGTGGATGGGGCACGCAACTTGGGCGTCCTCCTTGATGCCCGGCTGTCCATTGAAGATCAAGTGATAGCCGTGGCCAGGAGGGCATTTTACCAGGTTCGCCTGGTCCGCCAGTTGCGTCCCCTATTGGATCGGGGTGCCCTTTGCACAGTCACTCATGCCCTCGTGACATCCCGGCTGGACTATTGCAACTCTCTCTACATGGGGCTCCCCTTGAGGTGCACCCGAAGGCTTCAGCTAGTCCAGAATGCAGCCGCGCGGGCAGTTATGGGAGCCTCTAGGTTCTCCCATGTAACACCGCTCCTGCGCGAGCTGCACTGGCTGCCTGTCGTCTTTCGGGTGCGCTTCAAGGTGTTAGTTACTATCTTTAAAGCGCTCCATGGCACGGGACCTAGCTATCTGCGGGATCGCATTCTGCCTCATACATCCCTGCGACCGATTCGCTCCCACAGAGAGGGACTTCTCCGGGTGCCGTCCACTAGGCTGTGCCAGCAGGCGATGTCCAGGGGAAGGGCCTTCTCTGTGGTGGGCCCGACCCTCTGGAACGACCTTCCCCCCGCAATCAGAACGACCACTGACCTTCGCTCCTTCCGACAGCTTTTAAAAACTCATTTCTTCCGTTTGGCTGGCCTAGGGTAATTTTAATTAGTTATAGTTTAAGGGGTTTTAGGGACAGTTTTTAGTTTTTATAGATGTTTTTAGCGCAGGACATGTTTAATTGTGATTTTAAATTTTGTACTTTGTTTGTGTTTATTGTTTTTAATTCTCCTGTGCCCCGTCTCGAGTCCCACTGGGGAGAGAGAGCGGGCTACAAATAAAATTTATTATTATTATTATTATTATTATTATTATTATTATTATTATTATTATTATTATTATTATTATTATTATTATTATTATTATTATTATCTATCCATCCAACTATATCTCATTCACTTTTTCCTCCCTCCCTCCCTCTTTCTTTCTTCCCCTTTTCTTTCTTTTTTTCTTTCTTGTCTCTCCCTTCTCTCACTCTCTCTCCCTTTCTTCCTTTCTCTCTTTTTAAAATTATTTTTTATTTTTAGTTTTCAGAACAAACACAACACAAAAAATAAAAACAAAGAAAGAAAAAAAAACCCTCTTTCTTTACTCTCCTGCACCCATCTCCTTACTCTATCCCAGTATACCTTCACCTTTGGGCAGGTCCACCACATATGGTCGTAGGTCCCCCGCTTGGCCCCACACTTCCAGCAGGCCGATGATGAATTGGAAAAGATCCTAGCAAGTCTGGCTGGCGGCAAATGCCACCGATATAACATTTTATATTGGTTCTCTTTATAGGACGAAGCCAATGTGGCTTTGATATTTTTATTCCAAATTCCTCTCCACTTAGTCGTATCAATTTCATACCCAAAGTTTTTAGCCCAGGCAGTCAGAGGTTCCCTCATCACGTCTTCTTCCTCCACCTTCCAGAGTAGCATCAGCTTATAAGACTTTGTTATAGTTTTTTGGTCATTACCCGTATTTTTCGGAGTATAAGACGCACCAAGGTTTTGAAGAGGCAAATTACAAAAAATAGGTAGGGAGAGAGAGGGAGAGAAAGAAAGAGAAATACGAAAGGTAGGGAGAGAGAGAGAGAGAGAGAGAGAGAAATAGAGAGAAATTCAGTAGGTAGGGGGAGAGAGAGTAGGTAGGTAGGTAAGTAGGTAAAGGGATATATATATAGAGAAATAGAAAGGGAGAGTGAAATACAGTAGGTAGGTAGGGAGAGAGTGTCTGTGTAGGTAGGTAGGTAGGTAGGTAGTTAGATAAAAGGGGAGAGAAAGAAGTAGGTATGTAGGGGGAGAAGGAGAATGTGTGTGTGTGTAGGTAGGTAGGTAGAAAGATAGAGAAATAGAAAGATAGAGAAATACAGTAGGTAGGTAGGGAGAGAGTGTGTGTGTGTAGGTAGGTAGAAGGATAGAGAGAGAAATAGAAAGAGAGAGAGATACAATAGGTATGTAGGGGGAGAGGGAGAATGTGTGTGTACTATAGGTAGGTAGAAGGATGAGAGAGAAATACAGTAGGTAGGATGGGAGAGAGAGAGTGTGTGTGTAGGTAGAAGTATATAGATAGAGAGAGAGAGAGAGAGAGTAGGGAGGGAGTGTGTGTGTGTGTGTGTAGTCAGGTAGGTAGAAGGAGAGAGAGAGAGAGAGAAAGGGAGAAATACAGTAGGTAGGTAGAAAGAGAGAGAGAGATTAGGTAGGTAGGTTAATGTTCTCAGGTGTATTTATCTATGTCCTGCAGAAGGAAATTGCAGACAAACCTTAAAACTTCGTTTCTGCTTGCTCAGAAAAAGTTAAAGAGTCTTCCAAAAGGTTGGGGGGGGGGAGCCTTTGCACTCGGCAAACTTCCAAAACAGCCCAGTTCTCCGTGAAAATGAGGCTGTTTTTTAAAAATAAAAAGCATAAGTAGCCTTGGGGGAGGGGGGGGGCTTGCAGAGTGCTGGGGATGAGGTGAAAAATGAACAAAAAACCCGCCCCATTTACCCAGGAGACTAGGCACTCCATAAGGCTCGGCACAGCCAGTTTGGTGAAGGGGGCGGGGTTCCAGGAGGCAAAAAGGTTTTTTTTGTGCTTTGCATTCTTATTCCAAATGCTCTTTCTCCACGAAAACGGGGCCGATTTTCTTCAAATAAAAAGCATGACTAGTCTTGAGGGGGCTTGCAGAATGCTCCTAAGGGGAGGGGGGACAAAAAACTGTTGTGTCCTCGACCTGCGACTGGTCTCAACTTACGACCAGCCACAGGTCTTCCAGTCTGCCGGGAGAAGCCTTGGTAACAGGCTGTAACAACCTGTCAAACTGTCAGTCTCGCTAGTTCCTGCTTCGCTGCCATGGAAACGGGGAGGGTGGGGGGCGTTGGGATGAGTGTGCTCTGCTGGTGGACAATGTTGATCGTTGGTGTTATCTCTTGGTTAACGGCCATGCATTCCAGGATGGTGAAGACCTGCCCACCTGATGTTGGAGATGGAAGCATATTGGACAATGCAAAGGGGGGGGGGGTTTGGGGATTGGGATGGGCTTAAGCTTAATACTTTCTGTTCGCGCCTAAACTATTCACTCTCAGCTTTACTTGGTCTGTACGCTATTGTTACTTAGTAAAAGGAGCCTTATTCATTTCAAAATAATGTCTAAGTGTGGTCTTTCCTGAGTCAACGAAGAAGCAGGCCTGACATTAAGCTGAGAGTCACAAAAACCCTGACCTGATGTCGGACCCTTCACAAGAGGAGCCTCCGTTGGTGGAGGTCCTGCCTGAACCAATTATGGGAGCTGAAGCATCGCATCCTCCTGTTCAATCTGAAGAGACCAGGTCAGTGATGGACTGCTTGGCTGGCCTAGATCTAAATCTGCCAGCTGAAGATTCAGTCAAACCAAAACGTTGGTCCGAAGGGGTAGGAATGACTGGGGTAAACGTCTCCAGGCGTCGACTTTCCCCAAAGAGGGTCATACCGGAGCTCTTAAGAGAAGAAAGGGAGTTGAAAGAAATGGCTCAGGATTTACTACGCCAGGCAGATGAGAAACGAGAGGCCCTGGAAAAAATCTGGGGGAGGGAGGCGGAACGCAAACAGCCAAAAGGTTCACAGGCAGCTCCTGCCAGGCAAAGCAGGGCTTCAACACCATCCCCCCCTCCCCAGGCCAGCAGGGAATTGCGGAGAGAGGCAGCTTCTGCCAGGCAAAGCAGGAGTTCAACTCCATCCCCCCCTCCCCAGGCCAGCAGGGATTTGCGAAATAACCCCCGCCGACTTGCAAAACTGCCTCCCTTGGGTGTAAAATACGACGGAAGTGCCGACAAACTGGCGTTTTTTCTAATTCACGTCGATAATTTCATGCAGTTTTACGCAGCTGATTTGGACGATGAAATCAAAATCAGAATTGTTTCTATGACCTTAGAAGATCAAGCTTCTAAGTGGCTGGTTTCATTGCATAATTGCCGTTCACCCGCACTGAGGGATTTCGATCGTTTCATGAATGCTCTTAGAAGGCATTTTGAAGACCCCCGTGTTGAAAGGAAAGCAAAGATGAAACTGAAAACCTTACAGCAGGGGGGCATGTCTGTTCAGGCTTACACGCAGATTTTTCAGGAATTATCAGTGTTTATGGTTGGGTATAGTGAACAAGCTCTAATGGACATTTATGTTGAAGGGCTAAATAAAGACATTTATCAAACATGTGTGAACAGATTTCGCCCCGAGACCTTAAATGAATGGATAGATCTAGCTTCAGATGTTGAATTGGATCAAGCCCACTTGCAGGATCCAGTCCATTTGGAGAAAAAACCACAGGAAGATGGCCCCAAATCTCACCCCCCTGCGAAGGATGTGCGCTTGCAAAGGGGGGAGGGGAGAACAACCCAGCCTCGCTCAGGCAGCTGTTATCGCTGTGGAAAGGAGGGGCACTGGGCCGACAAATGCAGGTCAAGACCACCTCCACGCCCACCTTCCTCTTCGGACCGGAAGCATCCTAAGACGCCAACAGCGCGCGCTAAACCGGCCATGAGTGGGGTGGAGCCCATCAACCTCTCTGCTGACCAGCCCACCGCTCACCCTGATGACTGGGAGGCGTCTTCGAACTCTTCTGACGACAATCTGGTGAGTCATCGCTCCGGGCCCCTTTATATTAATTTAAAGCTTTTAGCGCCATCTACTGGACGTACATGCAATGTGCAGGCTCTCATTGATTCTGGCTGCTCAAAATGTCTCATAAGCCAAGACATCGTGTCTTCGATGGGTTTTCACCTTAAGACCCTGAAAACTCCCATAGCCTTTTGCCAAATGGATGGTTCTGTAGCTGGGGGAACCCCAGCATCTTTTATCACCGAACCAATTCACGTTTCTATAGGCACGGGCCATACTGAGACCATCAACTTTATTGTAACTGCCATTGCCGATAATGCTGTAATTTTGGGGGTCAATTGGCTTCGTAAATGGAATCCTCTGATAAACTGGAAGGAAGGTTGGGTACGCATACCTTTATCCTTACCTGAACATACCTCTCTACCATCAGAAACTGATCACCCCCCTCCAAATCACCCACCTCCCCTAATTGAATCTGCTGCGCCTTTGTTGGATTTTCCATCACCTGAAGTCATACCAGGCGAAGAGAAAATTCCCAAAGAATATTGGGACCTAAAGGATGCTTTCAGTGAAAGATCTTGTGATTCCCTCCCTCCTCATAGAGCTACTGATTGTTCAATTGATTTCCTCCCTGGGGTTCAATTACCCAAACCTCGCATGTACTCCATGACCCCACGGGAGATGGAGGAATTACGTAAATTCATCGATAAAAACCTTCAAAGGGGTTTCATTGAACCAGCTAGGCCGCGTGTAGCTGCACCAGTTATGTTTAGGGAGAAAAAAGATGGTACCCTAAGATTAATTCAAGACTACTCCTATCTAAACACCATTTGTGAACACAATATCTACCCCCTTCCGCTCATGAAGGACATGCTTGCTCACCTGGCTACCGGTAAGATTTTTACTAAACTGGACTTACGTGAGGCCTATTACAGGGTCAGAATCAAAGAGGGGGACGAATGGAAAACAGCTTTTAACTGCCCGCTAGGATGTTTTCAATTTAAAGTCCTCCCTTTCGGTCTTCAAGGTGCCCCTTCGGTATTTATGCAACTGATAAATGAGGTTCTCCACGAGCACCTTTACAAGGGAGTTATTGTTTATATTGATGACATAATGGTTTACTCACAAACACATGACGAGCACATTAAACTGGTGCGCTCCGTATTGAACAAACTGCGTTCCGCTGAACTTTATGCCAAGCTCTCTAAGTGTGAATTTCACCAGGAAAAAATTGACTATTTGGGCTACCGTATCTCTTCTGAGGGAATTGAAATGGATCCTGCTAAAGTCAGGGCAGTGACGGAGTGGGCCCCTCCCCGTACTCGTAAACAACTACAGAGTTTTTTGGGATTTGCAAACTTTTACCGCCAATTTATTCCGTCATTCGCTGACATTGCCTTACCCATTACAAACCTTCTAAAAATGAAAGGGGAAGGCAAGCCTCGTCCAGGATCCCCACTTAAATGGACCATGGAATGTCAAGCCGCTTTCGAGAAGCTTAAACGTTTGTTTGCGGCTGAACCTGTTCTTAAACACCCCGATGTAAATTCCCCCTTTGTAATTCAAGCGGATGCCAGTGATGTCGCTGTGGGAGCAGTCCTATTACAACTCAACCAACATGGCCAATTGCAACCCTGTGCCTACACCTCTCGGAAACTCACTACGTCCGAACGTGGTTGGGCGATTTGGGAAAAAGAGGCTTTTGCTGTTCGGTGGGCTCTCATGACTTGGCGTCATTTCCTCGAGGGCGCTCCCCATCCTTTCGAAGTTTGGACGGACCATAAAAACTTGGAAGCTCTTACGTCCTCTCGGAAATTGTCCCCAAGGCAACTTCGCTGGGCTCACTATTTCCATCGTTTCAATTTCAAGGGGGCAAAAATTCCAGGGGGCAAAAATTTCATGGCTGATGCGCTTTCCAGATTGCCACAATATGATGTTTCCAAACTCACTATAGTACAACCCATCATGCCACTCACTTTACCAGCTTCACCAGTAGCTACAAAGGGTCTTGCTACAGTCCAAACTACTCCACCTACAGATCTGATTGCTCGTATTAAGGACGAACTACTTACTGATGACTGGTACTCAGCACATTCTGGTGATTGTACTATTAGAGACGATCTTCCCTGGATTGGCTCAAAGATCTATGTACCTGCTACATTGCGTCCTTTTGTCTTGCAACGCGCACACGACTCACGTTTAGCTGGGCATTTCGGTTTCGTTAAGACTGTACATCTTGTCAAAAGACAGTTCTGGTGGCCCTCATTGAAGAAAGATGTTGAATCTTATATTGCCAGTTGCCCCATATGTGCGGCTTCCAAACGCGCGCCGGGGAAGCCACAAGGTCTTCTCCAGTCCGTAGCTACGCCGGAGAGACCTTGGAAGGAAATTTCAATGGACTTTATAGTTGACCTTCCCCCCAGCCAGGGCTATACCGTTATCTGGGTCGTTACCGATCTTTTTTCCAAACAAGTTCATTTTGTTCCCTGTACAAAGATTCCTTCTTCCAAATCTCTGGCTCGATTGTTCGTTTCTCATATCTATCGCTTTCATGGCGTCCCGCAACGCATCATCTCTGATAGGGGATCCCAATTTACTTCTCTATTTTGGAAAGAGTTTTTGAGACTGATTGGCTCCGCCCAGAGCTTAAGCTCCGCCTACCACCCTCAGACGAATGGCTCCTGTGAAAGGGTTAATTCCGTTCTAGAACAGTACTTACGTTGCTTTATTAATTTTCAACAAGATGATTGGGCTGATCTTCTCATACATGCCGAGGTGGCGTATAATAACTCTGTTCACTCCAGTACGAATATGACCCCCTTTAAAATCATCTACGGGCAGGACTTTGTACCAATCCCCGAACTGCCTCATGACTCACCGACGGTCCTTTCGTTAGCCGAATGGTCCTCTAGACTATCTTCTGTCTGGCCAGTTCTCCGGGAAACTTTGAATGATGCCCATGATTCGCACAAATTGTACGCTGACAGGAAACGGGCAGTCCCCCCCTCCTACAAAGTTGGTGATCAAGTTTATGTGTCTACCAAAAATTTAGATAGCCCCCAGAAGTGCAGGAAGCTGGGTCCCAAGTTTGTTGGTCCTTTCACAATAACCAAGATTATCAGCTCTGTGTCGGTCCGTTTGGATCTCCCAAAGACCTACCAGCGATTATATCCTGTATTCCATGTTCACTTGCTGAAACCTGCTCGTACCTCGCATCTCCGCAAACCGTTGCCTGATACACCTGCGCCTACCATGGTGAATGGTCACCAGCATTATGAAGTCCGTGATATTTTGGACTCCAGAATCCGCAGAAATAAGACTCAGTTCCTGGTCATGTGGAAAGATTTTCCCCCTTCTCACAACGAATGGGTGGATAAAGAGCACCTCAAAGCTCCTAAACTGGTACGCCAGTTTTATGCCAAATATCCGCACAAACCATGATTTTTTTTCCCCTTCTCCTATCTGTTGTTTTGTCTGTCCTTCCTTGTCTTACAGGTGTAGCCTTTCGTGTTCCACTTGCTGTCCCGAGTTTCCCGCTGTTCCTGGAGGAGGTCCGGATGTCAGTCTCGCTAGTTCCTGCTTCGCTGCCATGGAAACGGGGAGGGTGGGGGGCGTTGGGATGAGTGTGCTCTGCTGGTGGACAATGTTGATCGTTGGTGTTATCTCTTGGTTAACGGCCATGCATTCCAGGATGGTGAAGACCTGCCCACCTGATGTTGGAGATGGAAGCATATTGGACAATGCAAAGGGGGGGGGTTTGGGGATTGGGATGGGCTTAAGCTTAATACTTTCTGTTCGCGCCTAAACTATTCACTCTCAGCTTTACTTGGTCTGTACGCTATTGTTACTTAGTAAAAGGAGCCTTATTCATTTCAAAATAATGTCTAAGTGTGGTCTTTCCTGAGTCAACGAAGAAGCAGGCCTGACACAAACCGCCAGTCGCGCCTGATTGGCCAAGACGCGACTGGCGGGAAACCCGGCTGGCTGCGATCCGATTGGCTCCCCGTTTGACAGCTCGCGTATAAATAGCTGACAAACATGGGAGCCCCTGTCTACCGCGCTTTAATTTGCTGTAAATAGTTTTCTCTCTGTGCTTCTCGCCTAACAATAAACGGCGTTGTTTTTCTGCTAACCTGGTCTGGACTCCCTCAATCTCAAAATCTAACACTGGCGACGAGGGCTGGGGCCAGGCATAGCACTTGAGCAGGAGAGAGGGAATCCTTCGCGTTTAAAAAAAAAATTTTCTCTTCGTTTCGCGGTACGATCACCATGGGATCGGTCCCTCTGTTCGCCCCATTCGATGCGGCTAAGGAGCCTCCTTCATGGCCCGCTTCGAGTGTTTCCTGTTGGCAAATGACTACGGGTCTCTGCCACCGGCCAGGAAACTCGGGCATTTTTTGGGCTGCGGAGGCCAGGATCTGTTCGCGACTGCGCGCACCGTCGCCACGCCAGCGGCGGTGTATGACCTACCCTGGGACACTTTGATGGAAAGGCTCCGGGCCCACTATGTCCCAGTGCCATCGAGAATGACACACCGTTTCGCTTTTCGGCGGTGCCTTCAGAAGCCGTCCCAGTCAGTAACCGATTTCCTGCAGGCGCTCAGGGCCGCGGCTATCCTGTGCGAGTTCCCTGCTGCCTTCCTGGGCGAATCGCTCTTGGAGCAATTCATCTGGGGACTGAGAGAAATCCGCCTCAGACGGCGCCTCCTGGCCCGGACTGAACTGTCGCTCGAGCAGGCGGTGGACGAGGCCAGAGCCTACGAGATGTCCGAGTCCTCGGTGGCTGTCCTCGGCCGGGACCAGGAACAACTGCCGTCACCCCGCGCCTGTCTGGTGGAGGAGCTCGCCCCCCTGGATGACCTGGACCTAGAAGACCAGGTCGCCTATGTGCGGTCGGCCGGCTGCAGGCCTACCTCCCGGCCGTCATCCAACACCGGGAGACAGCAGTGCTTGGGCTGCGGGGGAAAACACCCCCAGGCTGACTGTCATTTCCGGGCCACCACCTGCCGCCGCTGCGGCCGAAAAGGCCACCTGGCAGCGGTATGTCGTGCTGCACTGCCCGTGACCATGCCGCCATCCCCGGAACCCCAGAGACGGAATGTGGATGACCGGCAAGCCCAGGTGCCCCGCCAGCAGAACCAGCGACGCCAGGCCCGCTGCCAGCAGCCGCAACCGTCCAGCTGCTTCGCGCTTACCGACGCAACCATCCCGCCGGACACCACCTACGCCGACCATACGCGGCTACAGACGACCGTGAAGCTGGAGGGGGTGGGGGTCCTCATGGAGGTGGATTCCAGGTCCTCGAGATCTATCATCTCGAAGGCCCAACTGGCCAGGTTACGACCCGGCCTGGCTGTAGACAGCCTTCCCCCACCACTAACGGTCCTTAGAGACTACCAGGGGGCTTCCATACCCACCCTGGGCCAGGTGTCCCTGAGGGTGGAGTACGGGTTGTTTTGTGGGGACCTACCAATCCTGGTAGTCGCAGACCCCCTAGCAGCCATTATCGGCCTCGACTGGTTTCCGGCGCTAGGCCTGTCAGTCCAAGGGGTGCACTCAGTCCCCATCTCCTCCCCCGTCGCCCGGGTTCTGGGGGATTTCGCCGACGTTTTTGACGGCAGGTTGGGCACCTATGTAGGCACCCCCGTCTCGTTCAACCTCGACCCCCAGGTTGCACCCATTAGGCTCAAGGCCCGCAGGCTGCCGTTCGCCCTGAAGCCCAAGGTTGACGCGGAGCTTGACCGTTTGGTGGCACAGGGCGTGCTCGAACCCATCGACCAGGTGAAATGGGAGACCCCAATAGTGGTCCCCATCAAGCCCGATGGGTCCGTCCGCATCTGCGCCGACTACAAGTCGACCATCAACCGTGGGCTCCAGGCGAACCCATATCCAGTCCCGGTAGTTCAGGACCTGCTCCATTCCCTGGGGCAAGGCCGCATATTTGCAAAACTGGATATGGCCCAGGCCTACCAACAGCTCCCGGTGACGACGCTGCTGCGGAGGCGCAGACCATCGTCACCCACCGAGGGGCTTTTCGCTGTCGCCGACTCCAATTTGGCGTTTCCATCGCCCCGGGGATCTTCCAGAGCCTCATGGAGCGTTTGCTCCATGGGTTCCCAGGCGTGGTTCCGTATTTTGATGACGTTCTGATAGCTGCTTCCAGTGTCTCAGAGCTCGCCAAAGTACTTCGTAAGGTCCTCACGGTTTTCAGGGGCGCAGGTTTGAAATTAAAACGCAGCAAATGCGTTTTTGCTGCGCAGGAGGTGGAGTTCCTGGGCTTCATGATTGATGCCCGGGGCATCCACCCCACTCCCAAGAAGGTCGAAGCTATCAGGAACGCCCCCACGCCAGCCTCCAAGACGGAGCTGCAAGCATTACTCGGCCTTTTGAATTTTTACGCGCCTTTCCTACCTCATAAGGCATCGCTAGCCGAGCCGCTACATCGATTGCTCGATCGATCCGCGGCCTGGCGCTGGGGCGACCGCGAAGCACATGCGTTCGTGGCTGTCAAAGCCTCACTTACGTCAGAGGCAGTCTTAGTGCAATATAATGACAGGCTGCCTATGACATTAGCGTGCGATGCCTTCCCCTTTGGCCTGGGGACCATTCTGAGCCATTCCTTCCCAGATGCCTCGGAAGCCCCCATTGCTTTTTACTCTCGGACAATGTCGCCCACTGAAAGAAACTATAGCCAGATCGACAAGGAGGCCCTGGCTATAGTGTCCAGGATTAAAAAGTTCCACCAGTACCTGTACGGTCGGACTTTTGCTGTCTTCACAGACCACAAGCCTCTCCTTGGGCTTCTGGCCGGTGACCGTCCAACCCCCCCCCATCCTGTCCCCAAGGATGACAAGGTGGATGGAGTTCCTGGCAGCGTATAATTATACGCTGTACTACCGTCCTGGCAAACAGCTCGGGCATGCCGATGCCCTGAGCAGATGCCACCTCCCAAAGGCGGAGCCGGAGCCGGTTCCGGCACAGTCCGTCTTGTCCGTGGCAGACTCCGGTCTGCCCTTGACGTCGTACGACGTCGCGGCCTGGACGAAGGCTGACCCTGTCCTGTCCCAGGTCTCCACCTGGGTCCTGCGAGGGTGGCCAC
This sequence comes from Rhabdophis nuchalis, assembly GCA_039707465.1. NCBI lineage: Eukaryota > Metazoa > Chordata > Lepidosauria > Squamata > Natricidae > Rhabdophis > Rhabdophis nuchalis. The sequence goes on along the minus strand of CM077655.1, from coordinate 23,160,209 downwards.
AGGGCAGCGTGGCCGAAGAGTTTCGGCCATACAACTCACGCAAGCTGGAGCTTTCGCTCCACTGCGGCTGCTTGTGCAGGGGAGACCGAGTCATCATCCCCCCCCCGCTCCGACACCAGGTGCTCTGGACGCTCCACGCAGACCACCCCGGCATAGCTCAGATGAAGGTGCTCGCCCGCAGCTATGTGTGGTGGGCCTGCATGGACGCGGTAGTGGCATCCTGGGTTGGGGGTTGCGCCACCTGCCAGTCCTCCCGCCCCGCCCCTCCAGTTGCGCCGCCCAGGGAGTGGGACCTGCCACGGAGCCCTTGGTCCAGGCTCCACGTAGATTTCGCGGGACGCTTCCGGGGCCAGACGTTCCTGGTGGTCCTGGACGCCTGGGTGGAGGTCATCTTGATGGCCTCCACGACGGCGGAGAGTACGGTCAGGGTGCTGCACCGCCTTTGTGTCCGACAAGGGGCCCCAGTTCCAGTCCACCACCTTCCAGGAATTCCTGGCCTCTCAAGGGATCCACCAAACGCCGGTGGCCCCTTATCATCCGGCCTCCAATGGCAGAGCAGAGAGGGCCATCCGCTCAGCCAAGGAGGCCTTGGGCCGGATGACCAAGGGCGACTGGCCTGCAAGAGTGGCTGCTTACCTCCTAGGTCAACATTCCACCCCTTGCCCGGCCACCGGGAAGAGCCCCGCTGAGCTCTTGATGGGCCGCCGCCTGCGGACAACCTTGGACAGGCTGCACCCATCCTATAACGAGGTGCAGCCTTGCAACCTGGGGGCCCCCTCTCCCCGCCTTTTCCAACCTGGGGACCCAGTGTACGCCCGAAACTTCGCAGGGGAACCTAAGTGCGTCCCTGCCACCATCTCTGAGCTAACGGGTCCCTGCTCTTTTAGGGTCAAACTTCCTGATGGATCCAAGTGACGGCGCCACTTGGATCAACTGAGGCGTGCCTCCCGCCACCGCTGACCCCGCCACCAGGACCATCCTGCCAAGTTGCCCCCGTTGGGCCAGTTGCAACTCAACCCAGACTGCCGCAACATTCGCATGGGGCCTTCGCCTATTCAGGCCCCCCTGACTCAGACGCCGCCTTCCGGCAAACATTAAAATATCTGGCTCAAGCCGACAAGGACATGTGGGCCTTTGCGCCTAAAGGCCCGCCCTACAACGCCGCCACCAACCGGCAAACACCATCAAACTATGCCCTGGCCGCCACGCCCCCTCGCCCCGACTTACCGGTCCAGCCGACGCCGCCTCCTCGGGTAGGCCCCTCTGACGCTGCAGCCTGGAGCTCCATTCCCCGAAGGGAGGAGCTTCCACAGGACCTACTCACCTCGACGAGCTCTCCGCAGCAAATGAGGCGGTCTGGGAGGACCCGGCGCCGCCCCGCCTACTTGGCGGACTACACATGCTCCACTTACCTGGATTGACAGTCCGGCCGCGCATGCGCGGACCGAGGGGGGAAAGGGGTGTTGTGTCCTCGACCTGCGACTGGTCTCAACTTACGACCAGCCGCAGGTCTTCCAGTCTGCCGGGAGAAGCCTTGGTAACAGGCTGTAACAACCTGTCAAACCGCCAGTCGCGCCTGATTGGCCAAGATGCGACTGGCGGGAAACCCGGCCGGCTGCGATCCGATTGGCTCCCCGTTTGACAGCTCGCGTATAAATAGCTGTCAAACGCGGGAGCCCCTGTCTACCACGCTTTAATTTGCTGTAAATAGTTTTCTCTCTGTGCTTCTCGCCTAACAATAAACGGCGTTGTTTTTCTGCTAACCTGGTCTGGACTCGCCCCATTTATCGCGAAAACGGGCCATTTTTGGGTCAAATAAATTGCATGCATAGTCCTATGGAGGCTTATAGTGTGCTGCTGGGGGCTGGGGGAGGGGGAAACGGCCCGTTTGAGGCTAATTTCTGCCCTCCCCAGCCCCCAGGAGTTCTCTAGAAGCCTCCACAAGACTAGGCATAGCCAGTTTGGTGAAGGGGGTGGGGTTCCAGGAGGCAAAAAATGCTGTATTCGATGTATAAGACGCACCCAGATTTTCAGCCTCTTTTTAGAGGAAAAAAGGTGCGTCTTATACTCCGAAAAATACGGTAGTTAATATGAGTTTAGTTCTTTTCTCTCTCTTTGTATCCTTTCCTTTCCTCCTTCCAAAGCCAGGAGACCCATCTGAAACAACAACTCCTTGGATGAAACCGACCATTTTACACACACACACACACACACACACACACACACACTCCTCCAACCAGCTCTGCTCCTCGATTCATTGTTTGCTTTTAGTGGTGGGCCAATCGCCAAAGTCCTTTCCAAGCGCCCGGCAGCATCGCTCGCCTCCCAGGAAAGTCCGGCTGACTAAGCAGATTAACTGTGCAAGCAGCAGTCTTCCTCTCGCCTCTTCCACCCAAGCTTCTCTCTCTGGAGGAGCCACAGGAGGAGGATTTATGGGGGGTTGGAAGGGTGGGCAGCTTCCTTGCACTGCACGTTGGAATGGGAGGAAAGAGAGAGAGAGGGAGAGAAAGAATGAGAGAGAATGAGAGAGAGAAAGAGAGAGAAAGAGAAGAGAGAGAGAGAGAGAGAGAGAGAGAGAGAGAGAGAGAGAGAGAGAGAGAGAGAGAGGAATCAGAAGCTGTTAAACCTTGTGGGGTGCCTGGGAGGAGGAGGCGATAGAGACCCTCTCCCCATTTCCTCTGGGTCTCCCTCCCTCTTCCCCCCAGGTTGCCTTTCCTCCCATCCATTCTTTCTCCCCCCCACCTCCTGAGAGAGAGATGGAGCTGTTTTTCCTGGGAGTTTTCAGGGCTCTGGAAGGGGCAGTGGGGAGGGAGGGTGTTGGGGGATTTGGGCTCCCCGGAACTTCTTTGGGAGAAGCTTCACTATGCTTTCCCGATGCCTTCCCCCCCAGGCAGAGCGCATTGCGTGGAGGGTCTGCTGAGGGGCATTTAGCTGGAGGCTTCTCTGGCCAGGGGGGGAATTGGGCAGAGTTCCTGCAGCCTCTCCCCCCACACACTGCCCAGTTATGGGCCCAGCCTCCGCTGCTCTGCAGCATGGGGGGGGGGGGTCCTCAGTCTGAGGGGGAGCAGAATTTGGTTGCAGAAAGGCCAACGGGGGCGCAGCCTTGGAGGGTCTCTTCCTTCTTCCCCTTTTCCTCTCAGTCAGCCCTGCAAAACTAGAAATCTCCCCCCCATCCAAGGAGCCACTGAGACTGTGCAGGGGGGAGAAGGGGGGGAGGAGAAGATAAGAGGACAAGAGAAGAAGATCGGAGGGATCCCAATTCTGCAGCCAGGGGAGTTTCTGCAGAGGGGAGGGGGAGGGAGGGGGCAGCTCCCAAATGCCTTGGAGCCAGAATCCGGCAGCTGCATAAGGGGAGAGAGAGAAACCCAGGAAGGATCCTCACTGACTTCTCAGGCTGAGAAAAGAGCTGGGGGGACATTTCTTCTTTCAGGCTTTCCAAAATGTCTTCATCTCCCATTACAATCGAGTAGAACAAGAACATCTGGAGTGGGGGGGGGTTTAAAATATTTTACTACCGCTTCAGTGGGTGTGGCTAGAATGGGGGGGGGCCTTCTGACTGGGTTGCAGCTGTGGCTCGGTCTTGAGTGAGCTATGGGCCTGGTCTGGGGAGGACGGGAGTGGCTCCATTAGGAGTGATCTGGAGGAGTTTTCCATCAGGATTACAAGGGGGAAGATCAGCCTGAGAGATTTCTTCTTGATCAACCCAGGCTTTCTGGGAATCACCCTGTTGTTTTCAAAGAGTTTATGGATCATCTTTTTTTCTCTGTTCATTTTATTTGTCATCTGCTCTAGAATGTTCCCTATAATTGACCAACTGTGTTGATTATATTTTCTCTATATTTGGATGAATTTTTCTCAAACTTTTTCATTCACTTATGAAGATATTGGCAGTATTTCTATCCTATTTAACCACATGTGGAGATGAGACAATTGTAGAAGAAAGATTCAATGTGGGATAAGAAACAAAATTTTCTGTTTGTCAAATTCTTGGATGTTCCCATTCTAGTTTCATCCCTTTCTGGAGAAGAACGAATATTGGAATATTTCCAACTCTAAACTCTACTTGGACCAAAATGGAGAGATAAAAGCAGATCTGGCCATTCGCGGCTTCTTGATTCTCCCCAAAGAGGATCCCAGGGAAGACCATCTGGCGTATTTTGTAAGAGAGAGACTTTCTATCAGACAAAAGGCTCTTTCACAGCTAAAGTTGCTCAATAAGGTGGGAGAAATTTTGGTGTCTTTTCTCTGCTTGCCAAAGCCTGAGGTCCCATTTCAAGTGGGCAAAGCCCAGAGTCTCCAGGGTGGTTGGCCTTCCATGCCACCTAATGGAGGTTCTTCAAGGGATGGGACCTAAGTGGAGGGGCTTTGCCATGTTTCATGAAAACCTTTCAAGATCTTACTGGTCAGAGGTTTCTTTCTCCATCAGAGTTTTATTCTACACTTAAAAAATCTAATGGAATAAAAGTTTCCTAACAATTTTACAATAAACCTTATTCTCAGTTTTAATGTGAATGTATTATCATACTTAAATCTTTTTTTTTCAATTCAATCCCTGTAAACTATTAAGTAGAAAAGTAACTTATTACAATGTTAAATTCCAAAAGCAAAAAGGAGGAAGTAAATGAAGAATCTGCCAGTTGTTCTACCTCCTGCATCTGTTTAGAAGGAGTCAGAGGTTTCCTACCTACCTCAGTGAAGACCAGAGGCTCCTTGTCTCCATCCATTTCTCCCTCCGTTTTCCATGGACGGAGAGTCCTAACATCTTTTCTTTGGCCTTCCTTGTTCTTCTGCTCAGTCCTTGCCTCAGTCCAGATGTGCGGAAAGTTGTCATCCTGGATTTGTCAAGAGGGCTCGAGAAGGAGAGCCAGTTTGCTGCTACGACTGCATTCCTTGTCTGGAGGGGACCTTCTCCACTCAGGAAGGTGGGTCACACTGGAGGAAAGGAAGTGGAACTGATTCATTATATATATGAAATAATAAAGGTTCCTACGATGGTTCTGAACGTCACACAGGAAATTATTATTCGGGTCCCAATTCTTCTCTCACTTTCATAGACAATTAAACAAAACTTGATTTTTAAGAATATTCTTATACTTCTTATTGTCTCTCACTAGAGGTACTAATAAATGTGACCTGGACAACATCTCCTGGTATCGCTTATTGTCCAAATAAGATATTGCTTGAAAGGTAAAAGGAGAGAATAGTAAGGGAATATGTTTTTTTCTCAGATGTGGAAAAATGCACCAAGTGTCCAGATGACAAATATCCAAATGAGGACAGAGTCCAATGTATCCCCAAAGTTATAACCTTCCTGTCTTATGAAGAACAACTGGGCATCATCCTGGTCTCTTCTGCCCTTCTCTTGTTCTTAATCACAGGCCTTGTTTTAATCATCTTCATTAAATGCCGAGAAACTCCCCTTGTCAAAGCCAACAACCAGGACCTCTCCTACATCCTCCTGGTCTCCCTCCTGCTTTGCTTCTTGTCTTCTTTTCTCTTCATTGGTCAACCAAGGGAAGCCACCTGCCTTCTCCGACAAACGGTCTTCAGCCTCATCTTCTCAGTTGCAGTTTCTTCTCTCTTGGCCAAAACCATCACGGTGGTGCTGGCTTTCCTGGCCACAAAACCAGGAAACCGAATGAAGAGATGGTTGGGGAAGGGCTTGGCCAACTCCATCATCCTCTCTTCTTCTGCTGTCCAAATGATCATCTGCTCCATCTGGCTGGGAGTTTTTGCCCCCTTTCCTGACTCTGACCTCCACTCCCAGCCTGGAGAGATCATCCTGCAATGCAATGAAGGGGCCGTTGTCATGTTCTACGTCACCCTCAGCTACATGGGCTTCCTGGCTGCCATCTGCTTCACGATGGCTTTCCTGGCCAGGAATCTGCCTGGGGCCTTCAACGAAGCCAAGCTGATCACCTTCAGCATGCTGGTCTTCTGCAGCGTCTGGGTGACTTTTGTGCCCACCTACCTGAGCACCAAAGGGAAATACATGGTGGCTGTCCAGGTCTTCTCCATCCTGACCTCCAGTGCTGGTTTGCTGGGCTGCATCTTCATCCCCAAGTGCTACATTATCCTTCTGAGGCCAGACCTGAACACAAAGGAGCATCTCACAGCCAGAACAAATGTAAAAACATGAGATATAACACCATGATGATATTGGAAGAATTGTTAAAGTTTCTTTTATTTGAAAGGAGATATTCTTTCCATTTTGATAGTATACAATTGTCAAAGAAAATATGTATATGTTTCAAAATAGGAAATTATTGAATTGTTCTAGCTCCTTTCCCTTTCAACTTAATAAACCTTGCTAAAAGTCATTCAGAGGAATTTGGTGTTCAAAAGCAGCAACTGAATTTGACACCTTTAAAGAATAATTCAGGCACTGGTTCCTACAGCTAAAAGTCTGTATATGAGAGGTGGGGGGAGTCAGCAGGAAGCTTTGGGCACCAAGAACCAGCCTGGCTGCCTGATCCTCTCCCTGAGAATGCCGGAATGATGGGAAATGCCATGTTTGACTGGCTCTCAGCTGGGGAGGGAAATAAGAAAAAGACGGGGGGAAAAAGAGGGGAGAAAATAAGAAAAAAGTTAAGGAAACAATTGGTCCACTGCTGGGAGAAAATGGCAAGAAGATGATAAGCAACAAGGAGAAAGCAGAACTATTTAACTCTTTTTTTGCATCTGTCTTTACACAAAGGGATAAAACAGTCCAACCAATCAAAAACAGCACCACAAAAATCAGATTAGGAACACAAGTTGAAATAGGTAAGAAAATGGTAAGTGAGCACCTGTCTGCCCTGGACGAGTTCAAATCACCAGGACCGGATGGATTACACCCCAGGGTTCTGAAGGAACTGGCAGATGAGATCTCAGAACCACTGAAGTATATCTTTCAGAGATCCTGGAGCACCGGGGAACTGCCAGAAGACTGGAAAAGAGCTGATGTGGTTCCCATCTTCAAAAAAGGAAAAAAAACAGATCCAGGAAACTATAGACCCATCAGCCTGACCTCAATAGCAGGAAAGATTCTGGAAAAGATAATTAAACAACAAATAAGTGAACACCTAGAAGCAAACAAAGTAATAGCCAAAAGCCAACACGGGTTTGTCAAAAACAGATCATGCCAGACTAATCTAATTGCATTCTTTGACAAAGTGACAAAATCAGTGGACCAGAGGAATGCTGTTGATATAATTTACCTGGACTTCAGTAAGGCATTTGATAAAGTAGACCATAACCTACTATTAGATAAAGTAGAAAATTGTGGGTTAGACAGCACCACCAGCAAATGGATTCGCAACTGGCTGACCAACCGCACTCAACGTGTAGTCCTCAATGGAACTGCATCTACATGGAAGGAAGTATGCAGTGGAGTCCCCCAAGGCTCTGTTTTAGGTCCAGTACTCTTTAACATCTTCATCAATGATTTGGATGAGGGGATAAATGGGGAACTCATCAAATTTGTAGACGACAGTAAGCTGGCAGGAATAGCCAACACTCCAGAAGATAGGCTTAAGATACAGAAGGATCTAGACCAGTGGTTCCCAAACTTTTTCAGTCCACCGCCCCCTTGGTGCTACAAAATGATCCTCAGTGCCCCCCACCCAGAATTCAATTTTTTTACAACCGGTTTTGTGGGCGTGGCTTGGTGGGCATGGCTAGGGGGGTCATGTGACTGGGCGGTTTGCACGACGGAAGGCAGATAATAACAGTAAAATTCAAAACTTTAACAATTGCACATTTATTCAAAATCCAATTTAAAAACCTTTGTAGCTAATGTTAATTCTACAATATTGTTGAATATGATCCAGTGATACCAGGTTTTCAAAGTCTGATAGTCATTTATCAAGAACCTTACTAACTAGTAACTTAGTAAACTCAATAAAATTTAGTTAACTACTTCACTAAACTGAAGAATTTCAGTAAATTCTTAATGTGATGGATGGGCTTGATGAAGTGATACCAATTTCCCAATGTCTGGTTTTAAGTCACTTAGCAGGAGTCTTAAATCACCACGTTCAGTAACATGGAGTCTATTTCTTTGCTTGTAGAGAAGTTGAATGACCACACTGAAGCCACGTTCCACCAAATATGATGTTGGAAATGCAACAAGGAGCTTCTTAAGCACTGTCCATAGTGCAGGATAGCGACCAGAAATCTCTTTCTGTAACCAAAACTCTTGGTATGATTTCTTGAACTTTGGCTTCAGCTCAATGTCATTTTGCAGCTCTATGAGTTGTTCCTCCACTATCCCATCTTCCTCAATATCTGAAAATGGATTTATCACCCAATCTGGAATTTCCATCAAAAGAAGATCCTGATATCGCTCAGACATATCTTTATGCAGCATGTCCGAATGGTCACAAAACACTTGAAGATCATCGTCTTGTATCCCACCTTTCTCTTCTAGCTCAGACAAGCTCGGAAATTGGTACAGCTTGCGATGGCCTATATTGCGTTTGAAGAGAGTTAGTTTTGAAATAAATGTACAGATGACAGATTTGGCCTTAATAAGATTTACCTCATTTCCCTGCAACTGCAAATTCAATTCATTGAACTTAGAAAATAGTTCTGATAAATACGCAATGTCATGCCTGATCCCTTTGAGTTCACCACTGAGCACAGCATTCCTGTCTTCAAAGAACTCAACAACTGTGTCAAAAAGATTGTCAAAGCGTCTCACACAGTTGCCTTTTGATAGCCAACGAACTTCTGTATGAAGCAGCAAACGATCAAAATCTTCATTCTCAACACAGAGCTCTCTGAAAGCATGTACTTTAATTTTGTTAACTGCAATAATGACAGTGTGTAATGACTTGTGCAAGCGATCACTGAGGTTTTTTGCAACCAGATGTTGGCGATGAATGACACAGTGAATGGTAAAGACATTTGGCACTGCTTTCTTCAAGTAAGCAACGCACCCACGGTAGCGACCAGTCATTGATGGTGCTCCATCAGTTGCACAAGCTAGTATGTTGGTAAGTGGAATTTCCTTGTCTTTGAAAAACTGCTCAACAACATGAAATATTGACTCCCCTTTAGTATCTGTTTTTAGTTGCCTTGCAAATAACAACTCTTGAGTCAAACCTTCATCTTTAATAAAACGCACATAAGCAAGAAGCAAAGATTCATTGCCTGGCAAAGTTGATTCATCCAGCTGTAATGCAAATTCTGTTGTCCTTAGTATGCTGCACAGTACGTCTTCCACATTCTCAGCCATTTCATCTATGCGTCTTTGCACAGAATTATTGCTGAGAGGAATTGTTTTAATTATGTCATGTGGTGACTTGTGTAAAACAGTACTCAGAGCCTCACTAACAGCTGGTAGGATGAGTTCCTCACCAATTGTATGTGGCTTTCCAGACTTTGCAATCAGTAATGCAATGTTGTATGAAGCACGCAAACCATCAGTGGTTTGTTGGGAAGCATTGCAAAACATACGTGACAGCGTTGGACGCTTTTGGAATTTGTCACGAAGTGACCGAAAAAAAGTTAGGCTCCTGTCTGCTTTTTCAGGATGTACCTTCGTCAAATGTTCATTTAATCTGGAAGGCTTCATTGCCTCATTTGAAAATACTCTGTCACATAGTAGACACCGTGGTAGCTGCTGGTTTGCTGGTTCAGGTATAAATCCAAACCTCAGATATTCCAGACTATATTGTCTACATTTCTTCTTAGATTTTCCTGCTTCTGCCACTTCTGCTCTGAAAATCAACAATTCACAGATGTCACCTAAGACAACAACAAAATCAGTATTATTTGAAACTCAAAGTTATGTTTATTCAAGGTACCCACTTAATTAAAAGTGTTACATAATATCAGTATCACTTAACAACGCTCCTGCTTAGCAACCAAAATGTTGGCGCAGGAACTCTGGCATTTGAAGCACGCAAGTTTTAAAGCTGTCAAGTAACCCTTTGGGAATCGGTGGACAGTTTTGGGAGCACGTAATTCAAGAGGCAGCTAGAAATCCCGGCGTAAAGTCAAGACCTTTGAGCGTGGTATGAATGAGGAAGCATTATTTTCATGCCAGACTTGAAGACGGTTTTGGTTTGGTTCTGAAGCTTTGTGGTCTGCATTTCAGACATCAGATTAACAGAGTTGGAAGGGACCTTTGTAGGTCATCTATTCTAGTCCAACCCCCCCCACACACACACACAAGCAGACGCTGCCTACACCATTTTTGACAGATGGCAGTCCAGTCTTTTCTTGGAAGCTTCCAGTGATGAAGCTCCCACAATGTAGTACACGGTAGCCATACCTACGACCACAATTGAACCCAAAAATTCTGTTGCTAAGTGAGACATTGGCTAAGTGAATTTTGTTGCAATCTCCTTCACTTCAAAGGGGCCCAAACAAGACACGCTGATTTCAAAACTGGATTGCATCCTGTTAATGACATTATTTCTGCCCTGTTAAAAGTGCCACTTAATTCTCTCTGATTTCAGGGAAACCCACATTCAAAAAACAGGTGACTTTTTTTCTGGGCATGGGGGGGCAGGGGGAGGAGACGAAGTTACCTTTCTGCTCTCTTCCACAACTGAATTTTTTTCTGGGCATGGGGGGATTGGGGAAAGGAGACTAAGGTAGCTTTTTTTTTTTCAGTTTGTTTTTTAAATAAATATTTAAAAAATCTGGGTACTTTTAAAAACAAAAATTCACCAAAATTTCACCTGTTAAGCTAGTGAGATGTGAGGTATATAAATTTAATAGACAAACACAGTTATGGACATGCAGAACAAATTGGAAATAATGATGGATTACATTTGGTGATTCTCACACAAGTCATTCCTCTTTACTCTTTCAAGAATATTTATTTTTAAAAAAACTGGGGAAAAAACTACCTTCGTCTCCCCCCCCCGCCCCCCAGGCACAGGAAAAAAACTCCGTTTGAAAGGGCTTGATAGCAAGGTAACTTCTCCCCCCCCGCCCCCCAGGCACAGGAAAAAAACTCCATTTGAGAGGATTTGAGAGCAAGGTAACTTCTCCCCCCCCCCTGCCCCCGCCCCCACCCCTCCCTTAGTAGCAGCTTATTTACCTAGTCGGCGTCAGCAGGCAGCAATATAATGAAATAAATCCAAGCATGAAAAGAGTTAAATAGGTTTACAGGCGGGCAGGGTGATTGGTGAACCAGCCAATCACTCAGTAGTGGGCAGGGCAAGCATGAGATGGGCGGGGGCAGGGAGTGAGCAATGGAAAGGCTTCGCGATGGCAGGGGAGAGCGAGTGAAATTTTTCTTATTTAAATGACTCTCCAGAATTTCTCTGCCGCCCACGCCTTGCCTCTCATCGCCCTCCTGCCAGCTCCTTGCCTCTCACCGCCCCCCTGAGCAATTCCATCGCCCCCTGGGGGGCATTAACGCCCACTTTGGGAACCACTGATCTAGACAAACTTGAACATTGGGCACTATCTAATAAAATGAAATTCAATTGTGAAAAAAGTAAGGTTCTACATTTAGGCAAGAAAAACAAAATGCACAAGTATAGTATAGGTGGTACCTTGCTCAATAGTAGCAACTGTGAGTGGGATCTAGGAATCCTAGTGGACAACCATTTAAATATGAGCCAGCAGCGTGCAGCAGCTGCCAAAAAAGCCAACACAGTTCTAGGCTGCATAAACAGAGGGATAGAATCTAGATCACGTGAAGTGTTAATGCCACTGTATAGTGCCTTGGTAAGGCCACACTTGGAATACTGCATACAGTTTTGGTCGCCACGATGTAGAAAAGACGTGGAGACTCTGGAAAGAGTGCAGAGAAGAGCAACCAAGATGATTAGGGAACTGGAGACTAAAACATATGAAGAACGGTTGCAGGAGCTGGGTATGTCTAGTTTGATGAAGAGAAGGACCAGGGGAGACATGATAGCAGTGTTCCGATATCTCAGAGGGTGCCACAAAAAAGAGGGAGTCAAAGTATTCTCCAAGGCACCTGGGGGCAGGACAAGAAGCAATGGGTGGAAACTAATCAAGGAGAGAAGCAACTTAGAACTAAGGAGAAATTTCCTGACAGTGAGAACAATTAACCTCTGGAACAGCTTGCCTCCAGAAGTTGTGAATGCCCCAACCCTGGAAGTCTTTAAAAAGATGTTAGATAGCCATTTGTCTGAAATGGTATAAGGTTCCTGCCCACGCAGGGGGTTGGACTAGAAGACCTACAAGGTCCCTTCCAACTCTGCTATTGTATTGTATTGTATTGTATTGTATTCACTGAAGAAGACAGAGATCACATGCTTAAAACAGAGCCTATGTTCGTAGGGAGGGAAACTGAGGAATTAACCTAAATAGAAATAACCAGGGAGGAGGTCCTTGCATGTCTTGTTAAACTAAACACTAACAAATCACCAGGACCAGATGGCATCCATCCACGAGTTCTCAAGGAACTTAAAGATGAAATTGCTGATGTCCTTGCCAAAACATATAATCTTTCTCTCAAATCAGGCCTTGTGCCAGATGACTGGAAGGTAGCAAATATAACACTTATCTTCAAAAAAGGATCCCAAGGTGATCCAGGAAATTACCGACTGTTCAGCTTGACAAGTGTCCCAGGTTGCAAGGGCAAATCATGCCTCACTAATCTGCTGGAATTTTTTGAGAGTGTCAACAAGCACGTGGACAAGGGAGATCCAGTTGACAATTGTTTATCTGGACTTTCAGAAGGTCTTTGACACTATTATATTTGGCCCGGTTCTGAGCAACCCAAACACTTCAATGATCATCTTGTGCGTAGGACCTTGAGTTATACTTGGGAGAAGTTGAGGAGGAAGTTATATTTGAAGGTGCCGTGCTGGATCTCTACTCAGGAAGCCCTTGTCTACCCAATACGATATAGAGGGGAGAAGATCTTGACATATGAGGAGATCTTAGATGCACAGGGGAATTTGAAGACCAGGGAAATATTAGCCTCACAAGGATACCATATCGACTGGTGGCCATACTCCCAGATATTCTCAAGATACAAAAAAGATCAGAAGGCTGACGGGATATATCCCTATAAACAAGAACTGGGCATGGTTCTTTTTGGGAAAGAAAAAGGGATGCTCTCCAAGTGTTATGCACATCTACTATTATTAGACGTAGGGGAGGAAGTGGTCAAAGACTGCATGATTACTTGGCGACGGAATATAGGACGCACACTGGACTTTCAAAGTTGGGAAGAAATCTGGTTCAAAAATATGAAATTGACAATGGCAGCCTCGTATAAGGAAAATACATATAAAATGATATATAGGTGGCATTTACTCCCGGCAAGACTTGCCAGAATGTTCCCTGGGACCATGCCTAATTGCTGGAAATGTGGTCACAGAGAGGGGACCTATTTCCATCAGTGGTGGACCTGCCCAATGGCGATTAAATACTGGAAAAAGATCAGGCAGTGGTTAATAGAAATCGCCCAACATCGATTAGATTTGAAAGAGGAAACCTTCCTGTTAGGACTTAAACCCCCAGATATCAACATGAAGATATGGTTTTTGGTGTTGCACATAATTATTGCGGCAAGATTGGGATTTGCCCAGGAATGGAAGAGTGATCAAATACCGACAGATAGGGCAGTAATAAATAAAATTAATGAGTGTGCAGAATCGGACAGATTAACAAAATTAATTAAAGGAAAAAAGGACTCAGAATTCTATAACTCGTGGAAGAGGTGGTATAACTGGATACGGAAACGACCGAATAATAACAACTGAAGCAATAATATATGTTTGAATCGGATATTGGTAAATAATATCAATCAGAAATTAAAGGACGAATAAGAATTGATGAAGTAGGTAGGTTAACTAGATGGGCTGTATATAGTGTAAATGTTGGTGTTAAATATTAGGCCTACTATTAGGACTGTAATGTTAAGTTTGGTTATTTAAATGTTATGCTTTCTCACGCTGTGACAGCAATATGTTTAAAATTATGTTTGTATGATTTTCTTTTTATAAGAATAAATAAAAAATTATTTATTAAAAAAAAAAAAGGCCTTTGACAAGGTCCCGCACCAAAGGCTCTTAAATAAACTTGCTAGTCATGGAATAAAGGAACAGATTATCCTGGATTAGCAACTGCTAAGGGACAGGAAACAGAGAGTAGCATTAAATGGACACTTCCCCAGGTGGAGGGAGGTAAAGAGTGGGGTCCCCCAAGGTTCAGTACTGGGACCCCTGCTCTTCAACCTTTTCATAAATGATCTAGAAGTAGGAGTAAACAGCAAGGTAGCCAAATTCGCCGACGACACTAAATTATACAGGGTAGTAAAAACGGAGAGAGAGTGTAAGGAGCTCCAGAGGGATCTCTTGACACTGGGGGATGGGCAAACCAGTGGCAAATGAGCTTCAACATTAGTAAGTGCAGAGTGATGCACGTTGGGGCAAAAAACCCCAACTATATCTATAAACTGATGGGGTCTGAACACCTTGCAACTAACCAGGAAAGGGACCTTGGTGTCCTGGTGGACAGCTCAATGAAGGTGTCAACCCAGTGTGCCGCAGCAGTGAAAAAAGCAAACTCGTTGACTTCCGGTTCCGGCTCCAGCGGCACCGGGCGAGCCTAGGGTTCGTCCGCCGCTTTGTTTCTTTTCCTGCCCCCCCACGGGGGCGAGACGCCCCATTTTTGGGGGTCTCCCGTAGGGCCGGCTTGCCTGGGTTGCTCCCCCCCACGGCAGTGGGGAAGCGACCCTTGTCTTTGGCTCAGGTGGAGGAGGACATGCTGCGGGGGGTTTTCCCTTCGCCAAAGGAAGACGGCATCGTTCACTAACATGGAGAGAGCTGATCGGCTGAGTCGGAAGGCTTCCCGGGGCTTCGGCTGCGAGGGGGAGAGTGAGTGATTTAAAACTTTTTTTTCTTTGCTGTCAGCCTGGCTGAAAGAACTTGGAGGGGGGTGCTTGCTTGTTAAACCCCCCCTCGGATTTAAAGCGGCACTTGAAAATGGCTCCTCGCTGCGAGGAAGCGGATATCTTCAATCCGGATTGTTTGCAACAAGGGAAAGTGATCTGCGGTTTGTCTTGCAACAAAGTTTCTAGGTCTGGCGGGCTTGAAACATTTTTTTTACCACTCTCTCCTTCTGGCTTTGAGCTTGGGCGGTGGAAGATGGCTTCTCTTTGTCCCTGAATGACTATTTTACTTATGGAAAATTCCCAGCGTCTCTTTGTGATTTGGACTTCCTCTTGTTACTAAAGAAGAATTTTTTTTTTTTGGATTTGTGATCTCTTTTCTGGAGTGCCTTCGTTATTATAATTATTGATTTGGAAAACTGTTTCTCTCTTGGTTCCTAAACTTTACAATCCTGATTTGAACTTTTGGCTCTTGATTTGCCTCAACAGCCCCACCCAAAAAACGCCATTTTAGTGGCATTGACTTTAACAGCTAATCATGGCACAAGAATCAGCACTGGCAAGCTTAGAATTAAGGATGGCTTCTCTTGAATCTGTTATACAAACTTTGGTACAAGAAATCAAGGCCCAGAGAGAAGAAAATATCAACTTTAAAAAGGAGCTATTGGACACACGGAAACAAGTGCTGGAGAACACACAGAAGAATGAAGAGTTGGAAGGGGGGCTGGTGGGGGCTAAGGGAGAGATTAAAAATGTTACTAATGAGGTTGTGGAAATAAATGGGCATGTGTCTAGGATTGATATGGAAAGGATGACATATTTTTTGAGATTTCAGAATGTTTCTGAGGAACCTGGTGAATGTCTCCCTGAACTCATGAGCACAATTATAGTAGACTATTTACATAAACCTAAGGATGAGATCAGGGGGGACATTGACCTAGCCTACAGAATAAACTCTGCATATGCCAGGATAAATGAAGTACCCAGAGAGATACATGTTAAATTTGTTAGAAGGTCAACCAGAGAGGAAATCTTGAAAGTGCAAAGAGGAGGTCCGTTAATTTACCAACAAAAGGAGGTTGCCATCCTGAAGCAGATCCCAAGAAAGATTAGAGAAGCGAGAAGGAAATTTTCCTTCTTGTCCAAAAAATTGTTTGATCACGGGATCTGGTTCAGGTGGGTGACGCCCGAAGGGATGCTGGTGTTCTGGGAAGGAGGAAGAGTGAGGATTAAAACAGTTGCTGAGGCGGAAGCCTTTCTTAAAAAACATTCCTCTTTCCTGGG
Organism: Rhabdophis nuchalis; assembly: GCA_039707465.1. Classification (NCBI taxonomy): domain Eukaryota; kingdom Metazoa; phylum Chordata; class Lepidosauria; order Squamata; family Natricidae; genus Rhabdophis; species Rhabdophis nuchalis. The sequence continues at coordinate 23,144,107 of CM077655.1, read as the reverse complement.
GGAAGATCCAGGGGGGGCAGGGGGGGCCACGGCCCCGCCCGCTGGGGGCCTGGAAGGAGAGATAGAAGATACAATTGCCAAGAGACTTAGATCTAAAAAATAATTTTGCCTTGATTTTTTGAGTAATATTGTATAACATGTGTATCTGGATTTTTGTAAATGACTGACAGCTTAGAACTGAGAACTTAGAAATATGTACTTGCTTTCACTTTGTAGTGTATGAAAAATGCTTTTTGTTAATGACCTATTTTTTTTTTATATTGAAAAAGTTTTATTGGTTTTACAGTTTTTCAATAGGGTGGGGTAAGGGATACAGAAATTTTTTTGAGAGCATTCACGTCCAGGTCGTCGGCCCTTCTGGAACTTCAATATAAATCCATAACAAAACATTGTTCATAACACTACAAAGTGAAAACAAGTACATGTTTCTAAGTTCTCAATTCTATGCTGTCAGTCATTTACAAAAATCCAGATACACGTTATACAATATTACTCAAAAATCAAAGCAAAGTTATTTTTTTGATCTAAGTCTCTTGGCTATTGGGTCTTCTATCTCACCCTCCGGGCCCCCAGCGGGCGGGGCCGAGGCTCCCTCCGTCCCCCCTGAATCTTCCCCCAGGGCAGAGGAGTGTTTTTTAAGAAAGGCTTCCGCCTCAGCAACTGTTTTAATCCTCACTCTTCCTCCTTCCCAGAACACCAGCATCCCTTCGGGCGTCACCCACTTGAACCAGATCCCGTGGTCAAACGTTAATGACCTATTTTGATGTCCCGGAAGGGCCGACGACTTTGACGTGAATGCTCTCAAAAATTCTTTGTATCCCTTACCCCACCCTATTGAAAAACTGTAAAACCAATAAAACTTTTTCAATATATAAAAAAAAAAAAGCAAACTCATTGCTAGGGATCATTAGGAAGGGTATAGAAAATAAGTCAGCAAGTGTCATTTTGCCTCTTTATAAATCTATGGTGAGGCCCCATCTGGAGTATTGTGTACAGTGCTGGTCACCATACCTTCAGAAGGATATTATGGAAATGGAAAAAGTGCAGAGGAGGGCAACCAGAATGATTAGGGGGCTGGAACACCTTCCTTACCATCTAAGGCTGCAACGGCTGGGCCTCTTCACTCTAGAACGACGGCGCCTGAGAGGTGACCTGATTGAAGTCTATCAAATCATGCACGGTGTGGACAAAGTAGAAAAGGAAAAGCTGTTTTCCCTATCGCACAACACTAGATCTGGGGCACTCCATGAAACCTTTGATAGCTAGACCTCAAACAAATAAGAGGAAGTACTTTTTCACCCAGAGGACCACTGGTCTATGGAACTCCCTGCCAGAAGAAGTGATGACAGCTGTCAGCCTTGACACCTTTTAGAAAGTATTTAGACGAGTTCATGGAGAACAAGGGTATCCATGGCTATCATGATGGATGCCTAAGGACACCCTCCGGGATGGAGAGATAGGCAGGATATCTCTCAATGCCATTTGCAGGGAATCATAAGCAGGTGAAGACGTCTGCTTGGGAAGACCCTGAAGCAAATGGGGAGACACTGTGGGAGACAGAATGCTGGACTGGATGGGCTGTGGCCTGTTCCAGCAAGGCTATTATTATGTTCTTGAGTTTCTAGTGCTTTGTGAGTATGGAGTCTGGGTCAATCTGGTCTTACATATACATTCTGGCAACCATTGGTGGCAGAGGTGGGATTCCTCCAGGAGACCCCTAAGTGCCCCCAGTGCGAAGGAAAAGAGCCTCGGCTGTCGGAGGGAGAGAATTTGGTCCAGGGAGATCTCATCCCCTCCAGGCAACGGCCTCCCAAAGACCCGGAGCTCCTCCTGGGCCACCCGAGACGGGAGAGGCTGAAGGCGGGGTGCTCTTCCAGGCCAGGAGACCTTCTCATTGGGAGAATCCTCAGTTTAAAACAGGAAGAGCCCATAAAACAAGGACTTCCAAGCAGGCTCCTCCTGGTCAGTTTCCTCCCTCAGCCATTCCCTGTGCTGGAGTTTCCTTCCCTCTGTTTGGATTCCTCTTAACACTTTCCTCCTTTTCTCTTTATCCCACTTTCTCCTATAGGAAAGGACCTGCCTCTAATTTCCTGCATGGTCTGGATTTCCAAAGCTTCTCCCTTTTTCTCTTAATTTGTGGAAGTCACTGAAATCCAAAGATGGGATGGAATAAAAACCGTAACAACTCCAGATTATTTCCCTCTCTCCATCCAAACTTCAGTTCATCCCTTGAATGCTAACTTTAGTTTAAAGTAGTGATTTTAAATGGTTATAGTGGCCCCTGCCCAGCCCAGTTCCATATATATTATAACTGCTGATTGATACCCAATTCCTGATCCTTATAGAAACAAATGATTTTTTTTAAAGAATTGGTAAATATTTCTCACATTAAAAAAAAATCTTCTTCCTTTTATGACAATTCTGTCTTAATGACTGAATTATTTTCAATCCCCTTTAGTGGCCAGATAAAATTCAGTCCTTCTACAAATAATGGTGTGTTTGTGACTCTCAACTCTGGTGGAGAACTGTCTCCATCCCACCTTCTCAACACTCATCCAAATGTCCAGGTGAGGGTGACTATCATTTGCCTCTGGTTTTGGATCAGGGCTCGATTGAGACTCGGTCAGCTGGTGGAGACAAAGGGGATTAAATTGAAAAAAAAAGAGGATTTTCATGATGTTCTAATAATAACATGAGCATTTTTTGTGAAGGAGTTTCTCTATTAGTGACTTTAATATACTATATAGTGTATTTTTGCCACTCAATTGGTCAGTAAGACTCTCCAGCTCCTGCACAATCTCACCCTTGGCCACAACCTCCCTGCCAGCTGAGAGGAAACCCTTGGCCCTTCAGAGGCCTTGCTGGACATGCTCTCCTGGAGAAGCCCATGTTCCCAATGACGGTGGTGGGAGGAAGGACCACTTCCTTTGGCTCTTCTTCATGCAGCTGTCAGGGACTTCTCCATCCAGATGTCCACATTAGGAGGCACCTACAAAGTCCCTCAGGTCCCTGTGTGTGTTTCTTTATTCGGCAGGCTGAGTGGGATGTGGATGGACGAGTGATGGATCCAACCACGTCTTCTCCATGGAATTCAAGAGCTGCTTTTCACAGTTGTAGACGTCTTGGCTGGGGAGGGGGATCCAGAGTGGGGAGGGAGAAGGGTCAAAACAGACCTGTATTACCATGACAACAATCCCATTGCTTTGGGGTCTTCTGCTGCTCACTTGTGAAATGGTCAGACAAAAGTGCATCCATGAATCACTGTTGGACACTTTGATGATTCAAGATTAATAAAGAATCCTGAAGAAATCAGGTCCAAAGAGCAATTCAATTCAATTCAATTCAATTCAATTAAACCTTTATTATTACTACCGAGGATATGGACAAGTTGTCAAAGAGACTTAGGGCTACCACATGTTTATTGGACCCGTGTCCCTCCTGGCTTGTACTGGCATCCTGGGAGACAACACGAGGCTAGCTCCAGGGCATTGTCAACGCATCTTTGAGTGAGGGGTCCTTGCCTGCCGTCTTGAAAGAGGCGGTAGTAAGGCCCCTCCTCAAGAAGCTGTCCCTGGATCCAGCATTATTAGAGAACTATCGTCCCGTCTCCAACCTTCACTTTTTAGTGAAGGTTGTAGAGAGTGTGGTGGCTCAACAGTTTCCGCGACACTTGGAGGAAGTTGATTATCTAGACCCGCGCCAGTCCGGCTTCTGACCCGGGCACAGCACTGAGACGGCATTGGTCGCGTTGGTTGATGATCTCTGGAGGGCACAGGATAGAGGATATTCCTCTATCCTAGTCCTATTAGACGTCTCAGCGGCTTTTGATACCATCGACCATGGTATCCTATTGCGCCGACTGGGGGGGTTGGGGCTAGGAGGCACCGTTCTGCGGTGGTTCTCGTCCTACCTCTCTGGTCGGTCGCAATATGTGTTGGCAGGGGGGCAGAGGTCGGCCTCGAGGCCCCTCGTATGCGGGGTACCTCAGGGGTCGGTCCTCTCGCCCCTACTGTTCAACACATACATAAAGCCGCTGGGCGAGATCATCCGTGGTTTTGAGGTGGGATATCATCTGTACGCTGATGATACTCAGTTGTACATATCCACCCCAGACCACCCCAACGATGCCATTGAGGTCATGTCCTGGTGTTTGGAGGCCGTACGGATCTGGATGGGTAGTAACAAACTCAGGCTCAACCCGTCCAAGAATGAGTGGCTGTGGCTTCCGGCACCCCGGTTCAGCCAGATTATTCCAACTCTGGCCATTGGGGGCGAAACACCTGCCCCCATGGAGAGGGTGCGCAATTTGGGTGTCCTCCTGGATTCCCGGCTGTCCATGGAGGACCATGTGGCGGCCGTGGCCAGGGGGGCTTTCCATCAGGTACGCTTGATGCGCCAATTGCGCCCCTTACTGGACCGGGCTGCCCTTCGCACAGTCACTCAGGCCCTCATGACTCTCGACTCGACTACTGTAATGCTCTCTACATGGGGCTTCCCTTGAGATGCAGTCGAAAGCTGCAGTTAGTCCAGAATGCAGCCGCGCGGGTGATTACGGGAGCGCCTAGACACTCCCACATAACACCAATCCTGCGCGAGCTGCACTGGCTCCCTGTGGTCTTTCGGGTGCGCTTCAAGGTTTTGACGACCATCTTCAAAGCGCTCCATGGCTCGGGGCCTAGTTATATGCGAGACCGCCTCCTGCCCCATACATCCCTCAGACCAATACGCTCCCACAGAGAGGGCCTCCTCAGGGTGCCGTCGGCCGGACAATGCCGATTGGAGACACCCAGGGGAAGGGTCTTCTCTGTGGCAGGTCCAGCCCTTTGGAACGACTTACCCCCTGAACTTCGCACCATCTCTGACCTCCGCCTCTTCCGCAAGTGTCTAAAGACACATTTGTTCCATCTAGCCGGCCTAGCGTAGCCCCCTAATCTGACTTTTTGATAGTTTTTAAATTTGGGAATTTTAATCTGGTTTTAGCACAGGATTCATTGAATTAGTTTTTTAAATTTTATATGATGTTTTGTATGTATTTTTAATTTTCCTCTGCGCCGCCCTGGGTCCGTTTGGAGAAGGGCGGGGTATAAATTGAATAAATATAAATATTATGGTGACATGCCAAAAGCATTAGAGATAACAAGAACAAAAATAATGGCAACAACAACAGTAATAACAGTAAGAATAACCATTGTAAGGTCTCAAAAATCCATCAAAGCAGGAGGGGTCCCAAATGCCTGCCTGCCTTACACAGAGTTTATTTGGCTTTTATAAAGTTTTAACAAGCAAAGCGAAAGCAGGATAGCAACAGCCTCTTATTGGTCCATTCTCCTTGTCAATCTCTAAGTCCATCCCAGCCTGAGTAAAGGCTTTACATATCCAGAGGCCCCTGGTACTTCCTGGTCCTAATAATCAGTTGAGGTCATAGACGTTGAGGTAATTGGTCACTGAGCTCATGGCCATTCTGCGCATGTCTGTACGTAACCTTTCCTCTATTCCCACATGTGGTTCTGCTAATTAGGTGAGCTCATCGGTATTCAAGGTAGCCAGCTACTGAGATCATGGTAGCTTACCACACATATTTTTACGTAATGTTTCCTCCATTCCTTTATACAATAACAATAATGATGGCAAGAATAGTCCCTTTTCTCTTTCCAAAATGGAAGAGACTGAACTGGTGAGGCCATCCAGGGAGAGACCCCCAAAGTTCCTTGGAGACCCTGGAAAGTGACCTTGTTCATCTTTGGGGTCCCTGTGTGGTTTGGCGTCTGCATTGAAGGTGTTTCAAGTGTCACCAGAACCTCCAGCTGAAGATGAGGAGGAGGCCTCCATCACTGTGGAACCTCCGTACTGGAATCCATCGATCCCAACATCACCACAGTTGATGGAAGAAGATGTCAGATGTTCAGTCCTGGTCAGCAATGTGATGGTCAGCATTGGGAAGGTCAGCCAAGAGCTCTCTGACAAGGCTTGAGGCCACCTGGGGGTTTATCTGCCCCCTCAGGGTCACCTGAATCAGAGGGCGAATGGGGGGGGGACTCCTTGGAACTGGGGAAATGACCCTGTTGCTGTCTTGAAAGAGAGCAAAGTCCACCCTCTGGACAGAGGAGACCCCTGGTTGGAAAGAGGATTCCCATGAGGACATCTATCTTAAAACTGAACAGCCCTCTCTCAACAGAGGGTGGGGGGCTGTGACGACACCCCCTCTCTCCTGTCTACCACACAGTTCTGCTCCATGCACCATCCCCCTCCCTCCCTTCTCTACCCTGGATCCTCTCGCCCACCCCTTTCTTAGAACTGGCTCTCTTCCTTTAATTTCCCTTGAGGTTTCCTATTTTGTGGGGTGGGAGGTGGGAGGCAAAGGGGGCGGCTGTGGAGGAGAGAATTGGAGGAAAGATTGGATTCCAAAGTCTTTTTGGCCCAGAGGCAGAAAACCTCTTTCCCCCAAAGGGCCCAATAGATGGAAAGAGGGCTTCGCTCTGCCCAACAGATCCTAAACTCTCCCCTGAGACAGCTCCCACTTGCCCCTCCCCAGCCCCCTGCCCTCCCCCTCCTAGCCAGAGCCCTGCCATCCCCTCCCCAGGTCTCAAGGGTTACAGAGCCCTTTGTGGGGAGCCTCCGTGGCAGCTGACGAGTCTCCTGGTCCTCTTCCCAGCCTTCCAAGAGACACGGAGCTGGTTCCTCTCCTTCCGGACCCTCATAGACTCCGGGCACAGGGGATCGTCTGAATGGAGCCCTGGAGTCATAGTCATGTGGAAATGGTCCTGAGAGGCCGTGTGGGGAGTCCTGCTGCTCCTTTTTTTATATCTCTGATCCATATTTTTATAAGGCTTTGAAACGTTGATGGATCTCATCACTCTGTTAAATGAAGGAAGGCGAAGGTGTCATTTCTGTGTGGTCTCCTGTCCATGGAGATAATGGAGGTTATCCAAAGGTTGAGGGATTTGCATGAACTCTGTGTCAGCTGAATGGAGGAGGGAGGGGAAGTTGGGAGGAGGGGAAGGCAAAGGAGAGAGAGACAGAGGAAGGGAAGCAGAGAGCAAAAGGGAAGGAAAGAGGAAGAGAAAGGATAAAAGGAAGCAGAAGGGGAATTGGAAGAAAAGAAAGGGAAAAAGGGAAACAGAAAGGAGAAGAAAAGAGAAAGGAAATCAACCACTTTTCTTTCCCTTTGGAGTATTTTGCAACCACCAACAACTGCTGCCTCGAGGTCCCGCCTGGACTCCCCCGGCGCTTCTCCCCCTCTAGGGCCACGCTCGCCCCCCCCGAGGTCTTTACGCCGCTCTCCTTAGCGGGGGCTCAGGAGCCTCTGGAGCTGCAGCCCCGACGTGGCCTGGGGGAAAGAGGCCATTGCCCGCCATCCCCTCAGCGCCCCCCCCCGGGAGGAAGGCCGTCCGGTGTGGCCCTGGGCTCCTCTCCGCCCCTGGCGAGGCTCCCGGCCAGCCCGAGGCGGCGTCTGCAGGGTCGAGGCTGCGGGAGGAGAGGGGGCAGGACAGGGGCTTGAGCGACAGCTGTCTGTCTGGGGGAGACAAGGGAGGAGCCAGAAGGCAAAAGGAGGTTTTGTGTTGGGGGGGAGGAGGGCTTGGTGGGGGGTGCGGGAATCAAAACCAGGTGAGGGACTTTCTGCCAATCACTGGAGGTTTTTGTATCCCACCTTCAAGCTAAAAGCCAGGCTGCCATCAGCAGGGGAGGATTCACCCCCCCCTTTCTCCCCCCAAAGAATAAGAGGAGCCCCCCCCTTATCCTGGCGGAATCCCAGGCCCTCCCTTCCCTCCGCTCTGCCCTCCGCTCCTGAAATTCCCCCCCCTCGAGAACCCCGGGGCCCCTTCCCCTCCCCCGCCGGTCCAGCCAGAGCGCCGCCACGTCCTGCCCACAGAGGGCGCTCTTTCACACCATTGGCCGGAGGTCTCGCCCCCCCCAGGCGCTCTCTGCCCCCCCCCCTCCCCAGAAGGACTCGGCAGCCCAGGAGACGCTCCGGCTCCAGCGCCCTTTGGACTTCGGCCACGCCATTTGCGGAGACAGGCAGCCAGGCGGAGCTGAAGGGCCAGAAGGGCCCCTCTGGGAATGTCCAGCCGGACGAGTTGAAACTCCTCCTTCTGAACTTTCCAAGACAGCCGTCCCTCGGGAAGCCCCCACCCCACCTGGGGCGGATTTTGGGAGGGGTCCTGGAGTGAGGCTGCCTGGCTGGGCTTTGCTCCGCTGAGTGGAGCTGCGGGAGGGAACGTCACAAACAGGATCCTCCGGGCACTTGGGGGGGGGGAGAGAATCAGGGAGGAAAAGACAGGAGGGGGCGAGGGGAGGAGGTTGGTGGCGAGAGAGACCAAAGAGGCCAAGACTGGGCTCCCTTCCCAAGAGGTCAGCGTTCCCATGCCTTTGGCAGAGTCACCTAAAGAGAAGGAAAGGGGCAGGGATCCCTCCCCCTCCCCGGGAGACTGACAGGGCCTGGGTGTAGATCCCTCCTTCCCTGGGATCTCCTGCTTATGTCCTCGGACAGGAGATCCCCCAGAAAGGACGCCTCTGTATGAACTTAACAGAGGGATCTGGAGACCCACCATAGTCTCAGGGATCAAAGATATCAGAGAGATTAAAGAAAAGGAGACCCCCAGACCCTGAGACTCCCCACGCAGCCCTCCGTTCCCAGGCCTGGACGGTCAGGCAAGGCCACGCAGCAGGTCACCCGGTGCCCGGAGGCTGCGAGGGTCCGGATGGAGAGGAGCCAGCTCTCCATCTCCGCTAAGGCTCTTTGGGGAGGGGGCCAGGAGTCTCGCCAGCTGCCCCTGCTGCCCCTGGCAATGGGCTCCCCTTGTTACGTCATTCATTTCGGTTATGTATAGAATCACAGATTATCCATCAAGTCTACATAGGGACATTGTTATCATTGTACATCATATGTTCCACTCCAATTGTTCCTTCATTTTAAACAAAATGTTCTATATATTCGATTTCTGTATATACCAATATTCCATTGCATCATTATTAGTCTATTTAATAATAAAAAGTCTTTATAGTATCACCTCTCTCATTCTATTCTTCTTACAATGTGAAAAGCTTCTCCCACATTTTTCATTTACATGTGTTTTTTATCTAGCCACTGATAAAACAAGTCCCAAACCTTATAAAGTTGTTCATCTTCTTGTTCTCTAATTTCAAATGTTAATTTACTCATTTCAGCACATTCCATTATTTTTCGAATAACTTCCTCCTGCCTTGGTATTTTCTCATTTTTCCAATTGTTTGCAAATACAATTCTAGCTGCTGTTAAAACATTTACAATCAAATATTTCAAATCTTTATTATATGTTTCTGGTATAGTTCCCAATAAAAAAAATCTCTGGTTTAAGGTCTATGTGTTTTTGTATCATTTTTTCTAACCACCTGTGGATTTTAGTCCAGTATCCTTTAGCTTCAAGGCAAGTCCACCCCATGTGGTCATAGGAGCCTGGTGTCTGATGGCATTTCCAAGACTTTTCTGAATTGTTCTTGAACATTCTTGCTATTCTCGTTGGGAGTAGATGCCACCTGTAAAGCACCTTATACAAATTTTCCTTATATGCTGTTGACATTGTCATTTTATAATTCTGAGGCCACAATTTCTGCCATTTCTCTAATTCAGTCCCATGTCCAACATAAATTTTTTTATTTATAACCCGCTCTCTCTCCCCAAAGGGACTCGAGGCGGGGCACAGGAAAATTAAAAACAATAGACACAAACAGAGTACAAATTTTAAAATACAATTAAACATATCCTGCGCTAAAAAACATCTATAAAAACTAAAAACTGTCCCTAAAACCTCTTAACACTATAAATTAATTAAAATTACCCTAGGCCAGCCAAACGGAAGAAATGAGTTTTTAAAAGCTGTCGGAAGGAGCGAAGGTCTGTGGTTGTTCTGATTTCAAGGGGAAGGTCGTTCCAGAGGGTCGGGCCCGCCACAGAGAAGGCCCTTCCCCTGGACGTCGCCCGCTGGCACAGCCTAGTGAACGGCACCCGGAGAAGTCCCTCTCTGTGGGAGCGAATCGGTCGCAGGGATGTATGAGGCAGAATGCGATCCCGCAGATAGCTAGGTCCCGTGCCATGGAGCGCTTTAAAGATGGTAACTAACACCTTGAAGCGCACCCGAAAGACGACAGGCAGCCAGTGCAGCTCGCGCAGGAGCAGTGTTACATGGGAGAACCTAGAGGCTCCCATAACAGCCCGCGCGGCTGCATTCTGGACTAGCTGAAGCCTTCGGGTGCACCTCAAGGGGAGCCCCAGGTAGAGAGAGTTGCAGTAGTCCAGCCGGGATGTCACGAGGGCATGAGTGACTGTGCAAAGGGCACCCCGATCCAATAGGGGACGCAACTGGCGGACCAGGCGAATAATAATAATAATAATAATAATAATAATAATAATAATAATAATAATAATAATAATAATAATAATAATAATAATAATAATAATAATAATAATAATAATAATTTAATTTTATATCCCGCTCTCTCTCCCCAAAGGGACTCGAGGCGGGGCACAGGCACTTAAAAATACAATTAAAACCACAGACAAAATACAAAATTAAAAATGAATTAAATTAATCCTGCGCTAAAAACCCATAAACTAAAATTCCCCCTTTAAAACCCCTAACCTTAAAAGAGACTACCCAAGGCCGGCCAGGCGAAAAAGATGTGTCTTTAATTTTAAACGGAAGGAGCGGAGGTCCGTAGTTGTCCTAATGTCGGGGGGAAGGTCGTTCCAGAGGGCTGGGCCCGCCACAGAGAAGGCCCTTCCCCTGGGCGTCGCCCGCTGACAAAGTCTAGTGGACGGCACCCGGAGAAGTCCCTCTCTGTGGGAACGAATCGGCCGTGAGGATGTATGGGGCAGGATCCGATCCCGCAGATAGCTAGGTCCCGAGCCATGGAGCGCTTTGAAGATGATGACTAACACCTTGAAGCGCACCCGAAAGATGACAGGTAGCCAGTGCAGCTCGCGCAAGAGCGGTGTTACGTGGGTAAACCTAGAGGTTCCCATTATTGCTCGCGCGGCTGCGTTCTGGACCAACTGAAGCCTCCGGGTGCACCTCAAGGGGAGCCCCATGTAGAGAGAGTTACAATAGTCCAGTCGGGATGTCACGAGAGCATGAGTGACCGTGCAAAGGGCATCCCGATCCAATAGGGGGCGCAACTGGCATACCAGGCGAACCTGGTAAAACGCCCTCCTGGCCACGGCTGTCACTTGATCTTCCATAGACAGCCGGGCATCAAGGAGGACGCCCAAGTTGCATGCCCCATCCACAGGGGTAAGGTGATCGTCCCCTATGGCCAGTGATGGAGTCAACTGGTTGTACCGGGATGCCGGAAACCACAGCCACTCGGTCTTGGACGGGTTGAGTCTGAGTCTGTTACTTCCCATCCAGGCCCGCACGGCTTCCAGGCACTGACACATCACCGCTACGGCATCGTTGGGGTGGTTTGGGGTAGATATATACAGCTGCGTGTCGTCAGCATAGAGGTGGTACTCCACCCCAAAACCACGGATGATCTCACCCAGCGGCTTCATATATGTGTTGAACAGGGGTGGCGAGAGGACCGACCCCTGAGGCACCCCACAAGTGAGGGGCCTAGAGGTCGACCTCTGCCCTCCTGTCAACACAAATTGCGATCGACTGGAGAGGTAGGAGGAGAACCACCGCAAAACGGTGCCTCCCACCCCCAACCCCTCCAGCCGATGCAATAGGACACCATGGTCGATGGTATCAAAAGCCGCTGAGAGATCTAATAGGACCAGGATGGAGGAGCAACCCCCATCTCTGGCCCTCCAGAGATCATCTACCAACGCGACCAATGCCGTCTCGGTGCTGTTCCCGGGCCGGAAGCTGGACTGGCGCGGGTCCAGATAATCAACTTCCTCCAAATGACGGGGAAACTGTTGTGCCACCACACTCTCTACAACCTTCGCCAGAAAGGGAAGGTTGGAGACGGGACGATAGTTGGCTAATAAAGCTGGGTCCAGAGAGGGCTTCTTCAGGAGGGGCCTCACCATGGCCTCTTTAAGAGAGGCAGGCAAGAAACCCTCACTCAGAGAAGCGTTGACAACCTCCTGGAGCCAGCCTCGTGTCACCTCCCAGGATACCAGTACAAACCAGGAAGGACACGGGTCCAATAAACATGTGGTGGCTCGCAGTCGCCCACGTAACCTGTCCATATCCTCGGAAGTAACAGAGTCAAACTCCTCCCAACCAAGACCCGCCTCGTGCAATCCCACTGGGCCATCAATGGAGATTAACTCGTTCTGAATCTGAGTGATTTTCTCCTGCAGATAAATCACAAATTCCTCTGCTCTACCCTGTAATGGGGTTTCCCGCACCCTCTGTTGTAGGAGGAAGCGGATCACCCTAAACAGAGCGGCAGGGCGGTTATCTGCGGATGCTATGAGAGTGGCACAATGATGGCGTTTGGCCACTCTCAGCGCCACAATGTAAGTCCGTAAATGGGCTCTTACCTGTGTCCGGTCAGATTCAGATCGAGTAGACCTCCATCTCCTCTCTAGGCATCTCTTGTGGCGTTTCATCACCCTTAGCTCCTCGGTAAACCAAGGGGCCAGGGTGGTTCGCCGCCGCAAGAGAGGCCGCAAGGGCGCGACCCGATCCAAGGCTCCCGTGGTCGCAGTATTCCATGCGGCCACGAGGTCCTCCATCGGGGCGCGGGTCAGGGATACAGGAAGTGGCCCAAGCGCCGTCTGGAACCTATCCGGGTCCATCAGGCGCCTGGGGCGGAACCAAATAGGTGACTCAGGTTCCGCCTCCCCGCGATGGGGTGTAGCGATTGGAAAGTCGAGCTGGAGAAGTGAGTGGTCTGACCATGACAGGGGTGTGATGACTATATCCCCTATACCCAGATGACTCTTCCATTGGCTAGAGACGAAGATTAGATCCGGCGTATATCCACCCTCGTGAGTGGGGCCCTGAATTACTTGGGTCAGGTCCATGGCCGTCATGGAAGCCATGAACTCCCGAGCTGCCTCCGATGATTCGCCCACCGATGGCAGATTAAAGTCCCCCATGACTATCAGTCTGGGGGTCTCAACTGCCATCGTAGCGATCACCTCGAGGAGCTCGGGCAGGGCTGCTGCTACATAGCGGGGAGCCAGATATACAACCAGCAAGCCCAACTGCCTCCCTAGGCCCCACTTCACACAGAGGGACTCACAACCGGTGGTCTGTGGTACAGTGGCAGTGGCGTAGCGTGGGTTGTCAGCACCCGGGGCAAGTCAAGTAATTTGCGCCCCCTAACCCGTGGATTTTAGCACTCGAGTCTCTTCCACTAGATTAGTTAAAGAAACCCTTACCCCCTAAGCACATGTATTGTTTGTTATGAAAATACTGATGTAATTAAAGTAAAATGCTCTAGCAAATGGTTCCGCGTGCCCCCTGTGGTCGCTTGCTCAAGCAGGGGGTTGGACTAGAGGACCTCCAAGACCCCTTCCAGCTTGTTATGGCTGTGTGTACAGCAATGTTGACACCATCAGGCGGGCTCAAAAGGAGAAGCTGTGTTGATTTTGCTCTCTGTCTTGCTTTTGTGGCCAGGTGGGGCCTTCCGTGTGGGTAATCAAACTTCCAGCTCTTTCATTGGAAAGGGAAAATCTCAGCATCTGGGGCAGGACCTTCCCAGGATCTTCCAACGGCTGACAGGGAGCGAGAGGATGGCTCCGTTGGCTGTGGAGGAAACTGGGGAAGGGCAACGTCAGACTGGGCAGACCAGGGGGGAGGGAGGACAAGGGAGAGGGGGCTCAGAGGAAGACCAAGGCCCACCCCCTCTTCATCCAAGGTCACACAGGGAAGAACGTAGAAGAGAGCAACAGGGGTTGGGTGGCTTACGAGGGAAGAAACGTCCCTGATTCCCTTCACAAGGCACACCTGGGGATGGAGTTTAAAGGAGAGGCGAATGGGAGGGGTGGTTGTCGGGAACAAACACGGAGTTCATCTGCTGTTATCTGAGTTCCTGACATCCTCCCAACTGGTTTGATTTACTGCCATGCTACTTTGGCTTTTGGAGCTGCTCATCTTGCTTGCCCTGCCGGATTATTTACCTTCTCTTCCCTTGTTGGATTTATGGTTGGGAGTTTTCTGCTTACAACATTTGGACTGGAGAATTGTCAGCCAGAGGCTGCTGCAGGTTTGTGGGAGAGTTTTTCTCCAGGCAGGAGAGTTGAAAGGGACGTTGGGGGCACAGCTGGTGACAATATAGGGACTCATAACAGTTCTCCAGCTGTGTTGCCTTTGTGCCACACCCAGGGTCATCACAATGGCCTTCAATTATGAACCCCAAATTTCTGTCGCTAAGTGAAACCACTGCAGTTGGTGAAGTTTGTAACCTGGTTGTGAAATGGCTTTCCCATCGACTTTGCTTGTCAGAAGGTCATCAAAAGGGGTCATGTGACAACCCCCGGGGGGGGGGGCACCGTGCAACTGTTATAATTACATATTGGTTTCTAAGCGCCTAAATTTCCTTGACGCAACCATGATGGGGAGAATGCAAAGTATGGAAAGTGGCAAAAAATCACTGTTTTCATTGCCTTTGCAACTTCAGTCACTAAATGAATTCTCGTAAATTGAGAATTATCTGGATCACCTAATTTAACTGTTGCAGAGCTCTCTCTTTCTCCCTCTCTCCTCCCCATCTTCCCCTCCCCAACATTCTCTCTCCCCCTTCATCTCTCCTTCTCCCTCTCTTTCTCTCTCTTTCTCCCTCTCTCCCTCCCTCCCACTTTATCTCCCTCCCTTTCTCCCTCTTTCTCTCACTTTTTTCTCCCTCCCTCAGGCAAACCGGTTCCCTCGTCATTGTCGCCATTTTGCTTTTTAGTCCTGCGCATGCGCAGAACAGTTTTAATTCAACTGCACATCCAGTACACACACGAACCAGCAGTAAAGTTCAGCAGAACCCACCACTGGCCCAGAGGATGGGGGGAGCAGGGTCCCAGCCCGATTTGGGAACAGGAACCAGAAAACAAGGCCTGGCCCTGGCCAGCCCTTCCCTCTTCCCCCTTTACCTTTTTTTAGGGGGGGGGTTGTTTTGTCCTGGGACAAACCTCAGCCCACTCGCCCTCGTTGTGGGGCTTCCTCCAACTTTGGGATTGGGAGGTTCCAGAAGGTAAGAGAACCAATGGGAAACCTCCCTTCTTGAACGTCATTGGTCTCCGGGCAGAGTCTCCCTTGACTTCCCCCAGTGCAGGAGAGCCTTCCCAGCAGAGAAGGAGCCCCAGTTGGTTCTTCAGGCCAAGATCCCCCCTCCCACTTCCCCCCTCTCTCTCCGCAGAACTGGCTCTCCTCCTTCAGCTGAAGCCCCCAAGGACTCTGCCCGGAAACCGATGACGCTCAATCAGGGAGAATTTCAATTGGTGCTGACCCTCATTCTGGCCCAGCCCTCCCTCCCACCTCCGAAATCCGAGATGAACGCTCCCCCCCCTTCCAGATTCCCCCTCTGGGGCTGGGCGCATCAGGGGAGACACAGGCAGGCGCTGCGGAGCCCAGAACGGGGCTTCAGACGACGCAACGCCTGAGAAACACGGGATGGCCCGAGAAATGCAGGCTACAACCAGCGAATCATATTTTCCCAGGATCTGAGGAAGCCCCAGACGACCAATAGGAATTCTGCATTCTGTAGGGTCATCGGTCTCCAGGCAGAGTCCCCGTTGACTGATGGAAGAGAGAGAAAGGGGCGGCGACCCGGCGGCTCGGATCGGATTCGCACAGCCAGCACTGCAGAGAGAGTGAGTAAGCCAGGCAGGGGCAGAGAGCTGCGAGTGCAAGCGCGCCCCCTCAGATGTTGCGCCCGGTGCGGCCGGCCCCCCCTGCACCCCCCACGCTACGCCTCTGTACAGTGGTCTCTCTTGGCTCAAGACCTTCCCTGACAATGACCGCTACACCTCCGCCCCTGCCTAGGGCCCTTGGCTGATGAAAAGCGCGGTAACCTGGTGGGCACATTTCTACGAGGGGAAGTCCTCCCTCGTGGCCCAACCAGGTCTCCGCTATTCCTACCAGGTCCGGCTCTAGCTTAACCTCTAGTAGGTGTCCATTTAATCTTTTAATTACTTTTTCATCAGAACCTGTCAAAATTTTATCTAATTCAGTCATTTTATCATAAAAATCTTTCATTTTTTGATCATATCCAATAATATATAAATAGGAACAAACAGATATGGTGAAATATTGAAGGCAGAGGGTGAACTTAAATCTATGCAAGAGTTGGAACAGGAAGGAATAGGTTTCAATAGGTTGGTTTCATTTGTGGAAATACAATCTAGATATGATAAAGGTTGTTAAATGGTTCTTTGGCCCCTTGAACTCTGCAGCCGCTGCTTCCTATTGCCCAGCCTTCCTCTCCCAGCACACAGCCTTCCTCTCCCCGGACACAAAACGCCCCTTGGGCAGCTGCGCCTCCCTGCCCCCCCTCTCCTTGCCCAACCCTTCCCTTCCCTTGACTGTCCCACTGCCTCTCCCCCGGGGGAGCCGGAACAAGGCCCACCAGCCACACCCAGCCCCCCTCCCCCTCTGACCTTGAAGCCACTGCCCAAAGCCCCCCCCCCCTCTTTGGAGAGGAGCCGGAGAAGGCAGCCTTCCCCTGCGGTCGCCCCTTCAACCTCTCACCCGCGGAGGACAAAGGCCACCTTCCAGCGCCAGTCAGTTGCCCCCTTCTCCCCCCCCGCATTTTCTCATCTCCCAACAATTCCCCCCCTTAAGGAAACAACTTCTAACAATGTGATGAAACAAGGAAGACCTCCATAAAATGGCACAGGGCTACAAATAAGGGGCGAGGGGAGGAGTAAGAGAAGTATTTGAATCCCAGTTTAATTTTATTTTATTTTCCTCTCTGGATCCTCCTCGTATTCCAGACAAGGAAGAAGGGATGGAAACTGAACAAGGAGACATTCAATCTGGCTAAAACATAGGAAGAAGGTTGCAGGAACTGGGCCTGGCTACTCTAGGGAAGGGAAGGACCAGGGGAGACAGGAGAGCATCTTCCGATACTTGAGGGGCTGCCCCAGAGAGGAGGAAGATATTCTCCAAAGCACCCGAAGGACAGACAAGGAACAATGGATGGAAACTGAAGGAGGAGAGATTCAACCTGGAAATAAGGAGAAAATCTCTGACAATGAGAACCATCAATCAAAGAAACAGAAGTTGTGGGAGCTTCATCACTGGAAGCTTTCAAGAAGAGACTGGACTGTCATTTGTCAGAATCGTGTAGGGTCTCTTGCTTGGGGCAGCAACATCTGGGGAAGGTGGGGGTTCGTCTCCCTCGGGGGAAGAGGTAGAAGGCGAGGCCTCTCCAAATCCAGGTGGGCAGACAGGTGTCTTTTGTTGGGGTTGGGGGGTAGTTCCTCCCCATCCGGACCTTCACAGCCTCCAGGCACCCTGTAAGCCACAGAGGGAGCAAGGGGGGGGGGGAGTTGATTGACAGCAGAGCATGGAAGATCCTCCATGGGTGGGAGGTTAAAGGGGAGATGGAACCGGGGCCAGTGGCTCCTCTCCCAAGAGCAGCGGTGGTTGGGCAGTGCAGGGCAAGGAGGAGAAGGTCGGTGGTGTGTGTGTGTGTGTGTGTGTGTGTGTTGCTGGTCCATGGCTGGTGGGGCTCATCACCTGCATTTGGGCAAAGGAAGCCCCGCCTGGGTGGCTCCTTCCCTCCTTCTCCTTCCTCTCTCAGAGGGAAACCTCCAGTCTGGGTTTGGGGAGATCCAGATCCAGAGAAGCAAAGACAGCGGGATCCACTCATTGCTCTTCTGAATCCACCTCAGTGTGGAGGGTTGTGTCTTCATCACAGCTGCACAAAGGCTGACAGGGAACTTCTGGGACCAGCGATTGGCCCAGAGGCCCCCAGGCGACTTCCACGCAGAAGGTGGGATTCGAACCCTGAATCTCTCTGTTTCTAGGCTACTGAGCCATGGTGGTGCAGTGGTTAGGGTGAAGGACTGCAGGTGCCTTCTGCTGACTGCCTGCAATTTGGCAGTTCAAATCCCACCAGGCTGAAGGTTGGCTCAGCCTTCCCTCCTTCCCAAGTGGGTGAAAGGAGGACCCGGATTGCTTTGGGTAAGAGGCTGACTCTGCCAACCGCTCAGAGAGGCTCTGAAGCCCTATATAAGTCTAAGGGCTATTGCTGTTCTTTGACCACTAGGCCTCCTCAGGCAGACTCAGCCCAGGGAGGGTGAGCAGCCCCTCCTCCCCCACGGAAGCTCCAGGCAAGGGGGGTGTCGAGGCTTCCTGGAAGGTCTGGCTCTGCCCAGTGAGGAACCCCCCCCCAAGTAGCCTCTGATGGTGACCTGAGTGGCCTCCACACCCAGCGCAGAAGCCCCGGAGTGAAAAGGATCCTAGGCCTCAATTCCTCTGGGGAGCCCCTGGCAGAGACAACTCGATCCCCCTCCTGTGGAATTGGGGGCCCCGGAGACCCAAAGAGAAAGGAAGAGACCGGATCTCCCTCCGGAGGGAGCCGCCAAGAGGAGGCCGGGCAAGGGAGCTCAGCCCAGGGAGGGGCCTTTCTGCAGCCCCCGCCAAAAGGGTTTGATCCCCTCGGGGGAAGACCAGGCACCAGGCAGGTGGACAGGTGACATCACCGCTTTCCTGGGCCATTTTGGCTCAAGAGGGAATCCCACACCTGGCAAAAGCCCTAACTAGTCTGCCCCTTGCTCATTGGACTCCTCTCCTCCCGCTCTTCTTTTTTCTCTTCTTTCTCTACCTCCTTTCTTTGACCACTTTCACTTTCTGAGCCCCTCTCCCCCTCCCGCTGCCTTGTCCCCGCAGAAGCCCCCCCTCTCCCATCAGGGCTGTTGGAGAGCCTCTCTGGGGAGCCGGGAGGGGGAAGGCAGCGGGCGAGGAAGCAACGGAGCTGGCGGGCTCCTGCAGCGCCTTCCTCCCAGCCCAGCTGCAGGGACGGAGGACTCAGAGGCTGCGGGAGCCCCGCCAAAGAGGCTGTCTGGGGGACCGGGGCAGGGAGGGGCGCCGCCCGGATCCGAGAGCGGGAGAACTGCCTGGAGATTGCTGGAGGTCTCTGGGTGGCTGGAGCGGAAGCGGACGCTTCACCCGATGCCTCCCCGCAAGAGGCAGCCAGCCAGGCAGGCAGAGGAGGAGGAAGATGGCGAAGTTGTTCTCCAGGGCTGAGGATCCATCAGGGCTGGGCTCCACCACTGGGAAACCTCGGGGATTTCTCTTGGCAGTTCACCCTTCACCCAGGTTGCATCCCCGCAGGCTGAGGAGAATTGTATTAGGGGGAGGAATCGGCTGCCTGAAGGGTCCTTAACACCCAATAAGGGGATGGAGGGGGGGGATGCAGGATCTGGTAGAAAACCCTCTTTCCCAAGGGAGGGGCAGCTGCAGGAAAGGGCTGCTGACGGGGTCTCTAAGGGAGGGAGCCTTCAAGGACGCCCCCCTACTTGGCTTAGTATGAAGGGTCCCCATGAAGATTATCCTACAACTCTTGGAGCATGGATCCTGCAGCTTCCATCTCACCTCTTTAATTCTCTCTCCTCCCCTTTCTCTCCTTCTCTCTCATGCACACACCTATACTTTCAGGCACTGTCAATAGGAATAATTACTCAGATTATTTTCCATATGCTGTCTGGTTCTTGGGAGATGCCGAATATTAAATTCCTCTGAATTTATTTATTTTTATTTATTTATTTTATTACATTTATATCCCGCCCTTCTCCGCAGAGGACCCAGGGCGGCGCACAGGAGATTTAAAAGATATACAAAATAGAAAATAGATAAATAATTTAAAATATATATTAAATAATCCCGATCCTATGCTAAAACCAATTATTAAAAACCCAATTTAAAACTTTTCTAAAAGTCCCCATGGGAGGTTAGGCTAGGCCAGTTTGATGAAAAAAGTATGTCTTTAGACATTTGCGGAAGAGGTGGAGGTCGGTGATGGTCCGGAGTTCAGGGGGTAGGTCGTTCCAAAGGGCGGGGCCCGCCACAGAGAAGGCTCTTCCCCTGGGTGTCGCCAGTCGGCATTGTCCGGCCGACGGCACCCTGAGAAGGCCCTCTCTGTGGGAGCGGATCGGTCTAAGGGATGTATGGGGCAGGAGACGGTCTCGCATATAACTAGGCCCCGAGCCATGGAGCGCTTTAAAGATGGTCGTCAGAACCTTGAAGCGCACCCGAAAGACCACAGGAAGCCAATGCAGCTCGCGCAGGATTGGTGTTATATGGGAGCTTCTGGTGGCTCCCGTAATTACCCGCGCGGCTGCGTTTTGGACTAGCTGTAGCTTTCGAGTGCACCTCAAGGGAAGCCCCATGTAGAGAGCATTACAGTAGTCAAGACGAGACGTCACGAGAGCTTGAGTGACTGTGCGAAGGGCAGCCCGGTCCAGTAAGGGGCGCAATTGGCGCATCAGGCGTACCTGATGAAACGCCCCCCTGGCCACGGCCGTCACATGGTCCTCCAAGGACAGCCGGGAATCCAGGAGGACACCCAAATTGCGCACCCTCTCCACGGGGGCCAGTTTCACCCCCAATGGCCAGAGTTGGAGTAATCTGGCTGAACCGGGGTGGAATGACTTTCACAGAGTTCTCTTTAGCTGGATTTATTGGGATGGATAGGGAAATACAATACAACTCAACCATTTCCCATTTCAAAACATATACATATATTATTCCTAGACTCCTGCATGATATCTGCAAGTGAAAATAAAGTGTTCTTTCAAACAAAAGGAAGCTTTGCAATTCTTTAAACTCATGGTATTTTTTCTCATACTTTTACATTTGTTCTGGCTGTGAGATGCTCCTTTGTGTTCAGGTGTGGCCTCAGAAGGATAATGTAGCACTTGGAGATGAAGATGCAGCCCAGCAGACCAGCACTGGAGGCCAGGATGGAAAAGACCTGGACAGCCACCATGTATTTCCCTTTGGTGCTCAGGTAGGTGGGCACAAAAGTCACCCAGACACTGCAGAAGACCAGCATGCTGAAGGTGATCAGCTTGGCTTCGTTGAAGGCCCCAGGCAGATTCCTGGCCAGGAAAGCCACCGTGAAGCAGATGGCAGCCAGGAAGCCCATGTAGCTGAGAGTGACGTAGAACATGACAACAGCCCCTTCGTTGCATTGCAGGATGATCTCTCCAGGCTGGGAGTGGAGGTCAGAGTCAGGGAAAGGGGGAGAAACTCCCAGCCAGATGGAGCAGATGATCACTTGGACAGCAGAAGAAAAGAGGATGATGGAGTTGGCCAAGCTCTTCCCCAACCATCTCTTCACTCGATTTCCTGGTTTTGTGGCTAGAAAAGCCAGCACCACCGTGATGGTTTTGGCCAAGAGAGAAGAAACGGCAACTGAGAAGATGATGCTGAAGACCGTTTGTCGGAGAAGGCAGGTGGCTTTCCTTGGTTGGCCAATGAAGAGAGAAGAAGACAAGAAGCAAAGCAGGAGGGAGACCAGGAGGATGTAGGAGAGGTCCCGGTTGTTGGCTTTGACAAGGGGAGTTTCTCGGTATTTAATGAAGATGATTAAAACAAGACTTGTGATTAAAAACAAGAGTAGGGCAGAAGAGACCAGGATGGTGCCCAGATGTTCCTCATAAGACAGGAAGGTTATAACTTTGGGGATACATTGGACTCTGTTCTCATTTGGATATTTATCATCTGGACACTTGATGCATTTTTCTGTATCTGAGAACCCAAAAGGCAATTTTGTTTAACATTCTGTCCTTTTATCTTACAATAAATACTTTTTTTGGATAACAGCTGATACTATGGGTATTTTCCAAGAAGAATTTCATAATGGTTTCATTATAAAGAGCATAAGAAGAATATTTTAAAAAAAAAGAAAATGTAGCTAGGTATTTAAGTTGAGGGAGATTTCCTGTATAATGTGAAGAATCTTCATAAAAACCTACATTATTAGAGATTAGTAATGAATCATATCATCTTTTTAGGCAAATATCCTGAGTCTTTAGGCAAACATCCTGAGTCCACATGGCAGTTAATATACTGTGCTTGGAGGATACCTAAAGTATCTTGTAACATCTGGAAGCAACCTGGAATTAAGGAGAAACTTCCTAATAATAAGAACAATTAACCAGTGGAAGAGCTTGATTCTCAAGATTTTGGGATCTTCAACATTGGAGGCTTTAAGAATAGACTAGACAGTCACTTGTCTGAAATGATATCGGGTCTCCTGCTTGAGCAGGGTGTAGGACTAGAGGTGCCTTTCAGCTCTATTCTGATTGATTGATTGATTGATTGATTGATTGATTGATTGATCTACATGACTGGCAGACTATTTGTGTATTGAGTCACCCTGATAACTATCCACCTCACCACATTATGGACCAGTGACTCCTTCTTAGTGATCCTCAAGGGGAGGATCCAATATACAGTGAATTGCAAGGTCTTTCAGAAGGTGGACCTCAAACAGTTCATCAAGTTCCTAAGAACTCAAATGTTCCTCGGAAGGTGAAGTTAGCAGCACAAGTCCAAACTAAGAAGCAGGAGAGAGATTTCCTCTGCTGTTAGTAAAGCTTGCTCAGTCTGCTACCCCCTCCTCCACTCACAGCCCCTCCTTCAAAGTCTTTTTGATTTACTTCTTTTTAGATAAAAAATTCTGCAGATTAAAAATAAATATAAGTTTGAGTCCCAAATTGTATTCAACAAGACTTCCAAAGTTAAAATAAATAACAATGGAGATAGCGGGCAACCTTGTCTTGTACCTTTTTGTATCTCGAAAGTTGTAGACAAATTTCCATTAATAATAAGTTGTCCATTTTGTTGCTGGTATATTGCTCCAATTGCCTGTCGAAATCGTAGTCCCATATCCATCTTTTCCAAAGTCTTGGTTAGAAAGTTCCAATTCACTCGATCGAAGGCCTTCTCTGCATCCAAGAAAACCAGCACTGCAGAGATCTGCTTATTCTTATCAAGATAGTCGATTAAATCTATGAGTTGCCTTACATTCTCCTTCATATGTCTACCTTCAATAAATCCTGCTTGGTCATAATGAATAACCTCTTGGATAACTGGCATCAATCTGTTGGCTAGTACTTTAGCAAATATTTTGTAATGTTCAGAAGAGATATCGGTCTGTAATCCTCTGGTTTCTTAGGGCCATCTTTGTCTTTGGGTATCAATGATATAAAAGCCGCTTTCCATGAGAAAGGTATTTTACCTCCTTGCTGTATATTGCAAAATAGTTCTGTAAGATATTCAATCATTTCCAATTGTAAAGTTTTATAGTAAATTGCAGTCAAACCATCAGTCCCTGGAGCCTTGGCTAGTTTAAGTTGGTTTATAGCTAGAGTAATCTCATCAGCAGTTATCAAACGTTCCAAATTTGCCTTTTGAAGCACGGATATATTGGTAACCCTTTTTCCTTCCAGGAAATCATCTACTGACTTATTCTGTATATTGTCCTGTACATATAACTTAGCATAATAGTCCACAAATGATTTTTTAATCAAATCTTGTTGATATACTGTTTTCCCTCCATACTCAATTCTATCAATAATTCTATTATTTGTGTTCTTTCTCAAGGTATAAGCCAACCACCTACCAGGTTTGTTAGCATTAGCAAAGGTATTATGTTTGGCAAATTGTAAGTTAGTTGCTGTTTGTTCTGATATAAGCATTTGAAACTGATCTTTCAACAGCTTTATCACCATCTGGAGTGCCCCATCTTTTGGAGTTGCTATAAGTAGCTGCTCCTTCTTTTTTATTTCTTCTTCCAATTCCATTCTCTTTTTCTGTCTGCTTTGTTTATGTTTAAAATTCATGTGTATCAGGACCCCACCCATATAAGCTTTACTTGCATCCCAAACTGTTTCAATAGGAGTACCCTTATTCATATTAAAACTAAAAAAATCCTTCATATGTTTTTTAAGTTCATCAACATTTTTTTCATATCTAAATAAATTTTCATTTACTCTCCATGACCTTCTTGACCTCTTCCCTAATTCAATCTCTAACCACACCGGGCTATGATCAGTTAGTGTCCTGGAAAATATCTTTGTTTTCTTAGCTTTAGGAAGTAAATCAGGTGTTAGCAAAAAGAAATCAATCCTTGAGAAAGATTTATGTCTATCTGAATAAAAAGAAAAGTCCATCTCGTTTGGGTTATGTATCCTCCAAACATCTTTTCATTCCAAGTCCTCTTGTAATTCAAAAAAAAACCTGTGGTAGTTTGGTAGTAGATTTAGTCATTGTTCTCCTATCTATCCTTGGAGAGATCACTCTATTCCAATCTCCCATAATTAAAATACTCTTAAAATTCCAATCCAAAATTTTTGATTGGAGCGTCTTATAAAAACTTTCTTGTTGTTGATTAGGTGCATATATTCCTACCACCAAAATAGGACCATAATCTGCAACAAGTTCAATTGCTATGTATCTGCCACTATCATCCGCCTCTATAGTTTTAGCTGAAAATCTTTTATTTATATATATCACCACTCCATTTTTCTTTACCAAATTAGAGGCTGCATAAAATGTTCCTAATCTTGAGTTCGCTATATACTTCTGATCTTGCAGCCTAATATGAGTTTCTTGAAGGCAAACAACGTCATTATTAAATTGCTTCAAATAGTGAAATATTTTTCTCCTTTTTTGTGGAGAATTCAATCCATTCACATTCCAGGATAAAAATTTAAACATCTTTTGGCCTAATCTGAAGCGTTGAGAGCATTTGGTGAAGTTCCTTCTCCACAAGACTAATCTTCGACCCTGCTCCTCCCATGGCTTCAATTTGCTTCTTGCCTTTGTCCCTCTTGGCACATTGTACTTGGGGCTTCCCCTGCTTCTGAGATTCTTGAATTTGTCTAGTCGTAGATCTAGTAACACGTTGCTCCATTTCAATGGCATTTCAATAAAGGTCTTGGACGGTTTTTCCAAGGAAGAACTTAAAAGAGATCCAGAAGGATCCACTTGGGATCCACCTACAGCACCCTGAGCTTCCTTCTCTTTTTGCGTCTGCTTTATTTGTTCTTCTGTCTCTTTCTCAAACAGCCTCTGTTCTAAAAAATCCAAATCTGCTGGTGTTGGCGTAGATGTACGTGGGGGCGTTGCACTTGCCTTCAGTATTTCATAATAAAAATCTCTTGCCTTATCTATGGTATTCAAACGATACCTCACCCCTTCATATCTAAATATAACACCCATTGGAGCATCCCACCTATACTGTATCCGTCTTTTCTTCAACTCCACTACCAAAAATCCAAAATCTCTTCTAAACTTTAACATCGCTGGTGGTAACTCCTTGAAAACACCAATCAGGTTTCCGTCTATTTGAAGAGAAGAGTAAAAAGACTTCTGCAAGATATCATTTCTAAAGTTTCTCTCAGTAAAATATATCACAACGTCTCTTGGTAATTGCCTTTGTAATGCTATGCGTGAATTTACTCTGTAAATTTTATCAATCTTAGCAGAAATCTCATCAGGATCATCCACTTTTAGTAACGTAGCCAAAGCATCAGCACAAACTCTTCTTAAGTCCTCTCTAGGATTTTCTCTTAAACCCCTCAGTCTGATGGCATATTCCATAGATCTAAATTGTATCATAATTATCTCATTATCCATCCTTTGCATATTCCCCTCCACTTCCACAAATTTCAAATCAGTTTCCTTTGCTTTAACTTCCACCTCTGAAGCCAATTGTTCAATTTTGTTATCAACCTTAATTACAACTTCAGACAGACCCTTAGCCATTGCTTGTATGTTTTTATCAAGCTGGTCATATTTATCCTGAACCATTCCTTTGAGTTCTTTACTTTCATTAGCTATGAAGTTCTTCAAATCTTTAAAGTCCTGGAGAGTTACTGCTCCAGCTTGTTCCGTTGCCATGCTTTTAAACAATTTTCCCAATTTTCTAAGAAAATGCTCTTCAAAGTATCAAAATAAGTCAATAAGTCAAGTAGTGTATTGACTAGCTTTGTAATTGTTCTGCTCTCCCTTTCCGCCTTCAACTGTCAGCCAGGGTTAAACAGAGACTGGAATACACAAATTAGTTAACTTTTGTTTTCTTTAAGCTTTCAACTGCAAATTAACGCCATTTTGAAGCCTTTGTTCTAAATCCTTTGTTCTAAGCCCGCGCCATTCAAATTCAGCGCTACTATTGTTTAGAAAAATTCAAACTTTAAACTTGAAATACTTGCGAATATTTTCCTTCTTAGGTTGCTTGGAGTATATTTTAGAAAGTTGTTTACGGCGTCTTGCTCCGCTAAATCCTTAGCGGAGGGTCCCAGCAGACCGGAGCTTGAAGCAGCTGAGAAGGGGGGCTCTCCTTGCCCACACCCCAGAGGCTATAAAACCTTCTGGGGAGCTTCACAAGGGGCTCTACCCGACAGCGCTAGCTCTCTCCTAAATTCCTGAGGAGTTTGGAGTGTCCAAGGTGTTTACGATCTTTAAAAAAACGCCTCTACAGGCTACTGAGTTGGCAAGCTCGAAAAAGCCTGCCCGCAACAGCCGTAGCACAACCCGGAACAACCTGGTTTTCTTGGATGCGGAAAGGGCCTTCGATCGAGTGAACTGGAACTTTCTAACCAAGACTTTGGAAAAGATGGATATGGGAATACGATTTCGACAGGCAATTGGAGCAATATACCAGCAACAAATTGCACAACTTATTATTAATGGAAATTTGTCTACGACTTTTGAGATACAAAAAGGTACAAGACAAGGTTGCCTATTATCTCCATTGTTATTTATTTTAACTTTAGAAGTCTTGTTGAATACAATTCGGGACTCAAACTCCTTAAATGGTATAGCTATTAGGCAAA
Organism: Rhabdophis nuchalis; assembly: GCA_039707465.1. Taxonomy (NCBI): domain Eukaryota; kingdom Metazoa; phylum Chordata; class Lepidosauria; order Squamata; family Natricidae; genus Rhabdophis; species Rhabdophis nuchalis. Next base: position 23,117,388 of record CM077655.1, on the reverse strand, counting down.
AGGAATACAGAACTAGAGCATTTGTCGATGATCTGGTTGTTACCCTTTCACATCCTTTGAACTCAATAATTCAGATGAAAAATATTATAGCAGAATTTGGCATGGTGTCTGGGTTTAGACTAAATCAAAATAAAACGAAAATGATGGTTAAAAACGACAGAGATTCAGAGAAAGAGACTTGCAAGTTTGGCAGGTTTTGAAATAGTTTCCAAGGTCAAATACTTAGGTATACAAATTGCAGATTCAAATACAAAACTCTTTCAAAATAATTATGAAGTGTTGTGGCAAAAGATACAGAAAGACCTACAAGCATGGAAAAAGTTACAACTATCTTTGCTTGGAAGGATTTCAGCAATTAAAATGAACATTCTACCTAGATTTATCTTTTTATTCCAGATGATACCGGTGCTCAAATCAGATAAAATTTTGTTAGAATGGCAAGCAACATTAAATAAATTTGTTTGGAAGGAGAAAAAACCGAGAGTAAAGATGAAGATTATGCAAGATACTCATGAAAGAGGTGGCCTCAGACTCCCAAACCTTTGACTGTATTATGAAGCTGTGGTATTGACGCATGTAGCAGATTGGTTTGGGAAAACAAAAACTGAATTGTTGAATATAGAAGGTCACGACCTTGTTCTGGGATGGCATGCATATCTTTTTTATGAAGATAGGGTGGATAAAGTGTTTAACAATCATGTTCTCCGAAATGCCCTGATGAGAATATGGAAGAAGCACCGGCCTAATTGGGATTATAAGATACCGCTTTGGTTGGATCTTGCAGACACCATGTGGATTACAAATACTAAGTCACTCGGGGGGTGTTTATATAAAGATGTGCTTATTGCTGATGGGGACGGATGGCAGTTGAAGACTTTGGAACAACTGTTGGAAGAAGGAATTACTTTAAATTGGTTACACTATATACAGTTACAGAAGAGATGGAAAGAAGATTGTAGGGTTGGCTTCATGGATAAAGAAGTGGAACTGATCAAGCAGATAAAAGAGACTGGCCCAAAACATGTTAAAAGAATATATAATGTATTGTTAGAAAGAGACTCAGAAAGTGAATTGGTGAAGGATTGCATGATTAAATGGGCTCAGAACTTTGATGAATTGGTTATGTTGGATACGTGGGAAAAAATATGGGTTCAGAATGTTAAATTTACGCAGTCACAAAATCTAAGGGAGAATTTTTATAAAATGTTTTACAGATGGTACTTAGACCCTAAGAAATTATCATGTATGTACCCAAATGTTCAACCAAAATGCTGGAGGTGCGGGTGTTTAGATGCTACCTTTTTTCATGTATTGTGGACTTGCAATAAGGTTAAAGCTTTTTGGATAAAAATATGGTGGGTTATGCAAAATGTATTTAAGAAAAGAATACAATTTACTCCGCAAATGTTTTTATTGGGTATAACTAAGGACTTTACAAAAGGGGAAACAAAATTGTTTTTGTATATGGTTGCAGCAGCTAGGTTGCTGATTGCTCAGCATTGGAAAAAAGATTTTTTACCGACAATTGATCAATGGATTCAGAAAGTGGCAGGGTTTGCGGAGATGGCAAAAATTTCAGCTTTCTTAAAAGATCAGAAGCAGGAGAATTATACACAGGAATGGGCAAAATGGATTGATTATATACAGAACAAATACCAGACTAGGAAGTATTATGTAGCTTTTAGGTAGGAATGTCTAGATTGATAGGGTGATAAGTAAGGGATATGATGTGAACAGAGTAAATAATATATGGGTAGTTTGGATCTATTAGAGTGGTGTATAGCGGAAGTCAGGGGGGTGGGTTTGAATGCAAGGTGGGGAGCGGTTAGGGAGGAGGGTGGGGGGAATACATATGCATAATTAATTTACAAGATGGGGCTAATGGGATATTAGATGTTATTTTAAGAGAAATTTATATTATGATTGTTGGGAGGAAAGGGGGTACAGTATTTGAATGCTCTCTACATGGGGCTTCCCTTGAGGTGCACTCGAAAGCTACAGCTAGTCCAAAACGCAGCCGCGCGGGTGATTATGGGAGCCACTAGGTGCTCCCACATAACACCGATCCTGCGCGAGCTGCATTGGCTTCCTGTGGCCTTTCGAGTGCGCTTCAAGGTTTTGACAACTATCTTTAAAGCGCTCCATGGCTCGGGGCCTAGTTATATGCGAGACCGCCTCCTGCCCCATACATCCCTTAGACCGATACGCTCCCACAGAGAGGGCCTCCTCAGGGTGCCGTCGGCCGGACAATGCCGACTGGTGACACCCAGGGGGAGAGCCTTCTCTGTGGCGGGGCCAGCCCTCTGGAATGACCTACCCCCTGAATTACGTACCATCACCGACCTCCGCCTCTTCCGCCAATGTCTTAAGACATATTTGTTTCAACAAGCCGGCCTAGCCTAACCTCCCATGGGGACTTTTAGATAGTTTTAAATTGGGTTTTTAAATTTTGGTTTTAGCGCAGGATAGGTTTATTTAATAGTTTTTAAATTATATTTATTGTATTTTGTATGTTTTTAAATTTCCTGTGCGCCGCCCTGGGTCCTCTGTGGAGAAGGGCGGGATATAAATTTAAATAAATAAATAAATTGAATGAGAAACTTATTTTAGGTTGGGAGGGAAGGGGAGGGGGTACAGTATTTGTATGTGATTTATACTATATGTTAGAGGGGGGAAAGGGGGGGAATTTTGTCTGTATAAAACTTTTTCAATAAAAAAAAATAATAAATGTAAAAAACTAAGTGAGCTTCGATCTATCATTTAACTTGCACATTCATGAAAATCTTCTGGGTGGATCCAGTTCCACAAAGCCTCCAATTTTCCTCAGGGTGACCCACCTTCCTGAGTGGAGAAGGTCCCCTCCGGACAAGGAACACAGTCATAGCAGCAAACTGGCTCTCCTTCTCGAGCCCTCTTGACAAACCCAGGATGACAAGTTTCCGCACATCTGGACTGAGGCAGGGACTGAGCAGAAAAACAAGGAAAGCCAAAGAAAAGATGTTAGGACTCTCCGTCCATGGAAAACGGAGGGAGAAATGGATGGAGACAAGGAGCCTCTGGTCTTCACTGAGGTAGAAAGGAAACCTCTGACTCCTTCTAAACAGATGCAGGAGCTAGAACAACCTCTGTTCCCTCTAAGGTGCGTGGCCGCATGGCCACACACATGTCTAGAAATCACCACACAGCAGTTTCCAGCTGCATGCAGAGATTTCACATAGCTGGGACTCCCAGCCTGGGAGGTCCTTTGGGTGGCCAATCCTAGCCGCTTGTGCCTGGCGCTGGGGCTGAGTTGAAGTTACCAAAGCCCCCGCCAGCATGCCTGCCCATGGCAGTGGTGGTGGGCGCCTCTCCCTCTGCCCGGAGCACCTCAGCTGAGCTCCCCCGTTACCCCTGCTGCCTGCTCCGCCGGTCCCCACCCTGGCCCCTACCATGCCTCGCTGTGCCATGGTTTAGCTGGGAATCTGCCAGGCGGAACTGCGCTGGCCTTGAGGTGCTTCTCTTGCCTCCTTAGCCTTGATTCACAGAACGTGGCAGCCAGCTGGGCGTCTTTTTAGCAGGCTGCCTGGTTGCTCATTGGCCTCCGCCAGACGAGGAGGAGGCGGCGGCAGGGGCAACGCAGAGCCCAGCTGAGATGCTCCGAGCAGAGGGGGAGGCGCTGCTGCTGCTGCCGCCATGGGCAGTACTTACTTTGCAGTTCTAAATCTGATCTATGTAGTAACTCTTCATTAATGACATGGCCACTGTGTATCTGGAGGATTCTCCTCAAGCAGCGTTCTTGGAAAACACGTCAGCTTTTATTCCTCTTGGTTGTAACCTTCCATGTTTCACCAGCATACGTTGCAATTGGTATAACGATCCTCTTGAAAACTTTGTGTTAATCTTTACAGCTGCTGGAGACCAACTTGGGCACATGCACTGAAACAAGGTCTCTGCCACTCCAATTAGATGGTTAATGTCATTCTCTGTAGCTCCCTTACTAGACCTAATGCTACCAAAGTCAACTGTTGGACTCCTTCTATGGCCTGACCATTGACTGTTATGGGCCTTTTATCCTGAGCACTTCTGACTTCATAGCTTTTCAAAATTTATGCAATAACCACTCGGGCTATTGTCCATGGGATGCCAAAGGTAGAGTCATCTATTTTGGTTGCTAAGCAGGAGCGTTGTTAAGTGATACTGATATTATATAACACTTTTAATTAAGCGGGTACCTTGAATAAACATAACTTTGAATTTCTAATAATACTGATTTCGTTGTTGTGACATCTGGGAAAAAAATTCAGGCACTCAGGTATGAAAATGTCCCACTCAGACACTATACTTTTCCACCCACACTGAAAAAAAATTAGAGGGAACATTGATAACAACTGGCAGATTCTTCATTTACTTCCTCCCTTTTGCTTTTGGAAATTAGCATTACGATAAAGGACTTTTCTACTTAATAGTCTAGAGCAGTGCTGGCGAAACTTTCTGGCACCTAGTGCCAAAACAGGAGCATGCACAAAGATTTTTGGCCCCACGTTCCAATATGGGTGCGGGCGTGTGCACACACTGAAAATTAGATGATCATCTGGTTTTTGGCATGCGCATGATCACCAGCCATGTGGTCTACCAGTTTCTGGCATGCATGTGCGCACAAAGACCAGCTGTCTGGTGTGCATGCATCGGCTCCAGATATCAGGGGTCCTCGTGCTTCCCTGCCCGCCCACCTGATCCCCATCCGGGCACCAGAACGTCCCCACTGAGGATCCGGTTCGGCAGCCCTGGACAGGAAGGGAAAGTTGGGTGGGAAATGCCCCCTCCCTCCACTGGAAAGCCAGAATACTACCTCCAAGCCATTTGGCTGCCTTCCCCTCAAAGCCCTGCAATGGCTCAGATTGGAGAGAGATACACGTGTGTTGTGGAGCGGTTGCCCAGCAGTGGGGAGGGGGGAAATGCCAGGGGGGTTTAAGGCAGAGCAAGGGCATTGGGGAGGGGGCAAAGTCAGGCAGGGGGCATTAAGCCAGAGCATCTGAAGTGTCCCCAGCCTTTGAGGGAATCTGGAGGAAGCGGGAGCCACGTTTATCCTGGCAGCTGACTTGGAGGGCAAGAGAACCAGGGGGTGGTGTGTCCCCCCCCCCACAAGTCCCACCTGAGAGACGCTGGCAGGGGGGCAGTGCTGGGCAAGCGTTTGTTCCCAGCCCAGCAGCCCCCGAGCTTCCCCTCCCAACCCCTCCCATCCAAGGACCAATGAAACCAGGCTGTTTCCTGAAAGTCTCTGGGGGAGCCTCGCTTGGCTTCACAGACCCTGCGAGACCCTCCAGGACATTTATTAGTGGCCATAAAAGCACCTTGTGTGTGTTTTCTCTCTGTTTCTCTCTCTCTGTTTCTCTCTCTCTGTTTCTCTCTCTCTCTCACTCTCTCCCCCTTCCTCTCTCTCTCTCTCTCTCTCTCTTTCTCTCTTTCTTTCTCTTTCTCTCTCTCTCTCTTCCTACTGACAGCCACTCTCAGGGCTAACAAGGGCTCTGCTAAGAAGCCATGGCCGAGATCTCCTCTCTGTACCTTTGGGCACACATGGACGCTGCTCTTTTTCTTGATGGTTTTTGCACATGCATGCATGCCAGAAACCAAAACACTAAGTGGCTCATGCGCATGTGCGCACTGGAAACAAAGATCATTTTCCTGGTGTGCGCATGCGCACTGGGTGGCTCCTCTTCCACTTTCTGGCTCTCCAATGCGTGTGAGGACCAGCTGACTGCCACGCCTGAACCCGGAAGAGCAACTGGTGATGGCGCTGCGTGCCAGGAGAGATGGTTCTGTGTGCCACTTCTGACACGTGTGCCATAGGTTCCCCTCATGGCTCTAGGCTTTGCCCACTTGAAATGGGACCTCAGGCTTTGGCAAACAGCAAAGACACCAAATTTCTCCCACCTTATTGAGCAACTTTAGCTGTGAAAGAGCCTTTTGTCTGATAGAAAGTCTCTGTCTTTTAAAATACGCCAGAATCTCTTTCCTGGGATCCTCCTTGGGGACAACTAAGAAGCCGTGAATGCCTATATCTGCTTTTATCTCTCCATTTTGGTCCAAGTACATTTTTCTCTCAGAAATATTCCAATATTCGTTCTTCTCCAGAAAGGGATGAAACTAGAATGGGAACATCCAGGAATTTGAAAAACAGAAAACTTTGTTTCTTATCCCACATTGAATCTTTCTTCTACAATTGTCTCATCTCCAAATATGGTTAAATAGGATACAAATACCACCATTATATTCATGAGTGAATGAAGAAGTTTGAGAAAAATTCATCAAAATATAGAGAAAATATATTTTACACAGTTGGTCAATTATAGGGAACCTTCTAGAGCAAATGATAAATACAATGAAAGAGGGAAAAAAGATGATCCATAAACTCTATGAAAACAACAGGGGGATTCCCAGAAAGTCTGGGTTGATCAAGAAAAAATCTGTCAGGCTGATCTTCTCCCTTGTAATCCTGATGGAAAACTCCTCCAGATCAGAGGTGGGTTCCTAATGGTTTGGATCACTTTGGCTGAACCAGTAGTAACTTGGAGGCCTCGGTCACTGGAACCTACAACAACCCAGGCTGGACACACCCCTGAACCGGTTCTCTCGGCCATATTGCTCTTGCCTTCTGCACATGCACAGAGCAACCGGCAGTAGAGGCAGCCGGAACCCACCCTTGGTTCGATCCCACTTAGGAGCCTCAGTTTACTCCTGAGCCCCATTGGCCTTTCTCCCTGCCTCTCCCGGCCAATGTTGCTCACGAGGAAACTGCAGCTAGGATCTCCCGCGAGTTGCACGCCCGAAAACTGTACAAAGGCATGGGCGAAAGCTGGCAGGATGTGCAACACATGGAGTGAGATCTGTTGCAGCAGCTACCCAAGTGAGCCACTCCCCACCTCCCAGACCAGGCCTGGAGCTTGAGCCAGACCAAAGCCACAGCCACCTCCTGCTCCCTTTGTCCACTCAGCCGGAGGAGCCACAGCAGCTCCAGTCATGGCTGAGAGCTTCCTTTGCCAACTGGCAGCCGGAAGGTTCTCCCTCTTAAAAGCCTCCAGTGATGGAGCTTTAGGATCCAACCACACTTCAACCAACCAACCGAGGCTTAGTTTGGAAACAGAAGAACAAAGAACTGGCGAGGGGCTGCGCCCGGATTGGGGGGGGGGCGGTTGGGGGCTGGGCGGGGTAGGAGGTCTCTGAGAAAGTGGTGGGCAAAAGGCAGGTGGAGGACCTCGCTTTCCAGTCTCAGATGAGTGGCTGCATCCAGCCGGGGAATCGGAGAGGGCAGCTGAGCAAGCGCTGGGCAAGCAGGCAGGAGGGAGACCTCGGAGGCTCATTGTCAAGCCAGCTTTGCGACCAGTCAGCTCTGGTTGCCCACCATCGGTTGCCTTAATGGTCTGGAATGGGGAGTTGGGGGAGGATTCTGGGCAGGAGCGGTTTGGCTCATTTGTTCCCCAGGTGGCAAAGTGGACCGACTCCAAAAGGACGAAGGGGATCTTTGGTGGAGCCGGTCGAGGGAGCAACCCCTGGCTTATTCATTCTAACTGTGGCTGATGGACCTTCCTTTGAGGTGGGGGGGTGGGACCAAATTGTGCCCCACTGCAACCGTCTGTCACCAGTTGTGTGCAGGGAAAAAACTTCCACAGTAAAGAAAACCTTCTTGTGAGTGTCAGTTCATTAACAATTTCTCCAACTCTTGGGAAGTTTTTCTTTACTGTGCAAGGTTTTTCCCTGCGCACAACGGCTGAGAGACGCTCACAGCAGGGTGCAATGTAGGTGGGGTGGCAGTGGGGTATGGGATGTGCCATTGAGACGCATATCTTACTGGAGACTGGCAGCTCCGGATCTTTTGGCTTTTGGGGGATTTTCTTTTTAAAAAATGCCTCTGCAGAGGAGCTGAAACCCTCCGAGGTTGCTTTGGGGGAGGGAAGAGGGGCAGCATCCCCCCCTCCCTGGGTGCCTGCAGCCTTGGAGCAACTCTGGGCCTTTGCACAGTAAAGAAAACCTTCTTGTGAGTGTGAGAAGTTGTTAATGGCCTCCACTGTGCAAGGGCCGGGAGTTGCTGCAGGCTCCGAGGCTTCAGGCGCCCAGGGAGGGGGGAATGCTGCCCATCTGCCTGCCCCCTCCAGAAGCAACCTTGGTCTTTTTGGGGGGGGGTCGTCATAGCACCTTTATAAGGTTTCGTGGGCTCCTTCACAGGCAGCTTCTCTTTCTGGCTCCCAAGCAGAGAACAAGACTGTTACTTGGCCCCCCTTCCCTCAGTCTCTGCATGGCCAACGACTCCACCCAGAGAGGGCTGTGGAGGGGGCCATAAGCCAGGCTGATCAGGGGGGCAATGCTGCTCCGAGAAGCCCCACTCGGCCAGCTCCCACCTGCAGTCTGCAGCTGAAGCGGTCTGGGTGCAGAGAGCGCTGCAGGGCCAGGAAAGGTCCAGGGAGAAGCCGTGAGGGCAGCCCAGCACCCCAAAGAGGCAGCAGTGCCCGGCCGCCTGGGATTGGGGTGGGAATGGGATGGGCACCTGCCTGGCTGCCAGAATGGATGTGAAGGTGGACATTGCACACAAGGGCACAAGCCCCCCCATCTACCCATACCCACCGAACTGGTAGTAAATTTTTTTGAACCCCCCCCCCGCTCCAGATGTTCTAGTTCTACTCGATTGTAATGCGAGATGAAGACATTTTGGAAAGCCTGAAAGAATAAATCTCCCCCCAGCTCTTTTCTCAGCCTGAGAAGTCAGTGAGGATCCTTCCTGGGTTTCTCTCTCCCCTTATGCAGCTGCAGGATTCTGACTCCAAGGCCTTTGGGAGCTGCCCCCTCCCTCCGTCCTCTCCCCTCTGCAGAAACTCCTCTGGCTGCAGAATTGGGATCCCTCCAATCTTCTTCTCTTGTCCCCTTATCTTATCCTGCCCCCCCCCTTCTCCCCTCTGCTCAGTCTCAGTGGCTGCTTGGGGGGGGGAGATTCCTGGTTTTGCAGGGCTGAGAGGAAAAGGGGAACAGACCCTCCTTTCTGCAACCAAATCCCCCCCCCCAGACAGAGGAACCCCACCCCCACCCGAATACTGCAGGGCAGAGGAGGCTGGGCCCATAACTGGGCAGCGTGTGGGGGGAGAGGCTGCAGGAGCTCTGCTGTGAATGGAGGGAGAGAGAAAAGTGGGGATTCTCTCTGCTGCAGCCCTTGAAGGCTTGAATGGCAGAGAGAAGCTGAACTTTCCCCCCTCCATTCACAGCAGAGCTGCTGCTCCCTTTATGCCCCCCCGGCCCCCTCTTCTTGGGGGGTGGAAGGGCCTGGAAGGGAGAGGCAGGCGGCTGCAGCTCCCTTCCCATCAGGCTCCCCGTCCCTTCCCTTTGCTGCGGAGAGAGGGAGGGAAGTCCAGCCAAGGGATATCAACCGTCCCTCCTGGCTTTCCTGAGCTGCCCCAAATCCCCCCCTGGCCAGAGGCGCCTCCAGCTATACACTCCTCAGCAGATCCTCCACGCAATGCGCTCTGCCTGGGGGGGGGCATTGGGAAAGGAGCGCAGGGCTCTGAACGAAGCTTCTCCCAAAGAAGTTCTGGGGAGCCAAAACACCCCAACACCCCCTCCCCCACTGCCCCTTCCAGAGCCCAGAAAACTCCCAGGCAAAGCAGCTCCATCTCTCTCTCAGGAGGGGAGGAAGAGAAAGAATGGATGGGAGGAAAGGCAACCTGGGGGGAAGAGGAAGGGAGACCCAGAGGAAATGGGGAGAGGGTCTCTATTCCCTCCTCCTCCCAGGCACCCCACAAGGTTTAACAGCTTCTGATTCCTCTCTCTCTCACTCTAATTCTCTCTTTCTTTCTCTCTCTCTCTCTCTCATATTCATTCTCCCTCGCTCACTCTCTCCTCCCATTCCATCGTGCAGTGCAAGGAATCTGCCCACCCTTCCAACTCCCCATAAATCCCCCTCCTGTGGCTGCTCCAGAGAGAGAAGCTTGTGCGGAAGAGGCGAGAGGAAGACTGCTGCCTGCACAGTTAATCTAGTTAGTCAGCCGGACTTTCCTGGGAGGCGAGCGATGCTGCCGGGCGCTTGGAAAGGACTTTGATGATTGGCTCGCCATTAAAAGCAAACAATGAATCGAGGAGTAGAGCTGGTTGGAGGAGTGTGTGTGTGTGTATGTGTATGTGTGTGTGTAAAATGGTCGGTTTCATTCAAGGAGTTTTTGTTTCAGGTGGGTCTCTTGGCTTTGGAAGGAGGAAAGGAAGGGATACAAAGAGAGAGAAGGGTAGAAAGAAAGAAAGAGAGAGAGAGAAAGAGAGAGACAGAGAAGGGAGAGACAAGAAAGAAAAGAAAAAAGAAAGAAAAAGGGAAGAAAGAAAAAGGGAGAGAAAGAAAGAGGGAGAGATGGAATGAAGGGAAAGAAAGAAAGAGGGAGGGAGAAGAAAGTGAATGAGATATAGTTGGATGGATAGATAAATACATGGAGGGAGGGATGAAGGGAGAGAGAGAGAAAATGACATGAAGGAAGGACACAAACTCTGGCTTCAGAAGACTCTTTGAAACAGCACAGCTGGCTGGAAGGGATCTTGGAGGTCATCTAGTCCAACCCCCTACAACCTTATATCCTCTGGATTATTTTGGTCCCAGAGGGGGAAATTGCCAGAAAAGGGAAGGAGTTTACTAGGACAAGGCTGCCATGCAAAGGAAGCCAGAGAAAATCCTTGACTAATGACAATTAAGCCCAACATTTTGGTTGCTAAGCAAGAGCGTTGTTAAGTGAGTTTTGCCACATTTTACTCAATCCATGACATCTCCTGGCTCTGACAGTCATGTGCAGGCTAGGGAAGAGCATCTGAAGGCCTGTGTAATGTTCTAATGGGCAGAAGTTACAGTTAAATGTGTGGCAGAAAGTGGACTCTGGGTGTGTTTTTCCAAATGCAGAAAGTGAGGTTGAATGTGTAGAGTTTTAGAAGAGCTGTGTGTGTGTGTGTGTGTGTGTGTGTGTGTGTATCATTTTGTGTGCCTATACGCACACAATACTATGTAATATGTATCCACACATATGGCATTTATACATGGGATTAAATTGTGTATTTTGAATGGTTAGTAGTAGTAACCAAATAGACAGGGAAATTGTATCTGGTAGAGGTGAGGAGGGGCCAGGCAAGAAACCCCTTTGATGTGAGTGATGTCAAGTAGGCCACGCCCAGACCACAACCCATTGGTGTTGACATGGAAGGGAGGAAAAATGCAGCATAGATGGATGATGACAGCAGCCCTTATGAAAGAAGAGGAATTTAGAAATTCTTTGTGTCAGGAAATGAGATATTTCTTTGGGGATAATAGGAGGAAAGACACATCGATTCAAATCATATGGGACACTGCGAAAGAAGTGATTAGGGGGAAGGCAATTAAATACCTGGCGACCAAATGGAAAAAGGAAAGGGCCAAGAGAATGGAATTAAAGGATGCCCTTACAAAGGCTGAGGAGACCCTCCAAAAGGATCCATCCTCTATGGCAGCGAAGGAGATGAGGGACATCATGAAACATAAGATCTCCCTATTAGACAAACAGGATCTAGCAGAGAAAATTTATAGGAATAGACAATATTTCTTTGAACATGCCAATAAAGTGGGAAAATGGTTGTCATATAGGCTTAGAAAACAAGCAATAAAGAAGAGGATAGAATGGTTACAAGATATGGGAGGAAATCTGGTAGGGTCGAGTCACCAGAAGAAAAGAGTGGTTGAGGATTTCTTCTCAGGACTATATAAGAAAGATCAAACTATGGATGGAAATATTGGAACTTATCTAGATAAAATCCAACTACAGGAGGTTTCGCATAATGTAAAAAAAATTTTGGACTCAGAGATTACCGAGGACGAGATAAAAGAAGCAATTAAGAAGCAATCAAATGGGAAAACGCCAGGGCCGGATGGTTTACTGGCTGAAGTGTATAAAGAGATGGTGGAAGTGTTTAGTAGTCACTTAAAGGAGTTATTTAAGGAGGTTTTGACAGAAGGTAAAATCCCCCAAACTTGGACAGAGGCCTATATATCCTTGATCCCAAAGGATGATTCAGAGCGTACCCTAATAAAGATTTATAGACCTATTTCTCTACTAAATACGGATTATATGATCTTCTCATCAATTCTGGCGAGTAGATTAAAAATCTTTCTAGGGGGATTTATACACCCAGATCAAAATGGGTTTCTACCAAATCGACAAATAAGGGACAACCTTAGAATAGTAATAAATACTCTAGAATATTATGAACTGCATCCCAGCAAACAATTGGCTGTGATGTTTCTTGATGCCCAGAAAGCCTTCGATATGGTAAACTGGGAATTTTTACTATGCCAATTGTCCAAAATGGGATTTGGACCCAACTTCAAGAGAGCTATACAAGCAATTTACACGGTGCAATCTGCCCAAGTACTATTCAATAGAGAAATGACTGGGAAAATTGATATACAAATGTTTATTCTGACTCTCGAATCCTTACTGATTACAATTCGGCAGAATAAGGATATAAAGGGATTAACTATAAAGGATCAGCAATATAAGCTTCAAGCATTCATTGATGATCTCGTCTTTATTTTGGAAGATCCATTGAAATCGGGCCCCAAACTATTGGATGAAATTACTGGTTTTGGAGAAGTAGCTGGCTTAAAAATTAACCGAGATAAAACTAAGTTCTTGGTCAAACATATGGGAGCTAATCTACAGACACAACTTCAAGAGATTACAGGGATACAAATTGTTAAAAAGGTCAAGTACTTAGGTATCTGGCTGACCGCTAAATGCCCATCAATAAAAGAGTTGAATTATCAGAAATTATTGATGGAGATGGAGAAAAAATTAAGTTCTTGGAGAAATATTCAACTCTCAATTTTAGGACGTATCGCAGTGATTAAGGTTTATATTCTACCAAAGTGGCTGTACTTATTCCAAAATGCCCCAGTTAAATTAGATAATGTTTTTTTTAACAAATTGGAAAGAATAGTCAGTAAATTTGTATGGGCTGGCAGGAAACCACGGATAAAAAGGAGAATGCTTCAGGAGCACAGGATGAGAGGAGGATTAGTTGGGAGCTCTATTATCATGTCACTAATTTAGCTTGGATTAGGGACTGGATACAACTCTCAAGAAGACGGGTTCTAACCATTGATGGGTATAATCTACTCCAAGGCTGGCATGCCTATCTATGGCCAAAGAAGGACGGCCAATATAAAATGGCTGTTTTCTAATCACTACATTAGAGGTATATTAATAAAATCCTGGCAGAAGGTGAAAGGTTGGCTATATAGGAAGATTCCTTGCTGGTTCGCCCCCTTAGAAGCGGTAAAGAATTCGACACTCCATAACCCAAATAGGAATTTGAGAGACAAAGATCTTTCAGATGCTCGGGGGAACCTAAAGTCTAGAGAGGAGTTGCGCACTGAGGGAATTGAATTAGAGTGGTGGTTATATTTACAGATGAGTTCAAGATTCAATAAGGATAAGCAGGAATTTGGAATAGATATATCACCACAGGAACTAGATAAGATCATTTGGGGTGAGGATAGTAAATTTATTTCTAAAGTATACAATTTTTTTTTGCTCCATAAGACGGAAGGGGACTCTGTAAAAGGTATTATGATTGCTTGGGGGAAGAACGTTGGCCGAATGATAGAGCCAATGGAATGGGAACAAATTTGGACCAAAAACACTAAACTTACATAAGAGATGGCATTTAAAGAAAACATTTACACAATAATTTATAGATGGTACCTGGCCCCAGCAAGGATTTCCAAAATGTTCCCTGCTACATCTGACAAATGTTGGAAGTGTGACTCTGCCAGGGGCTCCTTCTTTCACCAGTGGTGGACCTGCCCAAAGGTTAAAAGGTACTGGACCACTATCAAAAATTGGTTGTCAGAAATCACAGGATTTGATTTTCAATTGGACCCAGTTATATTTCTGTTAGGGATAAAGCCAAGAGAAGTACCTAAAGAGGCATGGTACTTATTAATACACATCACAACAGCGGCACGTATTACATACACGCAATACTGGAAGTCAAAGGAAATCCCAACGAACCAACAGGTCCTGGATAAAATTCTACGATGTGCAGAAGCGGACAGGATGACATATATTCTTAAAGGGAAAAGTGAATCGCTTCTTAATATAAGTTGGGATTTCTGGTACCTATGGCTGGGAAACAGAGTGTCAGATTTGACTGGAAGTAGTGATTAAGATTTGGTTAATAGAAATAATTATTACAATGATTGTTTTTGAATCTTTTTCTCTATATAAACTCTGCTATTATTAGAAGTGTAGGAGAAATATTGAGAATTGGGGATTTATAAGACGACTGTAAGATGTGTATAAGATCTATCAGCTTGGGATGAATTAGACTACAATTGTTCAATGTTTATGTGGATTATTGTTCAATAGAAATTTATTTTAAGGGAAAAATATATATTAAGTTTGGATCGATGAAATGCCACCCACAGAACCCATCAGAGAAAACCAACAAGCAAAGGCAACAACGGAAAGAGGAGAGACGAGGAGGGAAAGGAAGAAAGGGTAAAGGAGAGAAAGGAAGGGTGGGGAATGAAGAGTAGGAGAGAGGATAAGAAAGAAGAGAGGAGAGAAAGAGAGAGGAAAGAGAGGTGGGAAAGGGAGAAGAGAGGAGAAATGAGAGGAGGAAAGAAGAAGGCAGAGAAGGGAGCTTGAGAAAGTAGGAGTGAGGCTGTTGCAAAATAAGATGGAGACACGGGGTGGAAAGAAAGCGATCCAAACTGTATCATACAGTATATATGTAAGAATGTGTATAGAGATTAATGATGAATAGATAAATGTTAAATAGTATTTATAAGAATGTACATCAATGAATGTTTTTGAAATGGGAAAAATAATTTTAAAAAGTATTTGGTTAAGTAGGCCACGCCCATCCAGTCACATGACCACCAAGCCATGCCCACCCAATCACATAACTAGGCCACACCCACCCAATTACAAGACCACCTAGCCACACCCACAGAACTGGTAGTAAAAATATTTGACTCCCACCCCTGGATCCAGCCCTCTTCCAATCACTGACTCCTCTTACACACGAGTGTAAGATCTGCTCACTATTATTCCAGAGTGTCAGAGGTGGAAAAAGGAATCCAGTTACAAGAGAGGAGATTTTAGCCGAATGAGAGAGAAAAACAGGATAAAAGGATGAGCTGTTTTAGAGCTGATCCAGGAAAGCAGAGAAGTTCAGTCTCCTCTTCATGGATTGTCTGAATGCAAAGACTGAGCAGCCATCAGTCAGAGAAGCTTCAACTGGAATTCCTGCAGAGAGGAGGGGTTGGGCTAGATGGCCTCAGGGTCTCCTCCCAATTCACAAAGGTTGTCATGCCACAACATGGAACTCTTGTGCTGTTGTTGCTCTAGCCCCACTTAGTGGCCGGGGGCAGAGAAGCCTAACTCTATGGTCTGAAGCCAGACTCCGTTTTCTGTCAGCCTTTGGAGAAGACGGAAGCAGCCGTTGTGACCGAGACCCCTGGTCATCTGAAGACGGCCTCCGTCCCTCACATGGAGCATCACTGGAGAGGTTCCAGCTGCTCCTTTGCTGGCTGTTAGTGAATGCTGCCTATCTCGTCTTTCTATTTGATTTCCACTCTTTGCATCTCCTCAGTTTCACCTGCCCTGTTCTCCCAATAAAGCATCCAGATCCACGCTAGGGTCCCTTTCATTGGAGGAGAATAGGGGGGCTTAGCTGCCTGTCGAGCTGCACACAGACCCACCTGCAATGGGGATGGAAGAAAGGTGGAATTCCACCAGGCTCATCACAAACCCACAAAAAGGGGATTTATTTAAGAAAGAATACAGCATTTTCAAATCAGCAGTGTTTAATTAAATTGGCCAGATCTGTTGAGATGGTTCCCCTCCTTCCCCTCCTTCTCCTCTGGATTCCTTCTCCAAAGGATCTAAGATTAATGGATCCATATCGGGACCCCCATACCTGCCATGGCTGCAGCCTTGGAGACACGAAGATCTTCTCTCCCTCTTTCCTTCCCCTCCTCGATCTGGAGGAATAGGCGGCATTCAAGGCCTGGAGAAGCATCTTTATGAGACTGTAATCATCGTACTCATTATGGACCCTTAATCTCCCCCATTTCCATTGGGTCTCCAGTGGGGCTTTCTGGGTGCATCTTCTGCGGCCTTTGACAGAAAAGACGTTCTTTGAAAGAGAACAGTGGAAATGTTGATCTTGAAACCTTTCTTCCACAAAGAAAAAGGGTTCAAAGGCAGAATCTTTTGGCCTTCCTTTTGCCAGATAACCAAAGAGCCAAATACTATGGATGTATGTGAGAAGTCTGCGCTTCTTCATGTCATATGTTGCTAAAGTTGTGAGGATCCAGACTTTCCCTTCAATGGGTCCTGGGAGACGCATAAATGTTAAATGGAAAGGAAGAATTCTCTCCCAAATGGAATCAACTTCTATGAAGTGAACAAAGACGTTGACTTGTCTCCACTTAGAGAGGGAATCCCCGAGGTCTTCTGCATGTCCAGTTGTTGACAATCGTTGTGATATAACCACACAAATTCCATGCCTGACAAGCAAAGGAGGGAAAATCCTCATGAAATCCTCTCCATTCTCTGTGTCTGAAGCAAAAAGGCCAATCACGGTCCATCTGAAATGGAGGAGCAGCTGGACAATTGCTGGGTACCGGAATCCTTCTTTGGGAATCATCCGGTGGAAAAAGGGGAATAGACTTTTATCACTCAGAGCCTCTGAAGCACTTATATGATTGATCTGAAAAAGGAATTGAAAGGATTAGAGCCCTGATGGGGAAACTGAGGAATGCAGAGCCCTCTCTCCCAGCATATCAGCCGCCCCAGCCCAGCTCCACTAGCATCCACATGCAGGTGCCCCTCCTGCTGGCCAGCCAGTTTTCAGGCCTATTTTGAGGGCCAGGGAGGGGGGCGCCTGAGTATGAAGTGGGGTGGGGAGGGGTCTTGCATTGTACAGGAAGCTCAGGTGGGCTGGAAGTGAGTGTGAATGGCCTCCACCCCCCTCCTCCCCAGTGCTTCCTGGCTCAGTTGGAGGCTTCCTTCGGCCTTCAAACAGTTGCAAGGGCTTTGTTTTTTATTTCTGCTTCCAGGTTGGTGCAGGAGGCTTTCCAGGGCCAAAATGGGTACAAAAAGTCCAGGTTTTCCTGTTTTGGACCAGGCCATTCACACTCACTTCCAGCCCACCAGAGTTCACTGCTTCAGGGCAGAAATGAGAGCCTGTCCTGTGGAACCCACTGCCACTTGGGCAGGAAGGACAATGACAATGATGAAGAGGAGGACGAGGTGGAGAATGAAGAGGCTTTGCAGGAGCCGGCAGGGAGCAGGTCAGGTGGGGCTGGCTGGGGAGGGGGCAATCATGGTGCTTAGGGGGCAGCAGCCTCCATGCCCTGACTCTGCTGGGGGGGATATGAGAGGCCCTGCTTGAATGGGGAGGAATGTACCCACACACCCTGCCTCTCTGCTCAGGTGTCACCCACACCATTGGAAGCAGTTTCGGTGCCTTCACACACACAAAGACAGACACACATACACACACACACACACACTCTCACAGATTGCTCTCTTACCCTCCCTGTCTCTCTCTGGCCCCATTTACTTGGAAGCTGCTCCATATGACAAGAAGCCGAGAAACAAGAGAGGAGAGAGAGGTTTGCAAAGTCAGGGAGTCCTTGTTGCAGGAAGGGAGGGAGAAGCAGGAGGGATCTGAGTGGGTTGAGGAGGCCTTGAGGGTCTCTTCTATCACTAGGACCCCCATGGCCTTCCCCACCCTCAGATTCCTCAGGGGCACATTGGTATCCTTCAATTGGGAGCTCTTAGGAAAGGATACCTGTTAGATTAGACAAAGGAGTCCGACTCAGGCATGGTCAATCAACAGGAACATTTATTCAGCAACTATTTACAATACACAAGAATCACTACTGGCGAGGCTTCCCTGTCTGACAGCCCTTTATATAGGCTTTCAGACAGGAACCCTTGCAGCAAGCTAGCTGCAACATTGTATCTATTTTCTAGACAGTCTCCTGCCAGCTGCGTCTTAGCCAATCAGACGCGGCTGCCGGCTCCGTTCTGGAATGTGGTGATTCAGAGTTCACCAGACTTGCTGGCACTGTCGTAGACCTGAGGACTTAACACTCCTTCCCCCAAGATCAGTGCGCATGTGTCCAGTCTTTCTGTCCATCAACGTGTAGGCGCATGCATACTCCTCCAAGTAGGCGGGGCGGTGTCGGGCCCGCCCCGAATGCCTCAGTTGCTGCGGAGAGCTCGGCGCGGTAAGTAGTTCCTGGGGAAGCTCCTCCCCTTGGGGAGCGGAGGCCCCACTCACGTCACCGCGTCCTGCCCCCGGAGGTGGAGTCAGCGTCGCAGGAACCGGCGATAATGGTAAGTCCATGCGAGGGGGCGTGGCGGCCGGGCTTGAGGTTGTCGAAGGTTGCCGGCTGGCAGCTGGTTGGTAGGGTGGGCCTCCTAGCAGCGAGGCCCACAATTCCGTGCCGGCTTGAGCGGAGGGGGTCTGCAGAGTGTGTCCAATGATGAGAGGCCGGAACTTGCAAAAGTCTCCGGAGTTACCTTCTGCGGCTCGGCTTGAACAGGGAACAGCGGCCCAACAGGGGCCAACGGGCAGGAACGGCCTGGTGTGGTGAAGGCCGTCTCGGGCAGGCGGCGCCTTAGTTGATCCAGGTGGCGCCGCCACTCAAATCCATCGCGTAGGCCGACCCTGTAAGAGCAGAGGCCGGTTAAGTCCAAGACGGTTGCGGGAACCCATCGCGGCTCCCCTGAGAAGTTTCTTGCCCAGACTAGGTCCCCAACTTGAAATAGGCGAGGGGAGGGAACCTGCAGGTTGCTCCTCTGCACCCCGTCATAATCGGGGTGGAGTCTGTCCAGGGTGGTCTGCAAGCGTCGGCCCATCAAGAGCTCCGCGGGGTTTTTCCCTGTGGCCGGGCAAGGTGTGACATGCTGTCCCAAGAGGTACGCAGCCACCCTTGCCTGCCAGTCCCCTTTATCCAAACGGGCCAAGGCTTCCTTGGCCGAGCGGACTGCTCGTTCCGCGCGTCCATTAGACGCCGGGTGATAAGGGGCAACCGGCGCATGGCGGATCCCTTGAGTGGCCAGAAAGTCCAAGAAGGTGGAGGACTGAAATTGGGGTCCGTTGTCGGACACAATGACGTCTTGCAACCCGTGGATGGCGAACAGGCGGCGCAACGCGCGCACGGTGCTCTCCGCTGTGGTGGAGGCCATGACAATCACCTCCACCCAGCGGGAGAACGCATCCACCACCACAAGGAAATTCTGGCCATGGAAGGGACCCACGAAATCCAAGTGGAGCCTGGACCACGGGCTCCTGGGAAGGTCCCACTCCCTCGGCGGGGAGACCGGCGGGGCCGGCCGGGACGATTGGCAGGTGGAGCAGGCGGCCACCCACTCTGCCACTTCAGCGTCCATGCCAGGCCACCAGACATAGCTCCGGGCTAAAGCCTTCATACGGACTATGCCTGGGTGATTGGCATGGAGCGACTGAAGAACCATGTTTCTGAGAGGGGAAGGGACGATGACCCGATCTCCCCAACACAAGCACCCGCAATGGAGCAAGAGCTCCAGCTGGCGTGACTTGTATGGCCGAAAGTCTTCAGCCACGCTGCCCGAAGGCCACCCCCTCAGCACCCAACGGCAGACCTGGGTGAGGACGGGGTTTGCGCGGGTGTGAGTGGTGATGGCGGAAGAGGACAAGGGCAAGTCCGACTCCGTGACCGTCAGAACGGAGAGGGCCGGCACAAGGGCCGGATCCGGCCCCGGGAGAGGGCAGCGGCTTAGGGCATCAGCATGCCCTATCTGCTTGCCAGGACGGTATAGCAGCGTATAGTCATACGCTGCCAGGAATTCCGTCCAACGGGTCATCCTGGGCGACAGGATGGGGGGGGGTCGGACGGTCACCGGCCAACAGCCCAAGGAGCGGCTTGTGGTCCGTGATGACAGAAAAGGTCCGGCCATAAAGGTAGTTGTGGAACTTCTTAATCCCGGACACTACAGCCAAAGCTTGTCGATTTGGCTGTAGTTTCTCTCCGTTTGAGACATTGTCCGGGAGTAAAAAGCAATGGGGGCTTCCAAGCCATCTGGAAAGACGTGGCTCAGGACAGCCCCCAGGCCAAAAGGGGAGGCATCGCATGCAAGCGTCAGAGGAAGCCTGTCATGGTACTGGACTAGAACCGCATCTGACGTGAGCATGGCTTTGACAGCCGCGAACGCATGCGTTTCACGGTTGCCCCAGTGCCAGGCCACGGATCGGTCGAGCAACCGATGTAGCGGCTCAGCTAGCGATGCCTTGTGGGGAATAAATGGCGCGTAAAAATTCAAAAGGCCGAGAAATGCCTGCAGCTCCGTTTTGGAGGCAGGAGTGGGGGCCCTTTGGATGGCCTCGACCTTGGAGGGGGTGGGGTGAATTCCTTGGGCATCAATCATGAAACCCAGGAATTCCACCCTCGGCGCAGCAAATGTACATTTGCTGCGCTTCAATTTTAAACCCGCGCCGCTGAAAACTCTGAGGACCTTCCGCAACGTCTTGGCGAGCTCTGATATGCTGGCAGCAGCAATCAGGACATCGTCAAAGTATGGTACAACGCCAGGGAGCCCATGGAGCAGTCGCTCCATGAGGCTCTGGAAGATCCCCGGGGCCACGGACACGCCGAATTGGAGGCGGCGACAGCGAAAAGCCCCTCGGTGGGTGACGATGGTCTGCGCCTCCGCAGCCTCATCGTCCACCGGGAGCTGTTGGTAGGCCTGCGCCATATCCAGTTTTGCGAATACTCGACCATGCCACAGAGAGTGGAGCAGGTCCTGTACTACCGGAACCGGGTATGGGTTCGCCTGAAGCCCGAGGTTTATTGTCGACTTATAGTCGGCATAGATCCTCACGGACCCGTTGGGCTTAATGGGGACCACAATTGGGGTCTCCCATTTCACCTGATCGACGGGTTCGAGCACGCCCTGCGCCACTAATCGATCTAATTCCGCTTCAACCTTGGGCTTCAGTGCGAACGGCAGCCTGCGGGCCTTCAAGCGGACAGGAGCAACCTGGGGATCTAGGTTTAGGGAAACGGGAGTGCCCCTGTACATTCCTAGGCTGCCATCAAAGACGTCGCTGAACTCTTTGATCACTACGTCTACCGGAGAACTGGCTGGCACGCTGTGTACTCCTTGGACTGACAGTCCCAAGGCTGGAAACCAGTCCAATCCGATCAAGGCAGCTAGGGAATTGGCCACTACTAGGATGGGAAGGGTCCCATGGAAAGAGCCGTAGTCTACCCTCACTCTATGCAGTCCTAGGATGGGAATTGGCGAACCCTGATAGTCTTTTAGGATCGTCGCTGCAGGGCCGAGGTCTCGTTTCCGGAGATGGGGGCACAATTTAGTTAATTGTGCCCAGGAAATGAGGGATCTAGAGGACTCGGAGTCTATTTCCATCTTGACTCCCACCCCCTCTAAACAAACCACCGTGGACAATCTCATACTCTCTGCCTGGTCAAAGTTCAGAGCTGGGGGCATCTCCGACAGTGCGAAGCAGTCAGTCGGCTGTGGCTGGCGGCGTCTCGATCGTTTCTGAGCCGCTTGTTGTCCTGGTGGAGCTCTGGAGGCAGCTCTGGAGGCAGCTGCTGGAGTAGTCGTTGGTGCGGCGGCACGGCACACGGCTGCCAGGTGTCCTTTCCTGCCGCATCTGCGGCACACCGATGCCTTGAAGGGGCAGTCGGGTCTTTGGTGGGCACCTCCGCAACCTAGGCAGCTCCCGGGGTTTTGCTGAGGTGTGAATGCGCGATTAGGCAAGCGCCTGGTCACCCTCATGCAGTCCCCTTGGTCTTCATCCTCTATCTCGTCTAGCGGCGCTATCTCGTCCACTAGACATGCTCGCGGAGTGGGGAAAAGAGGAGTGCGAGCGCGGCCCATGTCAGACGTGGAAATCTCTGACAATTCCGCCGCGCGGGCTTCTTCCATCACTTGCTCGAGAGTCAGGACAGTTTTAGAGAGCAAGCGGCGCTTTAGGCGGATGTCTTTGACGCCGCACACGAACTGCTCCAGTAAAGATTCCTCCAGGAAGCCTGCGGGGAACTCGCAAGGAATTGCGGTGGCTCTCAGTTTCTGGAGGAACTCAGCAACAGATTGCTGTGGTTGTTGCACACATTGCCTGAATGCATTGCCTGAATAGCGATGTGCTATGCGAGATGGTACAGGCGCGTAGTGTGCTCTCAGGTGGCCCAGGAGATTGTCCCATGGCACTTCGTGTACCGCTGCGGGGGCTGCTATGGTTCGAGCGGTGGCGAATAATTCTGGACCGCCACACTGGAGGAAGAGGCTCAGCTTCCTTGCTGGTGCGAGTTCGCCGTAATCACTTGCGATCATGAAACACTCGAAGTGTGCTAAGAAGGAAGCCCATTGCTCCTTCATCGGATCGAATGGCGTGAACGGTGGCATTGTCGCCATGGTGCGCCTGTGGTGGGCGCCCTGCACTTGTATAGTCGAAGCTTCGTTCCCCGTTGTGCCTAATGACAAGGCCTGAATCCCACTTTTGTCGCCAGTGTTAGATTAGACAAAGGATTAGACTCAGGCATGGTCAATCAACAGGAACATTTATTCAGCAACTATTTACAATACACAAGAATCACTACTGGCGAGGCTTCCCTGTCTGACAGCCCTTTATATAGGCTTTCAGATAGGAACCCTTGCAGCAAGCTAGCTGCAACATTGTATCTATTTTCTAGACAGTCTCCTGCCAGCTGCGTCTTAGCCAATCAGACGCGGCTGCCGGCTCCATTCTGGAATGTGGTGATTCAGAGTTCACCAGACTTGCTGGCACTGTCCTAGACCTGAGGACTAAACAATCCCCTCCTTGTGGGTTGCAAACAGCTCTTTTCAGTGGGGGAAATAGGACAAAGCAAGTGGGGGGGAAAGAGTTTCTTTTGCTCTATTTCCAGTCTGAAGGAGACCCTGTCCCATGTGGGACCACAAGGCTGCCCCTCCCATATCATTCCACCACCACCACCATGGCTCCCACCCACTGGATGAGTGCAGGCCTTACCTTTGCAAGCCTCACGGACTGAAACTGCAAAGTAAGACCAAAGTTTTTGGATGGCAGAGTTCTTCTGGCTGAAGGGGAGGCCAAAAAAGAGATGCACAGAGGCACCAGGAGGGGAAAATGGAGCCCTCTGCCTCAGCTTTCTTAGCTCAGGCAAAGTGTTACACAGAGCCATGTCGCCTTCCCCTGTACTCTTCTGTTGCACATGTGTGTGCGACGATCATCTGGCCTTTGCGTGCATGGCTGTGCCAGAAATTGGAAGAGCTGGTCTTCCTGTTTCTGCCACTACATGAGTGCCAGCCAGCTGATCGTCCTGTGTGTGCGCCGGGGTGGGTTTTAGTTGGTACACACCGGTACGGGCTTATTGGATGGTGAAATTTAGTGTGCCTTCTCGTACCCGTTCTTCTGGAGGCCCCATACACTCCCCTGGCCTGCCCCCCAACTTGCTCCCCCTGCCTGCCTGGTTGCCACTCCCTCACACCACCCATCCTCCCCATGCTTTCCCAGCCCCCCCTTCCTTTGCCCACCCAGCCTAGGCTCCGAGGGTGCAGGCAGCCAGGAAGGTGGGGGGATGCTTCCCATCTGCCTGCCCCCTCCAGAAGCAACTGGGCAGGCCCTGGGATGGTCAGCAGCCCATGCACCACTGCCATTTGACCGCTCTGGGGGTGCAGCAACAGGATGCAAAGGAGAGGCTGTCCAGCAGAGGTCAGTGGGTTGGCAGGGAGGTTGTGCAGGGCTGGAGACGGCAGGGAGGCTGGACATCAAGGTCACCCTGGGTGCCTGCCTGGGCAGCTGCTCCTTTGTACCCCATTGCTGGCAGCAGTTGGCTTTCTCCTGTTGATCCTTCTTCTTCAGGTCCTGGTCAGTCAGCAGCCCCCACACCACCTCCATGGGATGCTCTGGGGGTGCAGAAAGGAAGGATTGCTCGGAGAATGCCAACTACAGTTGGGAGGTGGGTGGGGTGCAGGTGGGGGGAGATTGTGGGCGGCTGGACTGGAGGTGGCAGGAAGGCAGGGGCCAAGGCTATGCCCCTCATTTTGTGCCTAGCCCACGTGTGTTATGTGCAAGGTACACAAATGTAAAATGTACCCACTGATCAGGTTTTCACCTCCCTGTAACTCCTCCCACCCACTGCTTTCCCAACAGTCATTTCCTCAGGAACACTGTATGGAAGCCTAAAAGGGCCAAAAGAAGGCATTGAGATAGCAAACTCCCAGGTGGCCCATAGAGAGAGAGAAAGGGGGAAATACAGTTTAATAAAAGAGGGA
Source organism: Rhabdophis nuchalis (assembly GCA_039707465.1). Lineage (NCBI taxonomy): Eukaryota > Metazoa > Chordata > Lepidosauria > Squamata > Natricidae > Rhabdophis > Rhabdophis nuchalis. The sequence continues at coordinate 23,093,059 of CM077655.1, read as the reverse complement.
CTAGGGGAGACAGGATAGCAGCCTTCCAATATCTCAGGGGTTGCCGCAAAGAAGAGGGAGTCAAACTATTCTCCAAAGCACCTGAGGGCAGAACAAGAAGCAATGAGTGGAAACCAATCAAGGAGAGAAGCAACTAAGAACTGAGGAGAAATTTCCTGACAGTGAGAACAATTAACCAGTGGAACAGAAGTTGCCTCCAGAAGTTGTGAATGCCCCAACACTGCAGGTGTTCAAGAAGATGTTGGATAGCCCTTTGTCTGAAATGGTATAGGGCTTCCTGCCTAGGCAGGGAGTTGGACTAGAAGACCTCCAAGGTCCCTTCCAACTCTGCTATTGTATTATTGTATTGTAGTAGGTAGGTAGATAGGGAATATATAAATAGGGAGAAATACAGTAGGTAGGTAGGTAGGTAGGTACATAGATAGAGGGATAGATAGGGGGAAATACGGTAGGTAGGTAGGTAGGTAGGTAGGGGGATAGATAGAGAGGGAGAAATACGGTAGGTAGGTAGGTAGGTAGGTGGAGAAAGGAAGAAATACAATAGGTAGGTAGGGGAATAGATAGACAGGGAGTAATACAGTAGGTAGGTAGGTAGATAGGGGGATAGATAGAGAGGGAGAATTACAGTAGGTAGGTAGGTAGATAGATAGAGGGAGAAAGGGAGAAATACAGTAGGTAGGTAAGTAGAGGGATAGACAGAGAGAGAGAAATATAGTAGGTAGGTTAGGTAGGTAGGTAAGTAGGTAAGTAGGAAGAGTGATAAATAGATAGGGAGAAACACAGTGGGTAGGTAGGTAGGTAGGTAGGGGGATAGATAGATAGGGAGAAATACAGTAGGTAGGTAGGTAGAAGGATAGATAGAGAGGGAGAAATACAGTAGGTATGTAGATAGGTAGATTGAGGGAGAAAGGAAGAAATATAGTAGGTAGGTACTGTAGGTAGAGGGATAGATAGAGAGGGAGAAATACAGTAGGTAGGTAGGTAGATAGATAGGGGGATAGATAGAGGGAGAAATACAGTAGGTAGGTAGGTAGATAGAGGGAGAAAGGAAGAAATACAGTAGGTAGGTAAGTAGAGGGATAGACAGAGGGAGAAATACAGTAGCAGGTAGGTAGGTAGGTAGGTAGGTAGGTAGGTAGGTAGGGGGATAGATAGGGAGAAATACAGTAGGTAGGTAGGTAGATAGAGGAATAGACAGAGAGGGAGAAATACAGCAGGTAAGTTGGTAGGTAGGTAGAGGGATAGAGAGGGAGAAATACAATAGGTAGGTAGGTAGATAGAGGGAGAAAGGAAGAAATACAGTAGGTAGGTATGTAGAGGGATAGATGTTTGAGTTTGCGCATGCACGGAAAATGGCGTCCTTGCCTTGAACGAGGCAAGACACAGGGGTCTTATAGCCCAGAGGGGATGTTTCCAGCCCTCCACGGACATCTAGGAGGGCTGGCCCTGCAAGCCGGCCACTCACAGGCTTGACTGGAGCGCTTTGTTCACGGCCGGGGGTGACGGGGGCGACGGGCGAGTGAGGGAGCAGCGGAGACGCCCGGAGCGGCCCTGGCGCGGCCCTGGCGCGGCCTGGTCCTGGCCCTCCATGGACATCTAGGAGGGCTGGCCCTGCAAGCCGGCCGCTCGCCGGCACAACGGAGCACTTTGGTCGCAGCGGGGGGCGACGGAGGCGACGGGCGAGCGAGGGAGAAGTGGAGACGTCCGGAGCGGCCCGGAGTGGCCCTGGCACGGTCCCGGCGCGGCCTGGTCCCGGCTGGAGAGGAGGTAGGCCAGGCGGCCTGGGCGAAGAAGATCAGAGGAGCGCTTTGTCTGTGTGCGGTGGGGGCGACGGGCGAGCGAGCGAGCAGCGACAAGACGCCCGGAGCGGCCCTGCGGCCCTGCCACGTCCCGGCACCGGCTGGAGAGGAGGTAGGCCGGGTGGCCGGGGCGAAGACGGGAGGGCCGAGCCGAAGGCCGCGAAAGGCGGGAGGACCGAGTCGAGGCCATAGACCACCAGGCCGAACATCAGGCCGAACATCAGGCAGCGTGGGAGTTCGGAGCAGCCCTGGTGGCCCTGGCGCGGCCCTTTCGTTGTCTGGATGTGGCTGAGCAGAGGAGGTAGGCCGGGCGCCCAGGGCGAAGCGGAGGAGGCTGAGCCGGGTGGGAAGCGACCATCAGGCCGCACGGGTATATCAGCTGCCCGCGCGGCCCCCCCTACCCGGCCCATGCGGCCCCTATCCGACCTAACCCGACCCAGTGCTGGAACTGGAGTGGTGGAGGAGCTGGGTGGGGAATGGTCGGAAGAAGACCAAACGGAGCTTTGGACTGGAGATGCGGGAAGAGGTCTGTGGAGGGCCGAATGGAGAGGTGGACGTTATGGAGGAACGGTCGTCCTAGCCGAACTGAGAACTAAGGCTGGAAAAGCCCCTCATGGCATTACAGCTAGCCATGTGGCTCGCAGTCCAATCCAACGGGAGAGGGGAGAGAAAATTTGTTGATACAGCCTATGGACAGAGACAGTGAGTTTGCGGAGACTTATTAGACCACATTTTCTCCGATTTGATAGGCTGATATCCACAGATCTAACTTGACCCATCTGCTACCACCCCCCCCTCCTCCAGATAGAACGTTTCAACCCACCCGAACTACCCATCGCTTTTATATTTTGTACTTGTCCCTTTAATTAATTGTCGATTTTATCATCTTTTACCATCTTTTACCATTTTTTACCATCTATTGTATAATGGGCCTTTATGCTCGCTGTTTAATCATGGACTTGCAGTGTATCATCTTTGGGGATCCCCCCCTTTTTAGTGTCAATGCCGTCTTATGTTTTTATCTTATTCAAGGTCAGTTCTCCTTTGCCTGTGGGAGTCTCCCCTCTCGCAGGCTTGGCCCCCTAGTTCAACACGGGCCCACCTCGAGGATGGACTTATTTCTCCTGAGAGGTGGGCGAAGCGCAAACTCAGGGGGTTTCTTTTTAACTTTTTAATTCGGATTTTAGGGGGTTCCAGGGAGGAGGAGAGGGATAGTCAAGTGGGGGGGGGGCGACAATCTATAGGGCCGGTTGGCGGAAGTAGAGAAACGGAGGAGGGGGAAGGGGGGGTCGTTTCCACTGAGGTATCTTCCATCAGTTCGGTCTTGGGGAGGGGCAGGGGCGGTGGGAGACGGGATGGACATTACCGGTTGGAGGAACGCGGCTGCTGGCTACGGGCGGTCACGTGCTCCAACCCCCCATGCTCCCATCGCAGACTAGGTGGGCAAGAACCACAGACCTGGGGCCCTAGGCTGATGTTATGCAACGCCAGGTCCGTGGTACAAAAAGCCCCCCTCATCCATGACCTTGTGTCAGAGGGGGACCCGGACCTGGTGGGTATCACGGAAACCTGGTTGGGCCACGAGGGAGGGTTACCCCTCGTGCAAATGTGTCCACCAGGCTACCGAGCCTTCCATCAGCCCAGGGCCCTAGGGAGGGGTGGGGGTGGGTGGCGATTATGGTTAGGGAAGGTCTTGACCCGAAGGAGACCACGATCCCTCAGACGACAGGGTGAGTCCCTCCTCGTGAGGTGGGGCCTGGGGAGGCAGTTGGGCGTGTTAGTTGTATACCTGGCTCCTCGCTATGCAACAACAGCCCTGCCTGAGCTCCTACAGGTGATAGCCGAGGCGGTGGTTGAGACCCCCAGACTTCTGGTCATGGGGGATTTCAACCTGCCGTCGGTAGGCGAAACCTCTGGTGCAGCTCGGGAGTTCATGGCTTCCATGACAGACCTGACCCAGGTAGTTTTAGGCCCTACCCACGAGGGTGGACACACCCTGGATCTCATCTTCATCTCGGGACAGTGGAGTCGTGATATGGGAATAGGGGATTTAGCCATCACACCCCTGTCATGGACAGATCACACTCTCCTTCGGCTGGACTTTCCGATCGCCGCACCTTACCGCGGGGAGGCGGAACCTGATATTCCTATATGGTTCCGCCCCAGGCTCCTGATGGACCCGGTAAGGTTCCAGAGGGAGCTTAGGCCAATTCCTGTGGACTTGCCCCGCGACTCGACTGAGGACCTAGTGGCCGCATGGTTAAATGCGGCCACAGGGGCCTTGGATCGAGTCACGCCCTTGCGGCCTCTCTTGCGGCGACGAACCACCCAGGCTCCTTGGTTTACCGAGGAGCTTAGGGAGATGAAACGCCACAAGAGACGCCTAGAGAGCAGATGGAGATCTTCTCGCTCCGAAGCCGACTGAACACTAGTTCGAACTTATATTAGGACCTACTTAGTGGCAATAAGGGTGGCCAAACACGAGTATTGTGCCACCCTTATTGTATCCACAGATAACCGCCCTGCCCGCCCTGCTTGGGGTGACCCGCTCCCTCCTTCAACAGAGGCTGCGGGAAGCCCCTCTACAGGGTCGTGCAGAGGAATTTGGGATTTATCGGCAGGAGAAAATCACTCGGATTCGGAATGAGTTACCCTCCATCGACTAATTCCGGAGGATAGGGTGGATAATTTGAAGCAAAGAATGTTAAAATGGCTGAATGAACTTGATGCATCAATTGTATACACGGCAGCGGACTTAGTAAGTGTTTTTAGAATTGGTTACAAGAGACAAAGTGGAGCTAATAGAAATGTTCTTGTGAGATTTGCAAACCTTGGAGATAAATTAGAAGTTATGGGAAAAATAAGGGAACTGGGAGAACCCCCAAAATTTGAGGGGAAGGAAATTCAAGTGTTTCCAGATATTTCTAGAGAAGAAAGAGAATGGAGATTTTTTTAAAAACCAATTACAAAAGTCCTCAGAGACAATGATATTAAGTACAATTGGAGACCGTTACAACAGTTGAAATTTTTTTACAAAGGGAGAATGCAAACTATCACTTCGGAAACGGATGCCATAAGATTGATACGGGAGCTCGGGCTGATTGAGAAAGATGAGGATTTAGAAGAAATTAAAGATCATATGCTTAAGATGGGTGGAATACAAGTGGAATCCCCAACATTGGAGGAAAAAGGAGCAGTTGGTGGTCAAGATCCTAAAAGTTTAAAACGGAAAGAAATCTCTCCGGCAATGTCCGAACATAAGAAAACCCGTGAAGAAACTAAGAGAGCATCAGCCAAGGAGGAGGATCTTAGAAGAAAGCAGGAAGCTGAGTGCGGGGACAAGCCAGTGTTATCTTCTTTTTTTGAAAGTGGAATACAAGAATAACCCGAAAGAAATGACCCGACCATGGGCATGTTCCCCCCCCCACTCTTTATATAGAGGCGTAACTCGAATGAGGATGTGGGGGGTGAAGATTAATTGTTATTTGTTGTTGTTGTGTTTTAAGTTTGTCTTTGTTGCGTCTTTTGTATGTCTTTTTTGTTTGGTGTTGGGTGTGCACATAAAGGAAGAGGAGGGGTCAGGATTAAAAAAGTTACCGTTTAAATGCGGTTTATAAAAATAATGACATGGAACGTGAAGGGTACAGGCAATCATATAAAAAGAAAAAGACTGGAGCTTAAAATTAAAAGGGACTCACCAGACATATTATTTTTGCAGGAAACTCACCAAAAATCTGAGGATTTTAATAGAATGAATATTAAAGGTATGCAGATTTATGAAAAATCTTTTGGGACTTCTAAAGCTAGAGGAGTTGCGATATTGATATCAAATAGGGTATACTTTGAGAAAAAACAAGTAATTAGAGATGAAGAAGGAAGATATTTAATAATTATAGGGAATATTAATGAGCAAAAAGTGACATTGGTTAATTTATATCTACCGAATGAAAAACAAAAGGGATTTCTTGATAAAATTACTAAGATTTTGGAAATAGAAAGTGTAGGGAAAGTAATTGTGGCGGGGGATTTTAATTTAATTAGGGATAGAATTGATAGTAATAATCCCACCCGCTTTAGACAAACAAATAAAGGGGAAATTTTAAATAAATGGATGTTTCGAAATAGTGTGGTAGATGTTTGGAGGGAGTTGAAAGGTTCTGAAAGGGTGTATACCTTTTGTTCTAAGGTATACAATACTTATTCAAGAATTGATTATATTTTTGTTTCTAAAGATTTGCTGAATAATGTAGATAGAGTAGATGTGGGAATTTTTAAGGATTCTGACCATGCAGAAGTTACGATGGAAATAGATTTTAATTTTGAGAAAAAGGAAAGAGGTTGGAGATATGATGAAAAATTGTACAAAAAGGAGGAGGATAAAATATGGATATTCAAAAAATGGGAGGAAAGTTGGGGATTGAATGATAATGGAGAGGTTAAATTTGAAATTGTTTGGGATACGATGAAAGCAATATTTAGGGGAGAAAGTATTAAATTGTCAAGCAGGAAATATAGAGAATATAAAACTAAAATAGATCAGGATACAAGACAAATTAAGATATTAGAGAACCAATTCTCACTTACGAAAGATAAAAAATGTTTGGAGGAATTGAACTTATTAAAAACTAAATTAATAGAAGAAGATATTGAATTGGTTAAAAAAAAATTAAGATATCTAAATAGGGATTTTTTTGAATTTAGTAACAAAAATTCTAGGTTATTGGCAAAGATGGCGAAAAATAAAACTCAAAAGAGAGAAATTGGTTCTCTGATAGATGAAAAAGGTACAAGGTGTTATAAGAGATTGGAGAAATGTGAAGTAGCTAGGAATTTTTTTCAAAAATTATATTTAAAGAAATCAATTGATTTAGAAAAATTAAAGAATCATCTTGGAAAATATGCTATGAAAATAGATCAAACATATAAAGATTTGATGGAAGGAGATATAACACAGGAGGAGATCAACGAAATAATACAAGAGTTAAAATTAGGGAAGACCCCAGGAGAAGATGGATTACCTGCTGAATTCTATAAAGAATTTAAAGAACTAATAATACCAAAACTGCAAAAACTATTTAATGGAATTTTACATGGTGGAGAAGTCCCGAAGTCATGGAATAAGACAGTAATATCTATAATTCCTAAACCTGATAAAGATCTTGAGAGGATCGAGTCCTACCGACCCATTTCTTTAATCAACCAAGATGCAAAAATATTTACAGCTATTATAAGTAATAGATTAAATAGTTTTATAGACAAATATATAAGTTATAATCAAGTAGGTTTTGTTAAAGGTAGATATATGAGTGATATAATTAGAAGAGTATTGAACATTATAGATGTAGCTGAAAATAATGGTGATGAAATAGGTATAATATCGTTAGATATTTTTAAAGCCTTTGATTCTGTACAATGGGATACTATTAAGGTAATTATTGTCAAAGAGACTTAAGGCTACCACATGTTTATTGGACCCGTGTCCCTCCTGGCTTGTACTGACATCCTGGGAGACGACACGAGGCTGGCTCCAGGGCATTGTCAACGCATCTTTGAGTGAGGGGTCCTTGCCTGCCATCTTGAAAGTGGCGGTAGTAAGGCCCCTCCTCAAGAAGCCGTCCCTGGATCCAGCATTATTAGAGAACTATCGTCCGGTCTCCAATGTTCACTTTTTAGTGAAGGTTGTAGAGAGTGTGGTGGCCCAACAGTTTCCGTGACACTTGGAGGAAGTTAATTATCTAGAAAGGCGCCAGTCCGGCTTCCGACCTGGTCACAACACCGAGACGGCATTGGTCGCGTTGGTTGATGATCTCTGGAGGGCGCGGGATAGAGGATTTTCCTCTATCTTAGTCCTATTAGACCTCTCAGCGGCTTTTGATACCATCGACCATGGTATCCTATTGCGCTGACTGGGGGGATTGGGGCTGGGAGGCACCGTTCTGCGGTGGTTCTCGTCCTACCTCTCTGGTCGGTCGCAATATGTGTTGGCAGGGGGGCAGAGGTCGGCCTCGAGACCCCTCATATGTGGGGTTCCTCAGGGGTCGGTCCTCTCGCCCCTCCTATTCAACACATATATGAAGCCGCTGGGCGAGATCATCCGTGGTTTTGGGGTGTGATATCATCTGTACGTTGATGATACTCAGCTGTACATATCCACCCCAGACCACCCCAACGATGCCGCAGAGGTGATGTCCCGGTGTTTGGAGGCCGTACGGATCTGGATGGGTAGTAACAAACTCAGGCTCAACCCGTCCAAGACTGAGTGGCTGTGGCTTCCGGCACCCCGGTTCAGCCAGATTATTCCAACTCTGGCCATTGGGGGTGAAACACCAGCCCCCGTGGAGAGGGCGCGCAATTTGGGTGTCCTCCTGGATTCCCGGCTGTCCATGAAGGACCATGTGGCAGCCGAGGCCAGGGGGGCATTCCATCAGGTACGCCTGATGCGCCAATTGTGCCCCTTACTGGACCGGGATGCCCTGCGCACAGTCACTCAAGCGCTCGTGACGTCTCGACTCGACTACTGTAATGCTCTCTACATGGGGCTTCCCTTGAGGTGCACTTGAAAGCTACAGTTAGTCCAGAATGCAGCCGCGTGGGTGATTACGGGAGCCCCTAGATGCTCCCATATAACACCGATCCTGCGCGAGCTGCACTGGCTTCCTGTGGTCTTTCGGGTGCGCTTCAAGGTTTTGACGACCATCTTCAAAGCGCTCCATGGCTTGGGACCTAGTTACATACGAGACCGTCTCCTGCCCCATACATCCCTAAGACCAATACGCTCCCACAGAGAGGGCCTTCTCAGGGTACCGTCGGCCGGACAATGCCGACTGGCGACACCCAGGGGGGAGCCTTCTCTGTGGCGGGCCCAGCCCTTTGGAATGACTTACCCCCTGAACTTCGCACCATCTCCGACCTCCGCCTCTTCCGCAAGTGTTTAAAGACACATTTGTTCCATCTGGCCGGCCTAGCGTAACCCCAAAATGACTTTTAGATAGTTTTAAATTTTGGGAATTTTAATTGGTTTTAGCACAGGGTTTTTATCAAATAGGTTTTTTTAAATTTTTTATGTATTTTGTATGTATTTTAGTGTTCCTGTGCGCCGCCCTGGGTCCGTTTGGAGAAGGGCGGGGTATAAATTTAATAAAATAAAAATAAATAAAAATAAAGATAGAGAGTGAGAAATACAGTAGGTAGGTAGGTTGGGGGTTATACGGTATATTGTGTGTATGTGTGCAGGTGTAGATCTACACACAGATTGGTTGGCCATTTAACCAAACTGGGCCACAGCAATGCGTGGCCGGGTATAGCTAGTCTATATAAAGAAAAATGTAAAATATTTTGTACGAATCCACTAATGTCAAAAACTACTGCACCGATTTATCTCAAAGTTTGACACAATGTGCCCAAGGACTTCCGATAATAGAATACATACTCATTTTGTGCCTAGCACACGTGTGTCATGTGCAAGGTACACAAATGTAAAATGTACCCACTGATCAGGTTTCCACCTCCCTGTAACTCCTCCCACCAACAGTCATTTTCTCAGCCACATATGGCAGCCTCTTAGGGCCAAAAAGACACTGGAATAGCAAACTCCCAGGTGGCCCATAGAGAGAGGGGGGGGGGAGAAATACAGTTTAATAAAAGAGGGACTAGGGGAGACAGGATATCAACCTTCCAATATCTCAGGGGTTGCCACAAAGAAGAGGGAGTCAAACTATTCCCCAAAGCACCAGAGGGCAGAACAAGAAGCAATGGGTGGAAACTAATCAAGGAGAGAAGCAACTTAGAACTGAGGAGGAATTTCCTCAAAGTTAGAACAATTAACCAGTGGAACAGCTTGCCTCCAGAAGTTGTGAATGCCCCAACACTGCAAGTCTTTAAGAAGATGTTGGATAGCCATTTGTCTGAAATGGCATAGGGCTCCTGCCTAGGCTGGGGGTTGGACTAGAAGTCCTCCAAGGTCCCTTCCAACTCTGCTATTGTATATTGTATTATATAGGAAATTGATTGCCCTCAAAATGGAGCTCAGCCTGTTGGCCCTGATCCAAGCTCTTTCTCCAGGTCCTTGTTTGAGAGGGAGGTTTGGGCTCAATGGAGCCATAAGAAGAAGGGGGCTTTATAGGAGCCTGGGGCGGGTGAAAACAGCCTTCCCCCACCTCCAGAGGGCAAAAAACGGCCTCAAAAGAAGGCCTAAATCAGCTGGCCAGGGCACACATACACACTGAAGCTGACAGGGCAATGCCTCACATGCCCTAAGAAATGGTTCCTGGTGCCACCTGTGGCACCCGTGCCATAGGTTCGCCATCATGGGTATAGGGAGTCCTGCCTAGGCAGGGAGTTGGACTAGATGACCTCCAAGGTCCCTTCCAACTCTGCTATTGTATTATTGTATTACACTAGGTAGGTAGATAGAGGGAGAAATAGAGAGGGAGAAATAAGGTAGGTAGGTAGGTAGGTAGGTAGGTAGGTAGGTAGGTAGATAGGGGGATAGATAGGGAGAAATACAGTAGGTAGGAAGGTAGGTAGGTAGGGGGATAGATAGATTGGGAGAAATCTATCGTGGAGAGGTGGCACAATTTGGGTGTCCTCCTGGATTCCCGGCTGTCCATGGAGGACCATGTGGCAGCCGTGACCAGGGGGGCGTTCCATCAGGTACGCCTGATGCGCCAATTGCGCCCCTTACTGGACCGGGCTGCCCTTCGCACAGTCACTCAAGCACTCGTGACATCCCGACTTGACTACTGTAATGCTCTCTACATGGGGCTTCCCTTGAGGTGCACTCGAAAGCTACAGCTAGTCCAGAATGCAGCCGTGCGGGTGATTACGGGAGCCCCTAGATGCTCCCACATAACACCACTCCTGCGCGAGCTGCACTGGCTACCTGTGGCCTTTCAGGTGCGCTTCAAGGTGTTGACAACTATCTTTAAAGCACTCCATGGCTCGGGACCTAGTTATATGCGAGACCGCCTCCTGCCCCATACATCCCTTCGTCCACTCCACTCCTACAGAGAGGGCCTTCTCAGGGTGCCGTCGGCCGGGCAATGCCGGTTGGCGACACCCAGGGGAAGGGCCTTCTCTGTGGCAGGCCCCACCCTTTGGAACGACCTACCCCCGGAACTATGATCTATCTCTGACCTCCGCTTCTTCCGCCAATGTCTAAAGACACACCTTTTCCATCAAGCCGGCCTAGCGTAACCTCCGTTGGGACTATTTTTAGACAGTTTTAATTTGGGGATTTTAAATTGATTTTAACACAGGGGGGAATTTAATATCTTTTTAAATTTTATATTTTGTTTATACTTGTATGTTTTAATTTCCTGTGCGCCGCCCTGGGTCCTTTTTGGAGAAGGGCGGGGTATAAATGCGAATTTTAAAAAAATACAGTAGATAGGTAGGTAGAGGGATAGATAGGGAGAAATACAATAGATAGGCAGGTAGGTAGATAGGGGGATAGATAGAGAGGGGGAAATACAGTAGGTAGGTAGGTAGGTAGGTAGGTAGAGGGAGAAAGGAAGAAATACAGTAGGTAGGTGAGGGATAGACAGAGAGGGAGAAATACCGTAGGTAGGTAGGTAGGTAGGTAGGTAGGTAGGTAGGTAGAGGAATAGAGAGAGAGGGAGAAATACAGTAGGTAGGTAGGTAGAGGGATAGAGAGGGGGAAATCCAGTAGGTAGGTAGGTAGGTAGGTAGAGGGATAGAGAGGGGGAAATCCAGTAGGTAGGTAGGTAGATAGAGGGAGAAAGGAAGAAATACAGTAGGTAGGTAGGTAGGTAGAGGGATAGATAGAGAGGGAGAAATACAGTAGGTGGGTAGGTAGGTAGGTGTATAGATAGATAGGGAGAAATACAGTAGGTAGGTAGAGGGATAGAGAGGGAGAAATACGGTAGGTAGGTAGGTAGAGGGATAGATAGGGAGAAATACAGTAGGTAGGTAGGTTGGGGGTTATATGGTGATTGTGTGTATGTGTGCAGGTATAGATTTACATACAGATTGGTTGGCCATTTAGCCAGACTGGGCCACAGCAACTACTGCAGCTCTTTTGTGTTTCCCTCACTCACTCGCCACGCCCCCCTCCGCCTCCTCCCCCTCGGAACTCACCAGGGCTGCAACAGTGCTGGCAGCAGCGCCACACACCCCCTCCTCCCCTCCCAATGCTTGCAACAGGGGCTCTGGCGGCACCCCCTGCCTCCTCCCCCCACCTTGCACTCCCAATGCTCGCAACGGGTGCTCTGGCGGGGCCACGCCCCCTGCCTCCTCCCCCCTCTCGCCCTCCCAATGCTTGCAACAGGGGCTCTGGCGGCACTATGCCCCCCCGCCTCCCCCTCCCAATGCTCGCAATGGGGGCTCTGGTGGGGCCACACCCCATGCCTCTTCCCCCCCATCTCACCCTCCCAATGCTCGCAACAGGGGCACTGGTGGCGCCACCTCCCCATCACTCCCACCTCGCCCCTTGCAACGCCCTCCCAGTGCTTCACACACCCGCCTCCTTCCAACCTCCCTCCGCCAAACTCCACCCTCTCACACAGCTGCTGCCAAGTCAGCAGCCCCTGCCTCTTCTCTTTCTAGGTAGGTAGGTAGAGGGATAGAGAGGGAGAAATACAATAATTAGGTAGGGAGAGAGAGAGAAAGAGAGAGAGAAATATGGTAGGTAGGTAGAGGGATAGAGAGGGAGAAATACAATAATTAGGTAGGGAGAGAGAGAGAAAGAAGAGAGAAATATGGTAGGTAGGTAGAGGGATAGAGAGGGAGAAATACAGTAGGAAGGTAGATAGGTAGGGAGAGGGATAGAGAGGGAGAAATACAGTAGGAAGGTAGATAGGTAGGTAGAGGGATAGAGAGAGGGGGGAGAAATACAGTAGGTAGGTAGGTAGAGTAAGAGAAGGAGGGGAGGGAGAGGGTGGGGAAATCGAGGCAGAGAATGAAGGGGGTTGCTGAGAGGGTCTATGAGGGGAAACTTTTTCATTTAACCAAACTTCGCCACAGCAACGCTTGGCGGGTACAGCTAGTTTCTTATTAAATCTTTATAGCTGTTCACTACCTAAAACCTTCTGGTTCTTCTGCAAGGAATACATTTTTCTCAAGTTTAACTAAGAGGATCATGGCATAAATTTCAGCCACAATATCTGCTAGTCTATTTGGCTATAATTGTTAGAGTCCTTTTTATTCTAGCACCATCTCCTTTGTCTTGCTAGTATTTAGACATAAGTTGTTTCACCAGAAGGTATCCGCATGGTGCTCAAGAAACAACTTATGTCTAAATACTAGCAAGACAAAGGAGATGGTGCTAGATTTCTGGAAGCACAGAGAGGAACCTGCCCCACTGTATATCGAAGGGGACTGTGTGGAGAGGGTTTCCTCTTTTAAATTCTTAGGAGTGCTTATTAGCCAAGATCTCACCTGGAAGAACAACACCTCTGGTGATTGGAAAAGCCCAACAGAGTCTTCATTTCCTTAGAGTCCTGCGGAAAAATCAGGTGGAACAACGGCTGATGACCTCTTTCTATCAGTCCACCATAGAAAGTGTCCTCACATATTGTATCATGGTATGCTGGTTTAACAGTTGCGGAGAGGAAGGCACTACAGAGAGTGATCAATTCAGCACAAGAAACCATCGGTTGCCCTCTGACATCACTGGATAACATCGCCAGATCTCGCTGCTTTAGCAGAACAAGGAAGATTCTCAAAGATGATTCACAGCCTGGTTGGTATCTCTTTGCCCTTCTACCATCAGGCAGGAGATATCAAAGTATAGCCAGCCGAACGAACAGGTTTAAAGATGCCTTCTATCCTTGGGCTGTGAGACTTTTAAATTCAACCGCAATCACTCCATGCACATGCTAATTTTTTCTTTTTTCTTTTCTCTCTTTTTTGTTTCTGTTATAATATTGCACCAGTGAAGTTAAAACCAATTTCATTGTAATTTTAGTACAATGACAATAAAGATTATTATTATTATTATTACTCCACTTTTTAGATAGATAAAATGCTGATATTGCCAACTTCAATCCAACTGGATAGGGTAGGCATTATTTATGTGTGAAAATGAAGATGCCAATAGAGGCCCCAACAACCAGGGATATTTTTTGATCAGTTAAATAGTTGGTAGAATGTCTTCTCCAGGGAATGAATTGCTTGCGTTTCGGGCCTTTTATGATTAATCTCAACATGAACATAAAGGGGTAAAATATTGACATTTTTGCTAATATGGAGAAAAGCAGCTCTTGAATTCCATGGAGAAGACATGATTGCATCTATTGTTCACCCACCACCACCCACCCCTCACTTTGCCAGATGGAGAAAAACACACACAAACCTGTGGGACTTTGTAGGTGCCTCCTAATGTTGACAGCTGGATGGAGATGGCCGTTTTAGCTCCATCAAGAAGAGCCAGAAGGTTCTCCTTCCTTCCACAGCCATAGTTGGGGACATTGGCTTCTCCAGTGGAGAGAATGTCCAGCAAGGCATCTGAAGTGCGAAAAGTGCTCCAATAGTTGTTATGGATGTTGTAGCCCAGTGTGAGATTGTGCAGGAGCTGGGAATTCTTGTTGACCATTTGGATGTTGAAAATAAACGCTAAGACATTGAAAATATCCCTATTATTAAAAAAAGTGTTATTTTAATCAACAGCAACAACAAATACTTTTAAAAAAATATATAACCCTCCAGAAGTCTCATGAGCCTTAAGCCAAAATTGATTCAAAAGCAATGATCAATTATACAAATAAGGAAATGGGCAGAGGTTTGGCAACTACAACTGATTCCACCACTACTTTAAATAAAATTTATTATTCAAGTGATAAATTAAGGATTGAACTGACAGAGGAAAATAATCTGCAGCCCTTTCAGCTTTTTTTCAGACCTGTTTTTGAGTCTCTTTCACAAAATCAGACAAAAGAGAGAAGCCGTGGAAATCAAAATAATTCAGGAAATTAGACATATTCCCCAATAAAGGAAGAAATGAAAAATAAAAAACAGAAAAGATGGAGAGGGTTAGAATGGAGGAAGGGCAACTCCATCACCCTGAATGACTTACATATCACGGAAAACAAACTGAAGAGAAGGAGCCACGTTGAAAAGCAACTTAATATGCAATGTTTCCTTTCCAGTGGCGACTATAGCAATGAGATGGTCTCCTGGACTGTAAAGGCTCCATGGTCCTTTTCCATCATGGTGCTCCAAACTCTTCAGGCATTTCATCCTCAGCTTCCCAGAGACCGAATGGGACAAAAGCAGCATCAGAAGCAGAAGCAGGAGGTCCATCATTCATGGGGTGAATCAATCAATCCCCTTCCTGTTTCTAAAGAAGAATTAGAAGGATTCAAAGGATTCTCACAAGGTGGAAAATGATCCAGGGTCTTTCCTGATTGAAACCCAGAGAAACACTCAGCTTCACCTGCAAAGGAGAGAGACGGACATTCAAGAGCACAGACCCTGCCTGTCCCTAAACTCCCTATTTCTCTGCCCAAAGTCTCCCCTGGAGGATTCGGCCAAAGAGCAGAGCTGAACCTTTGATCATAATTCTCCCTCTCAGGAGGGATCCCTGGAGAATCCAACCAGTTCTTGGACTCAAAGGTTGTTGGGAAATTCTCTGGAGGGAAATGAAGGGGAAATCATCCCCCTGTGGCTCATAATAACAGGGGAAGACATGGGATTAAATCCATCATCTAGTTTGAGAGGTTTGGGGGTCTCCATGCTTGAAACTGGCCCCAGAGGGAATACATGGCCATTGTGGCTGAAGAAACAAATAATTCTGAGATTTATTTGCCTAAAGACAAAACGAGGGGGAACACTTAATGACAGAGTATGTCACAGATATGAAATAGCTGCCTGTTGAGTTGGAACCAAAATGTTGGTTATGTTATTTTGGAAGCTAATCCTCAAGGGCACCACACAAAAGGGCTGATGAAACAGTGCAGCCAGTTTCTAAGAACAAAATCAACTTTACTGAAAAACTAATTATCAGAAGTTTGCAAAGTTAAAAAAAAACATAGAGAAAGAAAATAGAGAGAAGAAAAAACCAAGTCAAAAGATATGATGAAATCAGGGCTGCATCTCACCCCATGGAAGGAAAGAAGGAAGGAAGGAAGGAAGGAAGGAAGGAAGGAAGCAGAGGTGGGTTGCTCCTGGTATGGACAGGTATGGGCGTACCAATAGCAGAAATCAGCCATACGCTTGTCTACTGATAGACACCCCCCCATACTGGCAGGGTCCCTTGGCCTGCCCCCATTTGCAAGGCTCTTCTCAAAGAGGAGGAAGCGGCTGTGGGGCTCCTTCAGAGGAATGGAGGCTGGAGGGAAGTGAGGCTCTCCACTCAGTCTTTCCAAGAGAATTGCCATAAACAAGATTGGGAAATGTACAGCAGGAGGTCTTCTGGCAGCCAAATCTCATTTTAGGGACTAGCATCAAGGGGAAGATGACTTTGAAAAGGCTTCCTCTCCCACCATAGCATGCAAGGCGAGGCGAGGACTGACTGGGAGGGGAGGGGCAAGGAGAAGCCAGGCCAGGTGCCCCTCCAGGTGAGTGACATCGAGTTGGCCACACCCACCCAATTACATGACTGCCAAGCCACTCCCACCCGGTCACATGACTGCCAAGTCACGCCCACAGAATAGGTAGTAAAAGATTTTGAAACCCTCCCTTGGCTCCGCCCCTAAGGCCAGGAATGGGCAGGAGGCCAGCATTGGGCCAGGACTGGTGGGGGGGGGGGACCTGCAGGCAGCCTCCAGGAGCAACCTGGCCAAGGAGAGGAAGCCCTGCAGCAGCTGCCCACAACTCAGGGAGGCTGGGCTGGGCTGGGCTGGGCTGGGCTGGGCTGTGGAGTCTTCGGGAGCTTGTGGGCTGGGCATTCACACTTAACTGCCTGGGGCTCTGGACAGCCTGTGTCGCCATTCTCCAAGTGGCCTGATAGGGACAGTGAGGCTCCTCTGTTGGACGAGACTTTCGGCCTCACCCTGATTTCCCCTTCCTCCCCTGGAGACCTCTGGACCCCCCCTCAAAGCCTTCCCTGCCCCCCTCCCCCAAAGGAAGCGGAGGAGGACAGGGCTGGGTGTGGAAGCCTGGAGGAGAAAGTTTGCTTCTGCCTTGAGGGATCTCTGGAGGGGAGGAGGGAGGGGGAGGGGGAGGGGGGAGCTGCATGAGGGGAAGCTGCCCCAACAAGCCATCATCCTTTCCACCTGTGATTGGAAACAGGGATTCCCTCTCAAGAAGGCCCAGCCTCCCTCCTGCTCCTCCCCTGCCTCCTCCTCCTCTTCTTCTTCCTCCTCCTCCTCCTCCTCTTCCTCCTCCTCCCCTGCCTCCTCCTCTTCCTCCTCCTCCTCCTCCTCTTCCTCTCCACAGACTCTCAAGGCAGAAGTTGGACTCAAGGGCTTCCTGCAAACTTTCTCCTCTGGGCTTCCAGGTGCATCAGCCTCGTCCTCTGCCTCCCAAATGCCAAGGTGGTCTGGGATTGGGAGAAAAATGGCTCCTTTGGCTAGCTGTGCCACACAGACACACACAGACACACACAAACATAGACACATACACCCTTCCAAGCTTGGAGACTTTTTTCCAGATTGGAACTTACAATCATATGCTGGGCTTGGGGAGAAGGGCCTCTTTCCTCTTTGTTAAAAGCCCCCAAACATGGAATGTGGTGTGTGTGTGTGTTTGGCTACTAGCAGTTTGGGGAGGGGAGGAGCTTGTGGGGCACTGAATTGTCCCCACGTGGAGTCAGCTGGTACAACTTATTCCATCCGGACCCAGCTGCCCCGAGACAGCCATGCCCTGTGGGGGGTATTGAGCTGGCCACCCCCACTCAGCCACCCCTCCCCAGCCATGTTCCCCAGTGGTGGGATCCCAAGTCTTTTTCTAGTGGTTCCATGAGAGGGCGCTTCCCTTGTGCACATGCAGCCCTCCAAGAGCCCTCAGAGTCAGAGTCAGTGCTGGGGAGCTGAGCTGTTTCTTTAGCTCAGCTGAGGCACAGCAATGCCCTCTGCCACAAATAAGCTGAGCTGGGAAACAAGGGAATCCAAGTCAGGGAACTGCGTGGGTAGGAGGGCAGAGTCAGCCAGAGGTGGTATTTGCTGCTTCTCCCAACTTCTCCAAACTTCATGTCAGAACCTGTCTGAACCAGCTGAATACGACCTCTGATGCCCACCCAGCCACGCCCACCTAGTCCTGGCAACCAGACTGTAACCCCCCAGCCAGGCCCATCTGAACGCTGTGAGTCTTCATGGTCTTCCCTGCTCCTGGCCCTTTGAGGGCAACCATGAGGCTGATGAGGCCCTCAATGAAACTGAGAACTGAGAGCTGAAAAGTGTCTCTTTGTGAGAGAGAAAAGCTCAGAGTAGGAAAAATGGAAGCTGTGGGAAAGAAGCTCCAGTCATGCTGTGAGATAATCTCTGTGGGAACCCATGAAATCCCCAAATGATGAGAAATTCAGGGTTTCACCTGCTCTC
Source organism: Rhabdophis nuchalis (assembly GCA_039707465.1). Classification (NCBI taxonomy): domain Eukaryota; kingdom Metazoa; phylum Chordata; class Lepidosauria; order Squamata; family Natricidae; genus Rhabdophis; species Rhabdophis nuchalis. Next base: position 23,074,824 of record CM077655.1, on the reverse strand, counting down.
TGCTTGGGAGGGAAATCTGCACAACTGTTCAATGGTTCCTCCTTGATGTCCTGATGAAACCGACTCTAGAGAAAGTGTGGATCACAACAGCTGTCTGGGATTTCTCTTTGGGGTCATTGTGTAGCTCTGTATTCCCCCCCCCCCTTTCCTTATTCAAGAAATAAAAGAGAAATATCTGACTATGTTCAGGCCCTTTAATTCTCCACTCTACCACTTGTGCCTAAAGCATTTTCTCTGATCCTCTTCCAAGTTTGTCTTGTGTGTGAAGGGCTGGAGAAGATGCCCAGAGAAAGGGGACCCTGAGACTCTCCCCAGGAGGAGGTTGGAGGGATCCTGTCTAAAGGCAGCCGCATCACAGACTGTGGCATGAAGGTTCAATGCTGCATCTTCATCCTGGTCCAGGAAGGGGTGAGCAAGGATGGGAACATCTGGGTTTCTAGGAAGAGGCACCCATGGAAGCTGCTCTGCTCTCCAACCACAGAGATTGCTGATCAATTGGGAATCAATGTTTAGGTCTCAGAATGGCTCCTAAGAGCGAAGAGGATCCCTTTGCCAATTCCTTTTTAAGGAGACAAGAAAAGCTCTGGTGGATCAGACTAAGATCAGCCTGAGATTCTCAGGGCCCACACAGAGGATTCTGGTTCTCCCACAGGCAGAAGGAAGAGACTTTGCCCATCACCCAACGGCTGCATCCCCACAACGGAACTTTCCTCCATCACACCAGGCAGAGTTGGAGTCTCAGCCGTCCCTCGATCAGATCTTCTGATGCCAGAATTGGGGATCCCCAGATGGAGGGAGGTCTGAGTGTCCAACAGTGTCCATCTGAGGTGAAGGAGGAAAGGTCAGTTCTGGGCAAAGTCTCTTCCTTCTGCATTCATAGGAGAAAATGTTTCCAAGTTTCACTCCCCACTTGTGCCTAAAGCATTTTCTCTGATCCTCTTCCAAGTTTGTCTTGTGTGTGAAGGGCTGGAGAAGATGCCCAGAGAAAGGGGACCCTGAGACTCTCCCCAGGAGGAGGTTGGAGGGATCCTGTCTAAAGGCAGCCGCATCACAGACTGTGGCATGAAGGTTCAATGCTGCATCTTCATCCTGGTCCAGGAAGGGGTGAGCAAGGATGGGAACATCTGGGTTTCTAGGAAGAGGCACCCATGGAAGCTGCTCTGCTCTCCAACCACAGAGATTGCTGATCAATTGGGAATCAATGTTTAGGTCTCAGAATGGCTCCTAAGAGCGAAGAGGATCCCTTTGCCAATTCCTTTTTAAGGAGACAAGAAAAGCTCTGGTGGATCAGACTAAGATCAGCCTGAGATTCTCAGGGCCCACACAGAGGATTCTGGTTCTCCCACAGGCAGAAGGAAGAGACTTTGCCCATCACCCAACGGCTGCATCCCCACAACGGAACTTTCCTCCATCACACCAGGCAGAGTTGGAGTCTCAGCCGTCCCTCGATCAGATCTTCTGATGCCAGAATTGGGGATCCCCAGATGGAGGGAGGTCTGAGTGTCCAACAGTGTCCATCTGAGGTGAAGGAGGAAAGGTCAGTTCTGGGCAAAGTCTCTTCCTTCTGCATTCATAGGAGAAAATGTTTCCAAGTTTCACTCCCCCAATCATAAAGTCCTAAGGCAGGACCGGAACTCAAGAGTCTCCTGGCAGTTGGCCCAAAGTCCCCCAGGAAGGTTTCATGCTTAAGGGAGGATTAGAACTCAGAGCCAGCTGGCTTTCATGCCTAAAATAGGACTGGAACTCAAAGTCCCCTGATGATTGGCTCCAAGCCCCCCCATGTGGCTTTTGTTGGAAGGTGGGATTAAAACTCCCGTGATTGGCACAAAGTCCATCCAGTGGCTTTGAGTCCCCATATGGTCATCAGGCCCAACTTCTCACTTCCCAGAGACCGAAGTTGCTTTCTGCTGCTGCCCCTTTGCTCCCCTTTAGCCCAAACAGACAGTCTGGCACCCGCCCCTCACCTGCCCCGCTCCCTCGCACCCAGCTCGGCCAGGCCAGGCCACCCCCTGCAGCCCCCCTCCCGCCTCCCGACCACGGCCTCACCTTCCTCCCATGGGGCTGGCCGAGCTTTGCCGCAGATAGAGAGTGGGGGGCTTCCTGCGCCCCTTCCCTCCCAGGCCACCTTGAGGCTCCGTCGAGGAGAGAGGCAGAGGAGCCGCGGTGGGCGAGCGTGCCTCCCCCAGATCTGAGAGCTCGAGGGACATCCCGGGTGGGCAGCCTCCAGAGGTCTGAGCCCACGCAGGGCCTCTAGTTGTCTGCCGGGGAGAGGAATTCGCCTTCGCCCCCTCCCCGTAGAAGTCTGCAAGGCGGGCAGGGGAGGCAGGCGGACACCGGTGGAGGAGGGTGGCGTGGAAGCCGTTCTTGGGGGGAGCTGATCGGCCACCACCGGGGCTCCGGGGTTGGACTTCTCTCCCTTGGGGATCGCAGCCGTTGTGGGAGGAGGGAAGGGAAACGGCCAAAGGAAGGAGAGGCCTGAATATTTGCAAGACCGTCTCCTACCGCATACCTCCCATCGACCAGTCCGCTCCCACAGAGAGAGTCTCCTCAGGGTCCCATCAATGTCGGCTGGTGACCTCTAGGGGGAGAGCCTTCTCTGTGGCAGCTCCGGCCCTCTGGAACGACCAGGGAGCAAAGGAGGGGGGAAGGGGGGCGTTGGGAAAGGAGGGGGGAAACGCTGGAGAAAGATGGAAGAAGTGGGAAAGCGAGTGAAGGGTGGGAAAACAGGGGGTCTCTCGGAGCGGCTTTCAGAGCGCGGCTGGAGCGTCCCAGGTGCTCAGCTGGAGTGCTGAGGGTCTCACCTGGATGGGCGACCAGGGCGCTGCGGAAAAGCCAGCCAGCAGGTAAACTTATCCCTCCCTCTTCCAAAGGGGCCGCTTACTCCGCCCCCCCCCCCCAATTTTTATTTTTTTAAGCAAATTTTGTCCCTTTCAAATTCATTCATAGATCAACATTCTTATAATTGCTGTTTAACATTTGTCTATTCCTCATTAGTCTCTATACTCATTTTTACATTTTACACACACACACACACAGTTTAGATCACTTTCTTGCCACCCCAGACCTCCATCTTATTTTGCAACAACCTTACTTCTTCCACCTTCTCTACCTCCTTTCTCTACCTTCTTCTGGAATGACCAGGGAGCAAAGGAGGGGGGAAGGGGGGCGTTGGGAAAGGGGGGGCGGAAATGCTGGAGAAAGACGGAGAAAAGCGAGTGAAGGGTGGGAAAACAGAGGGTCTCTCGGAGCGGCTTCAGGCTCAGCTGGAGTGCTGAGGGTCTCACCTGGATGGGCGACCAGGGCGCTGCGGAAAAGCCAGCCAGCAGGTAAACTTATCCCTCCCTCTTCCAAAGGAGCCGCTTCCTTTGCCCCCCCCATTTTTATTTTTTTAAGCAAATTTTTTCCCTTTCAAATTCATTCATAGATCAACATTCTTATAATTGCTGTTTAACATTTGTCTATTCCTCATTAGTCTCTATACTCATTTTTACATTTTACACACACACACACACACACACACACACACACACACGAGAGTTTAGATCACTTTCTTGCTTCCCCATCTTATTTTGCAACAACCTTACTTATTCCACCTTCTCTACCTCCTTTCTGTACCTTCTTCTTTCCTCCTCTGCTTCCTTCTTCCCCTCTCCTCTTTCTCCCCCTCTCTCCTACTCTTCATTCCCCACCCTTCCTTTCTCTGCTTTACCCTTCCTTCTTTTCCCTTCCGCCCCCCCTTCTCCAAAGCGTAGCTCCTCCTTTCTCCTCGCTCCCTCCCACCATCCCAAAATCCCCCTCACAGCTCCAACGCCTCTTGCCCCCCCCCAGGGGGGCGCTTGCTGCCCATCAGCCGAAGGTCTCAGCCCCAGCGGGGCCCTCGGGGCCAGGATCCCTTCCGGACACCGGGCTCCTCGGGGGCGCTTTGGAATGAATCCCTGGCTGCGTTGGGCTCTCCTGCGGGGCAAGAGCTGCGGAAGGGAAGGCCGCAAATCTGCCCCAGAGACTTTGGGGCAGCTGATCAGGGAGGGAAACTGCAGGGGGGGCAGGAGAGGGGCAGAGGTTGTTGGGGGGGGGGCAGAGGGATGGGGGGAGGGGTGAAGAGACGCCCAGGAGTGAAGGAAGTTCCGCGGGGTCCCTTCTGAAGAGAAGCCTCGTCCTTGATCCCCTCTCGGGAATTTTGGGCAGGTCAGGCTGTTGCTCCTTCTCACCTTTGGGGCTACAAAATTATATTAACAGAAGGAAAAGTGAAGGGATTTCTTTCCTTTTCCCCCTTTCCTCTCTTCCTTTCTCCTTCCCCCTTCCCCCTTTCCCTTCCTCCTTCTTCCCCTTCCCCCTTTCCAGACAGCTGACGGAGACTGAATGCAAATCCCTCCTTCATTGATGTCGCCTTGATTTTGTCTTCGGACAGGAGGTCGCCCAGAAGAAGCGCCGCCTCCTCTTCGGTTGTTCCAGAGAGTGGCGGGGACTCCTTTCCTCCCCCGCAGATCCGCTTCTTCCGAGATCGGCGTCCCCCTTTTCCCCCGACCGTTGGCCTTGCAGCGTCTGCGGGAAAATGGGGACGACGACGACGACAGAGAGGCTCTGCTAGCCCGTAAATGCCTGGAGGTTCCGCTGGGTCTGAGGTTCCAGGAGTCCGCCTGGCAAATCTGTTCCCCCGCCCCCCCCAAAGAACCAAGAGGGGCCTTGAAATGGAACCAGGCTTTGTGGGGCTCTCAGAGGAGGTTTGGGGGCTCCGCTGTCAGCTGGGAAGGCTGGGAAGGTCCGGCCTAAGGAAGAGAAGGACTGCGGGGGATGGGATGACCTCCTCCCAGTGGCGTAGCGTGGGTTGTCAGCACCCGGGGCAAGTCAAGTAATTTGCGCCCCCTAACCCGTGGATTTTAGCACTCGAGTCTCTTCCACTAGATTAGTTAAAGAAACCCTTACCCCCTAAGCACATGTATTGTTTGTTATGAAAATACTGATGTAATTAAAGTAAAATGCTCTAGCAAATGGTTCTGCGTGCCCCCTGTGGTCGCTTGCTCAAGCAGGGGGTTGGACTAGAGGACCTCCAAGACCTCTTCCAGCTTGTTATGGCTGTGTGTACAGCAATCTTGACACCATCAGGCGGGCTCAAAAGGAGAAGCTGTGTTGATTTTGCTCTCTGTCTTGCTTTTGTGGCCAGGTGGGGCCTTCCGTGTGGGTAATCAAACTTCCAGCTCTTTCATTGGAAAGGGAAAATCGCAGCATCTGGGGCAGGACCTTCCCAGGATCTTCCAACGGCTGACAGGGAGCGAGAGGATGGCTCCGTTGGCTGTGGAGGAAACTTGGGAAGGGCAACGTCAGACTGGGCAGACCAGGGGGGAGGGAGGACAAGGGAGAGGGGGCTCAGAGGAAGACCAAGGCCCACCCCCTCTTCATCCAAGGTCACACAGGGAAGAACGTAGAAGAGAGCAACAGGGGTTGGGTGGCTTACGAGGGAAGAAACGTCCCTGATTCCCTTCACAAGGCACACCTGGGGATGGAGTTTAAAGGAGAGGCGAATGGGAGGGGCGGTTGTCGGGAACAAACACGGAGTTCATCTGCTGTTATCTGAGTTCCTGACATCCTCCCAACTGGTTTGATTTACTGCCATGCTACTTTGGCTTTTGGAGCTGCTCATCTTGCTTGCCCTGCCGGATTATTTACCTTCTCTTCCCTTGTTGGATTTATGGTTGGGAGTTTTCTGCTTACAACATTTGGACTGGAGAATTGTCAGCCAGAGGCTGCTGCAGGTTTGTGGGAGAGTTTTTCTCCAGGCAGGAGAGTTGAAAGGGACGTTGGGGGCACAGCTGGTGACAATATAGGGACTCATAACAGTTCTCCAGCTGTGTTGCCTTTGTGCCACACCCAGGGTCATCACAATGGCCTTCAATTATGAACCCCAAATTTCTGTCGCTAAGTGAAACCACTGCAGTTGGTGAAGTTTGTAACCTGGTTGTGAAATGGCTTTCCCATCGACTTTGCTTGTCAGAAGGTCATCAAAAGGGGTCATGTGACAACCCCCCCCGGGGGGGGGGGCGGGGGCACCGTGCAACTGTTATAATTACATATTGGTTTCTAAGCGCCTAAATTTCCTTGACGCAACCATGATGGGGAGAATGCAAAGTATGGAAAGTGGCAAAAAATCACTGTTTTCATTGCCTTTGCAACTTCAGTCACTAAATGAATTCTCGTAAATTGAGAATTATCTGGATCACCTAATTTAACTGTTGCAGAGCTCTCTCTTTCTCCCTCTCTCCTCCCCATCTTCCCCTCCCCAACATTCTCTCTCCCCCTTCATCTCTCCTTCTCCCCCTCTCTTTCTCTCTCTTTTTCCCTCTCTCCCTCCCTCCCACTTTATCACCCTCCCTTTCTCCCTCTTTCTCTCACTTTTTTCTCCCTCCCTCAGGCAAACCGGTTCCCTCGTCATTGTCGCCATTTTGCTTTTTAGTCCTGCGCATGCGCAGAACAGTTTTAATTCAACTGCACATCCAGCACACACACGAACCGGCAGTAAAGTTCGGCAGAACCCACCACTGGCCCAGAGGATGGGGGGAGCAGGGTCCCAGCCCGATTTGGGAACAGGAACCAGAAAACAAGGCCTGGCCCTGGCCAGCCCTTCCCTCTTCCCCCTTTACCTTTTTTTAGGGGGGGGGGTTGTTTTGTCCTGGGACAAACCTCAGGCCACTCACCCTCGTTGTGGGGCTTCCTCCAACTTTGGGATTGGGAGGTTCCAGAAGGTAAGAGAACCAATGGGAAACCTCCCTTCTTGAACGTCATTGGTCTCCGGGCAGAGTCTCCCTTGACTTCCCCCAGTGCAGGAGAGCGTTCCCAGCAGAGAAGGAGCCCCAGTTGGTTCTTCAGGCCAAGATCCCCCCTCCCACTTCCCCCCTCTCTCTCCGCAGAACTGGCTCTCCTCCTTCAGCTAAAGCCCCCAAGGACTCTGCCCGGAAACCGATGACGCTCAATCAGGGAGAATTTCAATTGGTGCTGACCCTCATTCTGGCCCAGCCCTCCCTCCCACCTCCGAAATCCGAGATGAACGCTCCCCCCCCTTCCAGATTCCCCCTCTGGGGCTGGGCGCATCAGGGGAGACACAGGCAGGCGCTGCGGAGCCCAGAACGGGGCTTCAGACGACGCAACGCCTGAGAAACACGGGATGGGCCGAGAAATGCAGGCTACAACCAGCGAATCATATTTTCCCAGGATCTGAGGAAGCCCTAGAGGACCAATAGGAATTCTCCATACTGTAGCGTCATCGGTCTCCAGCAGAGGCGTAGCGTGGGGGGTGCAGGGGGGGCCGGCCGCACCGGGCGCAACATCTGAGGGGGCGCGCTCGCACTCGCAGCTCTCTGCCCCTGCCTGGCTTATTCACTCTCTCTGCAGTGCTGGCTGTGCGAATCCGATCCGAGCCGCCGGGTCGCCGCCCCTTTCTCTCTCTTCCATCAGGTGAAGTCAACGGGGACTCTGCCTGGAGACCGATGACGCTACAGTATGGAGAATTCCTATTGGTCCTCTAGGGCTTCCTCAGATCCTGGGAAAATATGATTCGCTGGTTGTAGCCTGCATTTCTCGGCCCATCCCGTGTTTCTCAGGCGTTGCGTCGTCTGAAGCCCCGTTCTGGGCTCCGCAGCGCCTGCCTGTGTCTCCCCTGATGCGCCCAGCCCCAGAGGGGGAATCTGGAAGGGGGGGGAGCGTTCATCTCGGATTTCGGAGGTGGGAGGGAGGGCTGGGCCAGAATGAGGGTCAGCACCAATTGAAATTCTCCCTGATTGAGCGTCATCGGTTTCCGGGCAGAGTCCTTGGGGGCTTTAGCTGAAGGAGGAGAGCCAGTTCTGCGGAGAGAGAGGGGGGAAGTGGGAGGGGGGATCTTGGCCTGAAGAACCAACTGGGGCTCCTTCTCTGCTGGGAACGCTCTCCTGCACTGGGGGAAGTCAAGGGAGACTCTGCCCGGAGACCAATGACGTTCAAGAAGGGAGGTTTCCCATTGGTTCTCTTACCTTCTGGAACCTCCCAATCCCAAAGTTGGAGGAAGCCCCACAACGAGGGTGAGTGGCCTGAGGTTTGTCCCAGGACAAAACAACCCCCCCCCCCTAAAAAAAGGTAAAGGGGGAAGAGGGAAGGGCTGGCCAGGGCCAGGCCTTGTTTTCTGGTTCCTGTTCCCAAATCGGGCTGGGACCCTGCTCCCCCCATCCTCTGGGCCAGTGGTGGGTTCTGCCGAACTTTACTGCCGGTTCGTGTGTGTGCTGGATGTGCAGTTGAATTAAAACTGTTCTGCGCATGCGCAGGACTAAAAAGCAAAATGGCGACAATGACGAGGGAACCGGTTTGCCTGAGGGAGGGAGAAAAAAGTGAGAGAAAGAGGGAGAAAGGGAGGGTGATAAAGTGGGAGGGAGGGAGAGAGGGAAAAAGAGAGAGAAAGAGGGGGAGAAGGAGAGATGAAGGGGGAGAGAGAATGTTGGGGAGGGGAAGATGGGGAGGAGAGAGGGAGAAAGAGAGAGAGCTCTGCAACAGTTAAATTAGGTGATCCAGATAATTCTCAATTTACGAGAATTCATTTAGTGACTGAAGTTGCAAAGGCAATGAAAACAGTGATTTTTTGCCACTTTCCATACTTTGCATTCTCCCCATCATGGTTGCGTCAAGGAAATTTAGGCGCTTAGAAACCAATATGTAATTATAACAGTTGCACGGTGCCCCCGCCCCCCCCGGGGGGGGTTGTCACATGACCCCTTTTGATGACCTTCTGACAAGCAAAGTCGATGGGAAAGCCATTTCACAACCAGGTTACAAACTTCACCAACTGCAGTGGTTTCACTTAGCGACAGAAATTTGGGGTTCATAATTGAAGGCCATTGTGATGACCCTGGGTGTGGCACAAAGGCAACACAGCTGGAGAACTGTTATGAGTCCCTATATTGTCACCAGCTGTGCCCCCAACGTCCCTTTCAACTCTCCTGCCTGGAGAAAAACTCTCCCACAAACCTGCAGCAGCCTCTGGCTGACAATTCTCCAGTCCAAATGTTGTAAGCAGAAAACTCCCAACCATAAATCCAACAAGGGAAGAGAAGGTAAATAATCCGGCAGGGCAAGCAAGATGAGCAGCTCCAAAAGCCAAAGTAGCATGGCAGTAAATCAAACCAGTTGGGAGGATGTCAGGAACTCAGATAACAGCAGATGAACTCCGTGTTTGTTCCCGACAACCGCCCCTCCCATTCGCCTCTCCTTTAAACTCCATCCCCAGGTGTGCCTTGTGAAGGGAATCAGGGACGTTTCTTCCCTCGTAAGCCACCCAACCCCTGTTGCTCTCTTCTACGTTCTTCCCTGTGTGACCTTGGATGAAGAGGGGGTGGGCCTTGGTCTTCCTCTGAGCCCCCTCTCCCTTGTCCTCCCTCCCCCCTGGTCTGCCCAGTCTGACGTTGCCCTTCCCAAGTTTCCTCCACAGCCAACGGAGCCATCCTCTCGCTCCCTGTCAGCCGTTGGAAGATCCTGGGAAGGTCCTGCCCCAGATGCTGTGATTTTCCCTTTCCAATGAAAGAGCTGGAAGTTTGATTACCCGCACGGAAGGCCCCACCTGGCCACAAAAGCAAGACAGAGAGCAAAATCAACACAGCTTCTCCTTTTGAGCCCGCCTGATGGTGTCAAAAGCCGGACCGATTCCCTCTTGCTGTACACACAGCCATAACAAGCTGGAAGGGGTCTTGGAGGTCCTCTAGTCCAACCCCCTGCTTGAGCAAGCGACCACAGGGGGCACGCGGAACCATTTGCTAGAGCATTTTACTTTAATTACATCAGTATTTTCATAACAAACAATACATGTGCTTAGGGGGTAAGGGTTTCTTTAACTAATCTAGTGGAAGAGACTCGAGTGCTAAAATCCACGGGTTAGGGGGCGCAAATTACTTGACTTGCCCCGGGTGCTGACAACCCACGCTATGCCACTGCCAAGTGGCAGTGGGTTCCACAGGACAGGCTCTCATTTCTGCCCTGAAGCAGTGAACTCTGGTGGGCTGGAAGTGAGTGTGAATGGCCTGGTCCAAAACAGGAAACCCTGGACTTTTTGTACCCATTTTGGCCCTGGAAAGCCTCCTGCACCAACCTGGAAGCAGAAATAAAAAATAAAGCCCTTGCAACTGTTGGAAGGCCGAAGGAAGCCTCCAACTGAGGGAGGAAGCACTGGGGGGGTCCAGGCGATTCACACTCACTTCCAGCCCACTGGAGTTTCCTGGGCAATGCAAGCGCCACCCCCATCCCCGTCCCACATACAGCATACTCACAGGTCCCCTGATCCTGGCCCTCGGCAGAGGCCCAAAAACCAGCTGGCCGGCAGGAGGTGGACCTGCATGTGGATGCTAGTGGAGCTGGGCTGGGGCGGCCTGTGTGCCGGGAGAGATGGCTCTGCGTGCCTCAGTTTCCCCTTCATGGCTCTAATCCTTTCAATTCCTTTTTCAGATCAATTATTTCACAGCTTCAGAGGCTCTGAGTGATAAAAGTCGATTCCCCTTTTTCCACCAGATGGACCTCAAAGAAGGATTCCAGTACCCAGCAATTGTCCAGCTGCTTCTCCATTTCAGATGGACCCTGATTGGCCTCTTTGCTTCAGACACAGAGAAGGGAGAGAATTTCATGAGGATTTTCCCTCCTGTGCTTGTCAGGAGTGGAATTTGTGTGGTTATATCAGAACTGTTTTCAAAGACTGGATATACTGCATACCTCGGGGATTCCCTCTCTAAGTGGAGACAAGTCAACGTCTTTGTTCACTTCATGGAAATTGAGCCCATTTGGGAGAGAATTCTTCCTTTCCATTTAACATTTATGCGTCTCCCAAGACCCATTGAAGGGAAAGTCTGGATCCTCACAAATTCTGCAGGGTATCAACTGAAGAAGCGCAGACTTCTCACATACATCCATAGTATTTGGAACTTTGCTTATCTGCCAAAAAAACGGCCAAAAGATTCTGCCTTTGAACCTTATTTCTTTGTGGAAGAAAAGTTTCAAGATCTTTATTTCCATTGTTCTCTTTCAAAGAACGTCTTTTCTGTCAAAGGCCGCAGAAGATGCACCCAGAAAGCCCCACTGGAGACCCAATGGAAACGGGGGAGATTAAGGGGCCCAAATCCCTACCTACCTTACAGTTTCATAAAGACTTTGGCCCATGTGATGAATGCTGCCTATTCCTCCAGATCGAGGAGGGGAAGGAAGGAGGGAGAAAAGATGTTGGAGTCTCCAAGGCTGCAGCCGTGGCAGGTATGGGGGTCCCAATATGGATCCATTAATCTTAGATCCTTTGGAGGAGGAATCCAGAAGAGAAGGAGGGGAACCATCTCAACAGATCTGGCCAATTTAATTACTCAGGGAATTAACGGTTCCAAAGAGTAGATTCCATGGCAATTTTATATTAAACACTGCAAATAGGAAAACGCTGTATTCTTTTTTAAATAAATCCCCTTATTTGTGGGTTTGTGATGAGCCTGGTGGAATTCCACCTTTCTTCCATCCCCATTGCAGGTGGGTCTGTGTGCAGCTGGACAGGCAGCTAAGCCCCCCTATTCTCCTCCAATGAAGGGAGCGTGGCGTGGATCTGGATGCTTTATTGGGAGAACATGGCAGGTGAAACTGAGGAGATGCAAAGAGAGGAAATGAAATAGAAAGACGAGATAGGCAGCATTCACTAACAGGCAGCAAAGGAGCAGCTGGAACCTCTCCAGCGATGCTCTGTGTGAGGGACGGAGGCCGTCTCCGGATGACCAGGGGTCTCGGTCACAACGGCTTCCGTCTTCTCCAAAGGCCGACAGAAAACGGAGTCTGGCTTTAGACCATAGAGTTCGGCTTCTCTGCCCCTGGCCACTAAGTGGGGCTGGAGCAACAAAAGCACCAGAGTTCCATGTTATGGCAAGACAATCTTTATAAATTGGGAGGAGACCCTGAGACCATCTAGCCCAACCCCTCCTCTCTGCAGGAATCCTTGTTGAAGCTTCTCTGATTGACGGCTGCTCAGTCTTTGCATTCAGACAATCCATGAAGAGGAGACTGAACTTCTCTGCTTTCCTGGCTCAGCTCTAAAACAGCTCATCCTTTCATCCTGTTTTTCTCTCTCATTTGGCTAAAATCTCCTCTCTTGTAACTGGATCCATTTTTCCACCTCTGACACTCTGGAATAGTGAGCAGATCTTACACTCGTGTGTAACAGGAGTCAGTGAGTGGAAGAGGGCTGGATCCAGGGGTGGGAGTCAACTTTTTTTTACTACCGGTTCTGTGGGCGTGGCTTGGTGGTCATGTGACTGGATCGGTGTGGCTTTGTGGTCATGTGATTGGGTGGACATGGCCAACATGACATCACTCACATCAAAGGGAACCTTGCCTGGTGTCTCCTTGCCTCAACAAGATACAATTTCCCTGTCTATTTATTTACTGCTACTGACCATTCAAAATATGCAATTTAATCCTATGTATAAATGCCATATGTGTGCATACATATTACATAGTATTGTGTTTGTATAGGCACACAAAATGATACACACACACAGCTCTTCTAAAACTATAAACATCCAACCTCACTTTCTGCATTTGGAAAAACACACCCAGCGTCCACTTTCTGCCACACATTTAACTGTAACTTCTGCCCATGAGAACATTACAGAGGCCTTCAGATGCTCTTCCCTATCCTGCACATGACTGTCAGAGCCAGGAGATGTCATGGATTGAGTAAAATGGGGCAAAACTCACTTAACAACGTTCTTGCTTAGCAAGGAAAATGTTGGGCTCAATTGTCATAAGTCAAGGACTATCTCTGCCTTCCTCTGCATGGCAGCCTTGTCCTAGTAAACCCCTTCCTTTTTCTGGCAATTTCACCAAAATATTCCAGAGGATATAAGGTTGTAGGGGGTTGGACTAGATGACCTCCAAGATCCCTTCCAGCCAGGTGTGCTGTTTCAAAGTCTTCTGAAGCCAGAGTTTGTGTCCTTCCTTCCTCTCATTTTCTCTCTCTCTCCTTTCATCCTTCCCTCCATGTATCTATCTATCCATTGAACTATATCTCATTCACTTTCTCCTCCCTCCCTCTTTCTTTCTTTCTTTCCCTTCTTTCCATCTCTCCCTCTTTCTTTCTCTCCCCTTTTCTTTCTTCCCTTTTTCTTTCTTTTTTCTTTTCTTTCTTGTCTCTCCCTTCTCTCTCTCTCTCCCTTTCTCTCTCTCTTTCTTTCTTCCTTTCTCTCTTTTTTAAATTATTTTTTATTTTTAGTTTTCAGAACAAACACAACACAAAAAATAAAAACAAACAAACAAAACCCCTCTTTCCTTACGTACTGTGTATCAATTGGTTACAAAAAGAGTAAATAAAAAAATAATTTTTTTCTTCCCCCATGCATTCCTTTCACCGGCACCCGTAATTTATGCAAATTCTAGTATTTTAAATCGACTATATTTGGAGATATTACCATCCTCATATCCCCATTCTCGTTTCATTGCGGTTTCTTTCCTTTCTGCCAGTAGTACAGTACGAGATTGAATAAATTAACCCTTTTTCCACCTTCTAGATAAGATCTTTTTCTTCACTTCAGTTCCTCACCGTTCTTTTTCCCTTTTTCTAACCATTTTTTTGTTTCCAACAGGTTTTATTCATTTTGTCATTTTACAAATATTTCCCTCCCTCCCCCCACCCCCTCCCTGACTTCCCAGAGGAAAATACAGGATATAACATCTAACAATCATTTGCTAACATTAGCTAACTATCTATAGTTTCCAATCCCTCACTTAACCCTTTAACTCTCCTTTTTTCAATTATATGTGAATATAAATACCTTCCAGTTCCCTTCATTCATAAGCTATTTTAAACTTGTTAGTCTTATATTTGTTTTGAATATATTCAATTCATCTTTCCCATTCCAGTAAATATCTTTCTTGAGAATAATCTTTCAAGTATGCTGAGATTTTTGCCATTTCTGCTAGATTGACTACTTTTAATGTCCACTCTTCAATAGTCGCCAAATCTTCCTTCTTCCAGTATTGCGCCACCAAAAGTCTAGCTGCAGCTATTAAATTTAATATCAGTTTGGACTCTATAACCGTACAATCTGTTATTATGCCCAACAAAAACAACTGTGGGGTAAACTTGATCCTCTTTTTCAAAATATTCTGCATAATCCTCCATATTTTTATCCAGAATGCTCTGATTTTCTTACACTCCACCATATATGATAATAGGTAGCATCTTCACTTTCACATCTCCAACATTTCGGTTGGAGGTTCGGGTACACACACGATCATTTTTTAGGATCTAGGCGCCATCTATAAAACATTTTATAAACATTTTCTCTTAAGTTTTGTGCTTGTGTAAATTTCACGTTTCTAACCCATATTTTCCCCCACGTTTCCATCATTATTGGTTCTTGAATGTTTTGTGCCCATTTTATCATACAATCCTTAACTAATTCTGTTTCCAAATCTATTTCTATTAAGACATTATATAATCTTTTTATATGATGCTGACTCTGGTCTCTAATTTGTTTTACTAAATTTTCTTCATTCTGCATGATGCCAATTCTTTGATCTTCTTTCCACCTGGTTTACAGCTGTCCATACTGAAACCATGCATAAATTATCTTTTCTTCTTTCAGTACATTTAATGGCTTCAGCTGCAATTTACCCTTTTCCATGTTAAGAAGCTCTTTATAGGTGATCACCTCTTGTTTCTGTTCTATACTTATATTCTCTATTGCATGTCTACGTATTGCTCATATGGGTATTTTATAATTCAACTTATATTGATCCTTTTTCCAAACTCTGAAAAGCGCATACCTAAGTATGTGACTTTTAAAAGTCTTGTCCACTTTTTTCCCATATAGTAAATATGCATGCCAGCCATATAACAATTCATATCCTTCAATATTCAATATTCTTTCTCCTGTTAAGTTAAACCAATCACTGATTACTGATAAAACAACTGCCTCATAATATAATCTTAGATTAGGCATTTTGAGACCTCCTCTTTCACATGTATCCTGTATAATTTTTTGTTTTATTGTCGGTTTTTTCCCTTCCCATATAAATTTATTAAGCCCCTTCTGCCAATCTTACATATTTACATCTTTTTAAAGTACTTGTATCATTTGAAACAAAAATAAAAACTTAGGTAAAACATTCATCTTAATTGCTGCTATTCTTCCCAGCAATGACAATTGTAATTTTTTCCAAGTCTCCATCTCTTTCTGTATTTTATACCATAACACTTCGTAATTATTTTTATATGATTTCCCATTCGAAGCTGTGATATATATCCCTAAATATTTAACCTTTTTCACAATTTCGAATCCCGTTAGTCTTACTAATTCTTCTTTATGTTGCATGGTCATATTTTTAGTTAGTATCTTTGTTTTTTGTTTATTTATTTCAAAGCCAAATTCCTTTCCATATTGATTGATTATGTCCATTAAACCTATAACCGATTGTACCGGTTGAGATAAGGTAACAACCAGGTCATCTGCAAATGCTCTCAATCTATAATCATGGTGTCTAATTTTGATTCCCTTTATATCCTTTGAACCCCGTATTTTATTCAGTAAATATTCTAAAGTTAAAATAAACAATAATGGAGACAGAGGGCATCCCTGTCTTGTCCCTTTTTCAATTTTGAATGTCTCTGTTACACTATTATTAACTATTATTTGTGCTGTTTGTCTCTGGTATATTGCCCTAATAGATTGTGTAAAGTACTCTCCACACTGCATCCTTTCTATCATCTTCAATAAAAATTGCCAATTCAATCGATCAAATGCCTTCTCGGCATCCAAAAAGATAAACGCCGCAGGGACTTGGTTGTTGCTTTCCAAATATTCCAATAAATTTACAATATGCCTTACATTATTTCTCATTTGTCTCCCACTTATGAATCCGGATTGATCATTATGAATCATTTGTTGCATTACTATCATTAGCCTATTTGCTAATATTTTAGCAAAAAATGTATAATCCGTATTTAAAAGTGATATTGGCCTATAATTCTTTGGTTGTCTAAGATCCTTCAGGGTCAGTGAGATAAAGGCTGTTCTCCATGATGGAGGGACCTCACCTCCCATTTGAATTTTACTAAATAATTCCTTAAGAGGTTCCACCATTTCTAATTGTAAATTTTTATAATACATAGCTGTCAACCCATCTGTTCCTGGAGCCTTACCCTCTTTTTCTAACCATTGATACCACAGCTCCCAATTTTTCCCCCTCCTCTTTGTGTTCATTTTTTAAGTAATTGAGATAACATATCTAATTCGGCACAATCGGTTATCTTGTGTATTAGGCTTTCTCCTGACGGAATGTTGGGGTCTTTCCATCTTTGCGCAAATAGCATCCTTGCCACGGTTAGCACATACGTGATCAGGTACTTGGTTCTTTTACTCATTGGGTCTGGCAGGATTCCCAGGAGGAAGAGCTCTGGCCTCCTATCCACTTTAATCCCTGTTATCTCCTGCACCCATCTCCTTACTCTATCCCAGTATACCTTCACCTTTGGGCAGGTCCACCACATATGGTAGTAGGTCCCCCGCTTGGCCCCACACTTCCAGCAGGCCGATGATAAATTGGAAAAAATCCTAGCAAGTCTGGCTGGCGGCAAATGCCACTGATATAACATTTTATATTGGTTCTCTTTGTAGGACGAAGCCAATGTGGCTTTGATATTTTTATTTCAAATTCCTCTCCACTTAGTCGTATCAATTTCATACCCAAAGTTTTTAGCCCAGGAAGTCAGAGGTTCCTTCATCACATCTTCTTCCTCTACCTTCCAGAGTAGCATCAGCTTATAAGACTTTGTTATAGTTTTTTGGTCATTAGTTAATATGAGTTTAGTTCCTTTCTCTCTCTTTGTATCCCTTCTTTTCCTCCTTCCAAAGCCAGGAGACCCACCTGAAACAACAACTCCTTGGATGAAATCCACCATTTTACACACACACACACACACACACACACACACACACACACACACACACCTCCAACCAGCTCTGCTCCTCGATTCATTGTTTGCTTTTAGTGGTGGGCCAATCGCCAAAGTCCTTTCCAAGCGCCCGGCAGCATCGCTCGCCTCCCAGGAAAGTCCGGCTGACTAAGTAGATTAACTGTGCAGGCAGCAGTCTTCCTCTCGCCTCTTCCACGCAAACTTCTCTCTCTGGAGCAGCCACAGGAGGGGGATTTATGGGGAGTTGGAAGGGTGGGCAGCTTCCTTGCACTGCACGTTGGAATGGGAGGAAAGAGAGAGAGAGAGAGAGAGAGAGGGGGGAATCAGAAGCTGTTAAACCTTGTGGGGCGCCTGGGAGGAGGAGGGGATAGAGACCCCCTCCCCATTTCCTCTGGATTTCCCTTCCTCTCCCCCCCTGTTTGCCTTTCCTCCCATCCATTCTTTCTCCCCTCTCCTGAGAGAGAGATGGAGCTGCTTTGCCTGGGAGTTTTCTGGGCTCTGGAAGGGGCAGTGGGGGGAGGGGGTGTTGAGGGGTTTGGGCTCCCCAGAACTTCTTTGGGAGAAGCTTCGCTCAGAGCCCAACGCTGCTTTCCCGATGCCCCCCCCCCCAGGCAGAGCGCATTACGTGGAGGATCTGCTGAGGGGCGTTTAGCTGGAGGCTCCTCTGGCCAGGGGGGTAATTGGGGCAGCTCAGGAAAGCCAGGAAGGACGGTTGAAATCCCTTGGCTGGACTTGCCTCCCTCCCTCCGCAGCAAAGGGAAGGGACGGGGAGCCTGATGGGAAGGGAGCTGCAGCCGCCTGCCTCTCCCTTCCAGGCCCTTCCACACCCCAAGAAGAGGGGGAAGGGGGCCCCATAAAGGGATCGGCAGCCCTGCTCTGAATGGAGGGGGGAAAGTTTGGCTTCTCTCTGCCATTCAAGCATTCAAGGGCTGCAGCAGAGAGAATCCCCACTTTTCTCTCTCCCTCCGTTTACAGCAGAGCTCCTGCAGCCTCTCCCCCCACATGCTGCCCAGTTATGGGCCCAGCCTCCTCTGCCCAGCAGTATTTGGGTGGGGGGGTTCCTCTGTCTGGAGGGGGGGGGGAGAATTAGGTCACAGAAACCCTAAAGGGGGGGCAGCCTCTCAGCCCTGCAAAACCAGAAATCTCCCCAGATAAGGGGACAAGAGGAGAGCATCGGAGGGATCCCAATTCTGCAGCCAGGGAGTTTCTGCAGAGGGGAGGGAGAGGGAGCCAGAATGCGGCAGCTGCATAAGGGGAGAGAGAGAAATCCAGGAAGGATCCTCACTGACTTCTCAGGCTGAGAAAAGAGCTGGGGGTAGATTTCTTCTTTCAGGGTTTCCAAAATGTCTTCATCTCCCATTACAATCGAGTAGAACTGGAACATCTGGAGAAGGGGGGGGGGGGGTTCAATTTTTTTTACTTCTGGTTCGGTGGGTGTGGCCGGGTGCTTCAGCTGGTGACCGCCAGTGAGATCTGGCCGAGTGGGGCTTCTTGGAGCAGCATTGCCCCCCTGATCAGCCTGGCTTATGGCCCCCTCCGCAGCCCTCTCTGGGGGGAGTCAAGTTGGCCATGCAGAGACTGAGGGAAGGGGGGGGCAAGTAACAGTCTTGTTCTCTGCTTGGGGGCCAGAAAGAGAAGCTGCCTGTGAAGGAGCCCTCGAAACAAAATAAAGGTGCTCTGGTGACTCCCCCCCAAACCCCCCACCAAGGTTGCTTCTGGAGGGGGCAGGCAGATGGGCAGCCTTCCCCCCTCCCTGGGCACCTGAAGCCTTGGAGCCTGCAGCAACTCCTGGCCCTTGCACAGTGGAGGCCATTAACAACTTCTCACACTCACAACAAGTTTTTCTATACTGTGCAAAGGCCCAGAGTTGCTCCAGCCTGGCCCATCCCCTGCCCCACCTGCAACCCCCCAAAAACCTTCCACAGTAAAGAAAAACTCCCCAAGAGTGTGATAAATTGTTAATTAACTGACATTATGCGAAGGCTTTCTTTACTGTGCAAGGTTTTTCTCTGCACGCAACAGCTGAGAGACGCTTGCAGTGGGGGGCAATTTGGGCGCACCACCTACCCCAAGGCAAGGCCCACCAACCACAGTTAGACTGAATAAGCTAGAGGTTGCTCCCTCGATCGGCTCCACCCAAGATCCCCTTCATCCTTTTGGAGTCCGTCCACTTTGCCATCCAGGGAAAAAACTGAGCCAAACTTCTCCTGCCCAGTGGCCTCCCCCAACTCCCCTTGCCCCACCGTTAAGGCAACAGATGGTGGGCAACCGCAGCCAACTGGGCGCAAAGCTGGGTTGACAATGAGCCTCCGAGGTCTCCCTCCTGCCTGCTTGCCCAGCGCTTGCTCAGCTGCCCCCTCCGATCCCCCGGCTGGATGCAGCCATTCACCGGAGACTGGAAAGCGAGGTCCTCCACCTGCCTTCTTGTCCAGCACTCACTCAGAGACCTCCCACCCTCCCACTCACCCCCCCCCCATCCACCCAGCCCGCTCCAACAGCCCCTCCAGCCTGGGCGCAGCCACTTATCGGTTCTTTCTTCTTCTGTTTCCAAACTAAGCCCCAGTTGGTTAGTTGGTTAAAGAGCAGTTGGATCCTTAATCTCCATCACTGGAGGCTTTTAGGAGAGAAAACTTTTCGACTGCCAGCTGGCCAAGGAATTTCTCAGCCATGACCGGAGCTGCTGTGGCTCCTGCCGGCTGAGTGGACAAAGGGAGCTGGTGGGGGCTGTGGCCTCAGTCTGGCGTGACCTCCTGGCCTGGTCTGGGGAGGTTGGGAGTGGCTCACTCGGGCAGCTGCTGTGACAGTAAAGCTGGGCAGGTCCCATCCCATGTGTTACTTCCCCCTTCCAGCTTTCGCCCATGCCTTTATGCTGTTTTCGGGTGTGCAACACGCGGGAGATCCTAGCTGCAGTTTCCTCGTGAGCAACATTGGCCGGGAGAGGCAGGAAGAAAGGCCAATGGGGCTCACGAGTAAACCAAGGCTCCTAAGTGGGATCGAGCCAGGGGTGAGTTCCGGCTGCCTCTACTGCCGGTTGCTCTGCGCATGCCCGAGAGAACCGGTTCAGGGGTGTGGCCAGCTGAGTTGTTGCAGGTTCCAGTGACCCAGGCCTCCAAGTTACTACCGGTTGAGCCGAACTGGTCCACACAGGTAGGAACCCAGCTCTGATCTGGAGGAGTTTTCCATTAGGATTACAAGGGAGAAGATTAGCCTGACAGATTTTTTCTTGATCAACTGAGGCTTTCTGAGAATCAGCCTGTTGTTTTCAAAGAGTTTATGGATCATCTTTTTTTCCTCTGTTCGTTTTATTTGTCATCTGCTCTAGAATGTTCCCTATAATTGACCAACTGTGTTGATTATATTTTCTCTATATTTGGATGAATTTTTCTCAAACTTCTTCATTCGCTTATGAAGATAATGGCAGTATTTGGATCCTATAGAACCATATTTGGAGATGAGACAATTGTAGAAGAGAGATTCAATGTGGGATAAGAAACAAAGTTTTCTGTTTTTCAAATTCCTGGATGTTCCCATTCTAGTTTCATCCCTTTCTGGAGAAGAACGAATGTTGGAATATTTCTGAAAAAAAACTCTACTTGGATCAAAATGGAGAGATAAAAGGAGATTTGGTCATTCACGGCTTCTTGGTTCTCCCCAAGGAGGATCCCAGGAAAGAGACTCTGGCGGATTTTGTAAAACACAGACTTTCTATCAAACAAAAGACTCTTTCACAGCTAAAGTTGCTCAATAAGGTGGGAGAAATTTTGGTGTCTTTTCTCTGTTTGCCAAAGCCTGAGGTCCCATTTCAAGTGGCCAAAGCCTGTAGCCGTGAGGGGGAACCTATGGCACGCGTGTCAGAAGTGGCACGCAGAGCCATCACCAGTTGCTTTTCTGGGTTCAGGCGTGGCAGTCAGCTGGTCCTCACGCGTATTGGAGTGCCAGAAAGTGGAAGAGGAGCCACCCAGTGCACATGCGCACACCAGGAAAATGATCTTTGTTTCCAGTGTGCACATGCGCATGAGCCACTTAGTGTTTTGGTTTCTGGCGTGCATGCATGTGCAAAAACCATCAAGAAAAAGAGCAGCGGCCATGTGTGCCCAAAGGCCCAGAGAGGAGATCTTGGCCGTGCCTTCTTAGCAGAGCCCTTCTTAGCCCTGAGAGTGGATGTCAGTAGGAAGAGAGAGAGAGAGAAAGAGAAAGAAAGAGAGAAAGGGAGAGAGAGAGAGAGAAAGAGAGAGAAAGAGAGGAAGGGGGAGAGAGAGAGAAACACAGAGAAAACACACACAAGGTGCTTTCATTGCCAGTAATAAAATGTGCTTGAGAGTCTCGGAGGGTCTGCGAAGCCAAGCGAGGCTCCACTGCAGCCTTTCAGGAAACAGCCTGGTTTCATTGCTCCTTGGATGGGAGGGGTTGGGAGGGGAAGCTCGGGGGCTGCTGGGCTGGAGACAAGCGGTTGCCCAGCATTGCCCCCCCTGCCAGCATCTCTCAGGTGGGACATGTGGGGGGGACGACACCACCCCCTTGTCCTCTTGCCCTCCAAGTCAGCTGCCAGGATAAACGCAGCTCTCCCTTCCTCCAGATTCCCTCAAAGGCTGGGGACACCTCAGATGCTCTGGCTTAACGCCCCCTGCCTGACTTTGCCCCCTCCCCAATGCCCTTGCTCTGCCTTAAACCCCCCTGGCTTTTCCCCCCTCCCCACCGCTGGGCAACCGCTCCACAACAAGCGTGTATCTCACTCCAATCTGAGCCATTGCAGGGCTTTGAGGGGAAGGCAGCCAAATGGCTTGGAGGTTGTATTCTGGCTTTCCAGTGGAGGGAGGGGGCATTTCCCACCCAACTTTCCCTTCCTGTCCAGGGCTGCAGAACCGGATCCTCAGTGAGGACATTCCGGCGCCTGGACGGGGATCAGGTGGGCGGGCAGGGAAGCACGACGACCCCCGATATCTGGAGCCGACGCATGGGCACCGGACAGCTGGTCTTTGTGCGCACATGTGTGCCAGAAACTGGTAGACCACATGGCTGGTGCTCATGCGCATGCCAAAAACCAGATGATCATCTAATTTTCAGTGTGTGCACACACCCGCACCCATAATGGAACATGGGGCCAAAAATCTTTGTGCATGCTCCTGTTTTGGCACATGGGGCCAGAAAGTTTTCGCCAGCACTGCTCTAGACTATTAAGTAGAAAAGTCCTTTATTGTAATGTTAATTTCCAAAAGCAAAAGGGAGGAAGTAAATGAACAATCTGCCATGTTATCAATGTTCCCTCTAATTTTTTTTCAGTGTGGGAGGAAAAGTATAGTGTCTGAGTGGGACATTTCCATGCCTGAGTGCCTGAACTTTTTTCCCAGATGTCACCTAAGACAACAACGAAATCAATATTATTTGAAACTCAAAGTTATGCTTATTCAAGGTACCTGCTTAATTAAAAGTGTTATATAATATCAGTATCACTTAACAACGCTCCTGCTTAGCAACCAAAATAGATGACCCTACCTTTGGCCTCCCATGGACAATAGCCCGAGAGGTTTAGATTTAGCCAATGGCATCACACTGCTGGGTGAAACAAAGAAGCTTGCAAGAAATGACCCTCAGCTTAGACAATGAGGCCAACAAGATTGGCTTATGCATAAATTCTGAAAAGCCATGAAGTCAGAAGTGCTCAGGATAAAAGGCCCATAACAGTCAGTGGTCAGGCCATAGAATGAGTCCAACAGTTGACTTACTTTGGTAGCATCAGGTCTAGTTAAGTGAGCTACAGAGAATGACATTAACCCTCAAATTGGAGTGGCAGAGACCTTGTTTCAGTGCATGTGCCCAAGTTGGTCTCCAGCAGCTGTAAGGATTCCCACAAAGTTTTCAAGAGGATCCTTATACCAATTGCAACGTATGCTGAGGAAACTTGGAAGGTTACAACCAAGAGGAATAAAAGCTGACGTGTTTTCCAAGAACGCTGCTTGAGGAGAATCCTCCAGATACACAGAGGCCATGTCATTAAATGAAGAGTTACTACAAAGATCGCATTTAGAACTCCTCTGGCGGAGGCCAATGAGCAAGCAGGCTAAAAGGACGCCCAGCCGGCTGACACATTCTGTGAATCAGGGCTAAGGAGGCAAGAGAAGCACCTCAAGGCCAGCGCAGTTCCGCCTGGCAGATTCCCAGCCAAACCATGGCACAGCGAGGCATGGTGAGGGCCATGGTGGGGGCCGGCGGAGCAGGCGGCAGGGGTAATGGGAAGCTCAGCTGAGGTGCTTCGGAAAGAGGGAGAGGCGCCCACCACCACTGCCATGGGCAGGCATGCTGGCGGGGGCTTTGGTGGCTTCAACTCAGCCCCAGCGCCAGGCACAAGCGGCTAGGATTGGCCACCCAAAGGACCTCCCAGGCTGGGAGCCCCAGCTATGTGAAATCTCTGCATGCAGCTGGAAACTGCTGCGTGGCGATTTCTAGACACGTGTGTGTCTGCACACCCATGCATCTTAGAGGGAACATAGGTTGTTCTACCTCCTGCATCTGTTTAGAAGGAGTCAGAGGTTTCCTATCTACCTCAGTGAAGACCAGAGGCTCCTTGTCTCCATCCATTTCTCCCTCCGTTTTCCATGGACGGAGAGTCCTAACATCTTTTCTTTGGCCTTCTTTGTTCTTCTGCTCAGTCCCTGCCTCAGTCCAGATGTGCGGAAAGTTGTCATCCTGGATTTGTCAAGAGGGCTCGAGAAGGAGAGCCAGTTTGCTGCTATGACTGCGTTCCTTGTCCGGAGGGGACCTTCTCCACTCAGGAAGGTGGGTCACCCTGATGAAAATGGGAGGCTTTGTGGAACTGGATCCACCCAGAAGATTTCCATGAAAGTGGAAGTTAAATGATAGATCAAGCTCACCGGGGTTTTTATATTTATTTTCAACCTGCAGAATTTCTTATCTAAAAGGAAGTAAATCAAAAAGACTTTGAAGGAGGGGCTGGGAAGAGATGGGAGGAGGGGGTGGCAGACTGAGCAAGCTTCATTAACAGCAGAGGAAATCTCTCTCCTGTTTCTTAGTTTGGACTTGTGCTGCTAAGTTCACCTTTCTAGGAACATCTGAGTTCTTTGGAACTGGATGAATTATGTGAGGTCCACCTTCTGAAAGACCTTGCAATTCACTGTATATTGGATCCTCCCCTTGAGGATCACTGAGAAGGAGTCACTGGTCCATAATGTGGTGAGGTGGATAGTTATCAGGGTGACTCAATACACAAATAGTCTGCCAGTCATGTAGATCAATCAATCAATCAGAATAGAGCTGAAAGGTACCTTGGAGGTCATCTAGTCCTACACCCTGCTCAAGCAGGAGAACCTATACCATTTCAGACAAGGGACTGTCCAGTCTCTTCTTAAAAACCTCCAATGTTGAAGATCCCAACATCTTGAGAATCAAGCTGTTCCACTGGTTAATTGTTCTTAATATTAGGAAGTTTCTCCTTAATTCCAGTTTGCTTCCAGATGTTACAAGATACTTTAGGTATCCTCCAAGCACAGTATATTAACTGCCATGTGGCAAGACTCAGAATGTTTGCCTAAAAAGATTGTATGATTCATTATTAATCTCTAATAATGCAGCTTCCTACGAATTGCATTACATCAGAAATAATTAACACCCTAGGACTGGGATGGCGAACCTATGGCATGCATCTCATAGGTGGCACATGGAGCCATTTGTCAGGGCATGCAAAGCATTGTCCTGTCAGTTGGCCAGTGCACATGTGCATGCTTGCCAGCTGAGTTCAGCCTTTTTTAAAGCCATTTTTCGCCCTCCCCAGGCTCCAGAGGGTTTATAGGAGCCTGGGGAGGGCAAAAAGAGCCTCCTCCACCCTCCAGAGGCCCTCCGGAGACTTCAGGAGCTTCCCTGAGGACTCCGGAATGCAAAAAACAGCCCTATGGGCAAAAAGGAAGTTCAGGAATAGACTTCCGGTTTGCTCGGAGGGTCAGTCTAAGGCCTCCGGAGGCTTCAAGGACCATCAGGAGACTTCCCTGAAGGGGAAGGACTAAAAACAAACCCCAGGAGCAATCCGTAAGTGACTTTGAGTTTGCTCGTAGGGTCCTTAGGCCTCTGGAGGGCCTCAGGGACGGGGCTGGGGAGGCTTTTCCCCTCCCTCCCAAGACCCCTATAAAGCCTCTGGAGCCTGGGGAGGGCGAAAAAACCATGGAAATATGGGCGGGGGGAAGCGCCTCTCATGGGGGGTGGCATGTTACATTATGGGTGCGGCATGCCCATGCACGACCCCCCTTCCCTTTCCCCCAATGGCACATAAGGCAAAAAAGATTCACCATCGCTGCCTTAGGATTTCCCTCAACTTCATAGGACGATACAAAGAAGGTATTTTCTGTAAGACAAAAGGACAGAATATTAAACAAAATTGCTTTTTGGTTTCTCAGATGCAGGAAAATGCACCAAGTGTCCAGATGATAAATATCCAAATGAGGACAGAGTCCAATGTATCCCCAAAATTATAACCTTCCTGTCTTATGAAGAATTTCTGGGCATGATCCTGATCTCTTCTGCCCTACTATTGTTTTTAATCACAGACCTTGTTTTAATCATCGTCACTAAATACCGAGAAACTCCCCTTGTCAAAGCCAACAACCGGGACCTCTCCTACATCCTCCTGGTCTCCCTCCTGCTTTGCTTCTTGTCTTCTTCTCTCTTCATTGGTCAACCAAGGAAAGCCACCTGCCTTCTCCGACAGACGGTCTTCAGCATCATCTTCTCAGTTGCCGTTTCTTCTCTCTTGGCCAAAACCATCACGGTGGTGCTGGCTTTCCTGGCCACAAAACCAGGAAACCGAGCAAAGAGATGGTTGGGGAAGAGCTTGGCCAACTCCATCATCCTCTCTTGTTCTGCTGTCCAAGTGATCATCTGCTCCATGTGGCTGGGAGTTTCTCCCCCCTTCCCTGACTCTGACCTCCACTCCCAGCCTGGAGAGATCATCCTGCAATGCAACGAAGGGGCCGTTGTCATGTTCTATATCACCCTCAGCTACATGGGCTTCCTGGCTGCCATCTGCTTCACGGTGGCTTTCCTGGCCAGGAATCTGCCTGGGGCCTTCAACGAAGCCAAGCTGATCACCTTCAGCATGCTGGTCTTCTGCAGCGTCTGGGTGACTTTTGTGCCCACCTACCTGAGCACCAAAGGGAAATACATGGTGGCTGTCCAGGTCTTCTCCATCCTGGCCTCCAGTGCTGGTCTGCTGGGCTGCATCTTCATCCCCAAGTGCTACATTATCCTTCTGAGGCCAGATCTGAACACAAAGGAGCATCTCACAGCCAGAACAAATGTGAAAACATGAGAAAAAACATCATGAGTTTAAATTTATTTATTTATTTATTTATTTAAATTTATACCCCGCCCTTCTCCACAGAGGACCCAGGGCGGCGCACAGGAAATTTAAAAACATACAAAAATACAATAAATATAATTTAAAAAAAAACTATTAAATAACCCCATCCTGCGCTAAAACCAAATTTTTAAAACCCAATTTAAAACTATCTTAAGTCCCCAAGGGAGGTTAGGCTAGGCCGGCTTGTTGAAACAGATATGTCTTAAGACATTGGCGGAAGAGGCGGAGGTCGGTGATGGTACGTAATTCAGGGGGTAGGTCATTCCAAAGGGCTGGCCCCGCCACAGAGAAGGCTCTTCCCCTGGGTGTCGCCAGTCGGCATTGCCCGGCCGACGGTACCCTGAGGAGGCCCTCTCTGTGGGAGCGGATTGGTCTGAGGGATGTATGGGGCAGGAGGCGGTCTCGCATATAACTAGGCCCCGAGCCATGGAGCGCTTTGAAGATGGTAGTCAAAACCTTGAAGCGCACTCGAAAGGCCACAGGAAGCCAATGCAGCTCGCGCAGGATCGGTGTTATGTGGGAGCATCTAGTGGCTCCCATAATCACCCGCGCGGCTGCGTTTTGGACTAGCTGTAGCTTTCGAGTGCACCTCAAGGGAAGCCCCATGTAGAGAGTATTACAGTAGTCGAGTCGGGACGTCACGAGTGCTTGAGTGACTGTGCGTAGGGCAGCCCGGTCCAGTAAGGGGCGCAATTGGCGCATCAGGCGAACCTGATGGAACGCCCCCCTGGCTACGGCTGCCACATGGTCCTCCATGGACAGCCGGGAATCCAGGAGGACACCCAAATTGTGCGCCCTCTCCACGGGGGCCAGTGTTTCGCCCCCAATGGCCAGAGTTGGAGTGATCTGGCTGAACCGGGGTGCCGGAAACCACAGCCACTCAGTCTTGGCAGGGTTGAGTTTGAGTTTGTTACTACCCATTGAGATCCGTACGGCCTCCAGACACCGGGACGGCACCTCGACGGCATCGCTGGGGTGGTTTGGGGTGGATATGTACAACTGAGTGTCATCAGCGTACAGGTGGTACTCCACCCCAAAACCACGGATGATCTCACCCAGCGGCTTCATATATGTGTTGAAAAGGAGGGGCGAGAGGACCGACCCCTGAGGAACCCCACATAGGAGAGGCCTCGAGGTCGACCTCTGCCCTCCCGTCAACACATATTGCGACCGACCAGAGAGGTAGGACGAGAACCACCGCAGAACGGTGCCTCCCAGCCCCAACCCCCCCAGTCGGTGCAATAGGATACCATGGTCGATGGTATCAAAAGCCGCCGAGAGATCTAATAGGACTAGGATAGAGGAATACCCTCTATCCCGCGCCCTCCAGAGATCATCAACCAACGCGACCAATGCCGTCTCGGTACTGTGACCGGGCCGGAAGCCGGACTGGCGCGGGTCTAGATAATCAACTTCCTCCAGGTGTCGCGGAAACTGTTGGGCTACCACACTCTCGACAACCTTCACTAAAAAGTGAAGGTTGGAGACCGGACGATAGTTCTCTAGTAAAGCTGGGTCCAGGGACGGCTTCTTGAGGAGGGGCCTCACTACCGCCTCTTTCAAGACGGCAGGTAAGGACCCCTCACTCAAAGATGCGTTGACAATGCCCTGGAGCCAGCCTCGTGTCGTCTCCCAGGATGCCAGTACAAGCCAGGAGGGACACGGGTCCAATAAACATGTGGTCGCCCTAAGCCTCCTTGACAACCTGTCCATATCCTCGGTGGTAACAAAGTCAAACTCCTCCCAAGAAGGAGCCTCAAGACTAGCCTCGGACAGTCCCACAGGACCACTGTCGATGGAGGGTAGCTCATTCCAAATCCGAGTGATTTTCTCCTGCAGATAAATCCCAAATTCCTCTGCTCGCCCTTGCAGAGGGGCTTCCCGCGGCCTCTGGTGAAGGAGGGAGCGGGTCACCCCAAACAGGGCGGCAGGGCGGTTATCTGCGGATGCAATAAGGGTGGCACAATACCCCAGTTTGGCCACTCTTATCGCCACTAAATAAGCCCTAATATGGGTTCTCACTAGTGTTCGGTCGGCTTCGGAGCGAGAGGATCTCCATCTGCTCTCTAGGCGTCTCTTGTGGCGTTTCATCCCCCGGAGCTCCTCAGTGAACCAAGGAGCCCGGGTGATTCGTCGCCGCAAGAATTGTAAAGCTTCCTTTTGTTTGAAAGAACACTTTATTTTAACTTATAGATATCATGCAGGAGTCAAGGAATAATCTATGTATATCTTTTGAAATGGGAAATGGTTGAATTGTATTGGATTTCCTATTCATCCAATGAATCCAGCTAAAGAGAACTCTGTGAAAGTCATTCAGAGGAATTTAACATTCAGAAACTCCCAAGAGCCAGACAGCGTATGGAAAATAATCTGAGCAATTATTTTTACTGACAGTGGCTGAAAGTATAGAGGGGTGTGTGAGAGAGAGAGAGGGAGGGGGAGAGAGAGAGAGAGAAGGAAAAGAGGTAAGATGGAAGCTGCAGGATCCATGTTCCAAGAGTTGTAGGATAATCTTCATCAGAACCGGGGGGGGGGGGGGTGTCCTCAAGGCTCCCTCCCTTAGAGACCCCCATCAGCATCCCTTTCCCACAGCTGCCCCTCCCTTGGGAAAGAGGGTTTTTGTACCAGATCCTTCTCCCCTACCCCCTCCCCTTATTGGGTGTTAAGGACCCCTCAGGCAGCCGATTCTTCCCACTAATACAATTCTCCCCAGCCTTCAGGGCTGCAACCTCAGCGAAGAGCAATCTTCTGAAATACCCGAGGTCTCCCCGGGGCTGACGCTGGTGAATCCTCCGCCCTGGAGAACCCCTTCCCCGCCGCCCTCCTTGCCTGCCCGGCTGGCCTCCTCTTGCAGGGGGGGGGAGACACCAGGTGAAGCTGCCGCTTAGAAGCCCCACTTTGTCTCCAGCCCCTCGGAGAGCTCCAGCCCGCCCAGGGCATTTCTCCCGCTGTCGGCCCTGTCCCTCGGGCAGCCTCTTCGCCGGGGCTCCCTCAGCCTCTGAGCTCCGACGGTGCCAGGAAGGAAGAGGCGCAGAGGCGCCCGGTGAGCCCTCCGTCTCTGCAGCCAAGCTGGGAGGAAGGTGATGCAGGTGCCCGTCGGCTCCGCTGCTTCCTCGCCCGCTGCGCTCCCGGCTTCCCAGAGAGGCTCTCGGCCAGCCCCGAGGCTGTGTGTGTGTGTGTGTGTGTGTGCGCGCGCGCGCTCTGGGGGGCCAAGGCAGCGGGAGGGGGGCGGGCAGGGGGGGGGTTCAGGTCGAGAGCCTGAAAGTGAAAGCGATAAAATAGAGGAAGTAGAGAAAAGAGAAGGGGGGGGAGGAAGCCCCTCCCTTTCTTCACCGGCTTCCAAAGAGAAGCAAGGGGGGAGGGGCTTTTGCCAGGCGTGGGGGTCCCTCTTGAGCCTAAATGGCCCAGGAAAGCCATGACGTCACCCATACACCTGCCTGTCAGCTGAGCAACGGTGCCTGGTCTTCCCCCGAGGGGATGGGGCCCTTCTGGTGGGGGCTGCGGAAAGGCCCCTCCCTGGGCTGAGCTCCCTTGCCTGGCCTCCTCTTGGCGGCTCCCTCCGGAGGGAGATCCGGTCTCTTCCTTTCTCTTCGGGTCTTTGGGGGGTGGCATTTCCACAGGCGGGCAATCTGGGACGTCTCTGCCGGGGGCTCCCCAGAGGAACTGAGGCCCAGGATCCCTTTCACTCCGGGGCTTCTGCGCTGGGTGTGCAGGCTGCTCAGGTCACCATCCTGGGGGGGAGGGGGGTTTCCTCACTGGGCAGAGCCAGACCTTCTGGGAAGCTTCGACCCCCCCACCTGCCTGGAGCTTCCGTGGGGGAGGAGGGGCTGCTCACCTTCCCTGGGCTGAGTCTGCCTGAGGAGGCCTAGTGGTCAAAGAAGAGCAACAGCCCTTAGACTTATATAGGGCTCCAGAGCCTCTCTGAGCGGTTGACAGAGTCAGCCTCTTGCCCACAGCAATCCGGGTCCTCCTTTCACCCACTTGGGAAGGAGGGAAGGCTGAGCCAACCTTCAGCCTGGTGGGATTTGAACTGCAGGTAGTCAGCAGAAGGCGCCTGCAGTCCTTCACTCTAACCACTGCACGATCATGGCTCAGTAGCCTAGAAACAGAGAGATTCCGGATTCGAATCCCACCTTCTGCGTGGAAGTCACCTGGGGGCCTCTGGGCCAATCGCTGGTCCCAGAAGTTCCCTGTCAGCCTTTGTGCAGCTGTGATGAAGACACAACCCTCCACACTGAGGTGGATTCAGAAGAGCAATGAGTGGATCACACTGTCTTTGCTTCTGCGGGATCGGATTCTGCCCCATACATCCCTGCGGCTGATTCGCTCCCACAGAGAGGGACTTCTCCGGGTGCTGTCCACTAGGCTATGCCAGCGGGCGACGCCCAGGGGAAGGGCCTTCTCTGTGGCGGGCCCAGCCCTCTGGAACGACCTTCCCCCCGAAATTAGAACAACCACGGACCTCCGCTCCTTCCGTCAAAAATTGAAAACACACTTTTTCTGCTTGGCCGGCCTAGGTTAGTCTTCCGTCTTTCGATAGGGTTTTAGGGTTTTTTAGTGTAATTTAATTTAGGGGATTTTAGCGCAGGGACAATTGTTTAATTCGTATTTTAACTATTTATTTTTCTATGTATTTTATATTGGTTTTTTATTCCCTGTGCACCGCTCCGAGTCCCTTTGGGGAGAGGAGGCGGTATACAAATAAAATTTATTATTTATTATTATTATTCTCTGCATCTGGATCACCCCAATCCCGAACTGAAGGTTTCCCTCTGGGAGAGGAAGGAGAAGGAGGGAAGGAGCCACCCAGGCGGGGCTTCCTTTGCCAAAATGCAGGTGATGAGCCCAACCGCCATGGACCAGCAACACACACACACACACACACACAAACACACACCACCGACCTTCTCCTCCTTGCCCTGCACTGCCCAACCCCCACTGCTCTTGGGAGAGGAACCGCAGCCCCCGTTTCCATCTCCCCTTCGACCTCCCACCCACTGAGGATCCTCCATACTCCGCCGTCAATCAACTCCCCCCCCCCCCGTTTTCCCAACCTCCCTATTTGGCGCCTAGGGAAATGTGGGAGGCTGCTCCCTCCGGGGCTTACAGGGTGCCTGGAGGCTGTGAAGGTCCAGATGGGGAGGAACCCACCCAACCCCAACAAAAGATGCCTGTTGGCCCACCTGGATCTGGAGAGGCCTCACCTTCTGCCTCTTCCCCCAGGGAGACGAACCCCCACCTTCCCCGGACGTTGCGGCCCAAAGTCGGTCTGAAGCCCCAGAGACTCTGTCGGCTGCTTCCCTCTTGGCAAAGGGCAGCCCTGCCTCAGTGGCCCCTTCCTCACTATCTGCAAAGGGGGGGGCACACAAGGGGAGATAGGGACGGGAGGCTCAAAGGGCCCAGAAGGAAACCAGAGTTTGGGAAGATGAATAATGACCCTTCTTGGGGGTGGGGTGGATGCCCCGGGCATCGATCAAGAAGCCCAGGAACTCCACCTCCGGCGCAGCAAAAACGCATTTGCTGCGCTTCAGTTTTAATCCCGCGCCCCTGAAAATACTGAGGATCTTCCTTAGCACTTTGGCGAGTTCTGAGACGCTGGAAGCAGCTATCAGAACGTCGTAAAAATATGGGACCACGCCTGGGAGCCCGTGGAGCAAGCGCTCCATGAGGCTCTGGAAGATCCCCGGGGCGACGAACACTCCGAATTGTAATCTGCGACACCGGAAAGCCCCTCGGTGGGTGACAATGGTCTGCGCCTCCGCAGCCGCGTCGTCCACCGGGAGCTGTTGATAGGCCTGGGCCATATCCAGCTTCGCAAATATGCGGCCTTGCCCCAGGGAATGGAGCAGGTCCTGAACTACCGGGACTGGATATGGGTTCGCCTGGAGCCCACGGTTGATGGTCGACTTATAGTCGGCGCAGATCCGTACTGACCCGTCGGACTTGATGGGGACCAGTATGGGGGTCTCCCATCTCGCCTGATCATCGGGCTCGAGCATGCCCTGCGCCGCTAAGCGGTCAAGTTCGGCCTCGACCTTGGGCTTCAGGGCGAACGGCAGCCTGCGGGCCTTGAGCCTAATAGGTGCAACCTGAGGGTCAAGGTTCAAGGAGACAGGGGTGCCTGTGTAGGAGCCTAGCCGGCCGTCTAGCACGTCGGCGAACTCCTCCAAAACCCCGGAGACGGGGGAGGTGGCAGGGACGGAATGGACCCCTTGCACTGACAGGCCCAGTGCAGGAAACCAATCTAGGCCGATGATGGCTGCTAGGGGGTCGGAGACCACTAAGATAGGCAACCGTCCCTTGAAAGCCCCATACTCCACCCCCAGGGATATCTGGCCTAAGGTGGGAATAGAAGTCCCTTGGTAGTCCCGCAGGACTGTCAGAGGAGGGGACAAAACGTCCAGGGAGAGGCCGGGGTGGATCCTGGCAAACTGTGCCTGGGAGATGATGGACCTAGAGGATCCCGAGTCCACCTCCATGCGGACCCCCACCCCCTCCAGTTTTACAGTCGTTTGAAGCCGCGTACGTTCGGGCAAGGCTTCCTGTGGGGCGGGTGCGTCCGTCAAGGCGAAGCAGCCGGATGGCTGCGGCTGTTGGCGTCGGCCCTGGCGTCGCTGGCCGGGTTGTTGGGTCGCCTGTCCCCTCCGGTCGTCTCCGGTGCACCGTTGGGGCTCCGGGGTGGGCGGTGAGTCGGTAGGCGCTGCGGCACGGCAGACGGCAGCCAGGTGGCCTTTTCGGCCGCAGCGGCGGCAGGTGGCGGTCCGGAACGGGCAATCGGTTCGGGGGTGCTTTCCCCCGCAGCCCAAGCATTTGTTGGAGGACTGCTGATGAAGAGGCCTGCGGGCGGCCGACCGCACGTGGGCGACCCGGTCTTCCTCGTCCAGGTCGTCGGAGTCTTCCACCAGGCAGGTGCGGGCAGCCGGTTGGCGGTCCAGGTCCCGGTCAAAGACCGAGGACTCGGACATTTCGAACGCCCGAGCCTCGTCTACCGCCTGCTCCAGCGTTAAATCCGTGCGGGCCAGCAGGCGCCTTCTGAGGCGGATTTCACTTAGGCCCCAGATAAACTGTTCGAGCAGCGATTCGACTAGGAAGGCGGAGGCGAAATCGCATGGGATGGCGGCTACTCGGAGTGCCTGAAGGAAATCGGCCACCGACTGGTTTGGTTTCTGCAGGCACTTCCGAAAGGCGAAGCGATGGGTCATCCGTGACGGCACCGGGGCATAGTGGGCCCGGAGCCGCTCGATCAGGGTGTCCCACGGGACTTCGTACACTTCTGTCGGCGCGGCCACAGTGCGGGCGGTTGCGAAGAGCTCCGGGCCGCCGCAGCCCAAGAAATGCCCCAATTTCCTGGCCGGAGGCAGCGCCCCGTAATCATTGGCCAGGATAAAGCATTCGAAACGTGCCATAAACAAGACCCAGGTCTCCTTTGAAGAGTCAAAAGGAGCGAAGGGAGGGACTGATCCCATGGTGGATCGTACCGCTAACGAAAAAAAGGGAAGAGGGAAAAGAAAATTTTCGTGAGGAAATAATTTTTCCCTCCGCAAGTAGAGCTGTGCCTGGCCCCAGCCCTCGTCGCCAGTGTTAGATTCTCTGTAGTTGTAGAGAATAGAGGGAGTCCAGCCAGGTTTGCTCAGGAAAACAATAGCCATTTATTTCAGGCAGCAAGAAAAGTCAACTATATACAAGTACAGAATAGGAGCGGTAGACAGGGGCTCCCGCGTTTGACAGCTCTTTATATATGGAGCTGTCAAACGGGAAGCCAATCAGGCTGCGGCAAGAGCCGGCTTCCCGCCAGGCGCGCCTTAGCCAATCAGGCGCGACTAGCGGTTAGCCGGCTTGCTACAGCCTGTCTCCATGGCTTCAAGTGGAAGCCTGGAAGACCTGCGGCCGGTCGTATGTCGAGACCGGTCGCAGGTCGAGGACACAACAAGTTGGAAGGGACTTTAGAGGTCATCTAGTCCAACCCCCACCAAGCAAGAGACACGTTCTTGACAAATGGCAGTGGAGTCTTGAAAGCCTCCAGGGGTGAAGCTCCCACAACTTCTGTTTCTTTGATTGATGGTTCTCATTGTCAGACATTTTCTCCTTATTCCCAGGTTGAATCTCTCCTTGGTCAGTTTCCATCCCTTCTTCCTTGCCTGGAATACGAGGAGGATCCAGAGAGGAAAATAAAATTAAATTAAACTGGGATTCAAATACTTCTCTTACTCCTCCCCTCGCCCCTTATTTGTAGCCCTGTGCCATTTACGGAGGTCTTCCTTGTTTCATCACATTGTTAGAACTTGTTTTTTTAAGGGGGGGGGGAATTGTTGGGAGATGAGAAAATGAGGGGGGGGGTGAAGAGGGGGGCAATTGATTGGCGCTGGAAGGCTGCGGTTGTCCTACGTGGGCGAGAGGTTGAAGGGGGGACAGCAGGGGAAGGCTGCCTGCTCCAGCTCCTCTCCAAAGGGAGGGGGGCAATGGCTTCAAGGTCGGAAGGGGAGGGGGGCTGGGTGTGGCTGGTGGGCCTTGTTCCGGCTCCCCCAGGGGCGAGGCAGTGGGACAGGCCAGGGAAGGGAAGGGCTGGGCAAGGAGAGGGGGGGGGCAGGGAGGCGCAGCTGCCCAAGGGGCGTTTTGTGTCCGGGGAGAGGAAGGCTGTGTGCTGGGAGGGGGCTGGGCAATAGGAAGCAGCAGCTGCAGAGTTCAAGGGGCCAAAGAACCATTTAACAACCTTTATCATATCTAGATTGTATTTACACATATATGAAAGCAACTCATTCCTATTCCTTCCTGTTCCAACTCTTGTATAGATTTAAGTTCACCCTCTGCCTTCAATATTTCGCTATATCTCTTTGTTCCTATTTATATATTATTGGATATGATCGTAAAACAAAAGGTTTTTGTGATAAAATGACTGAATTAGATAAAAATTTGACAGGTACTGATGAAAAAAATAATTAAAAATGTATATGGACACCTACTAGAGGTTAAGCTAAAAGAAGAACAAGTCAAAGAAACTATGAAAGCTTAGGGGAAAAAATGTGGACATGGGATTGAATTAGAGAAATGGCAGAAATTGGGGCCTCAGAATTATAAAATGACAATGTCAACAGCATATAAGGAAAATTTGTATAAGGTGCTTTACAGGTGGCATCTACCCCCAACGAGAATAGCAAGAATGTTCAAGAACAATTCAGAAAAGTCTTGGAAATGTCATCAGACACCAGGCTCCTATGACCACATGGGGTGGACTTGCCTTGAAGCTAAAGGATACTGGACTAAAATCCACAGGTGGTTGGAAAAAATGATACAGAAACACATAGACCTTAAACCAGAGAATTTTTTTATTGGGAATTATACCAGAAACATATAATAAAGATTTGAAATATTTGATTGTAAATGTTTTAACAGCAGCTAGAATTTATTTGAAAAAAATTGGAAAAATGAGAAAATACCAACGCAGGAGGAAGTTATTCGAAAAATAATGAAATGTGCTGAAATGAGTAAATTGACATTTGAACTTAGAGAACAAGAAGATGAACAATTTAATAAGGTATGGAACTTGTTTTATCAGTGGCTAGATAAGCCCCGCTACAGGGTAGAGCAGAGGAATTTGTGATTTTTCTGCAGGAGAAAATCGCTCAGATACAGAACGAGTTAGCCCCCATTGATGGCCCAGTGGGATGCCACGAGACAGATCTTGTTTGGGAGGAGTTTGACTCCATTACTTCCGAGGATATGGACAGGTTACGTGGGCGACTGCGAGCCACCACATGTTTATTGGACCCGTGTCCCTCCTGGCTTGTACTGGATCCTGGGAGGTGACACGAGGCTGGCTCCAAGAGGTTGTCAATGCATCCTTGAGTGAGGGTTCCTTGCCTGCTTCCCTAAAAGAGTCTATGGTGAGGCCCCTCCTCAAGAAGCCCTCTTTGGATCCAGCTTTATTAACCAACTACCGTCCAGTCTCCAACCTTCCCTTTTTGGCGAAGGTTGTTGAGAGTGTGGTGGCACAGCAGTTTCCCCATCACCTGGAGGAAGTTGAGTATCTAGATCCGCGCCAGTCCGGCTTTCGGCCCGGGCATAGCACCGAGACGGCATTGGTCGCGTTGGTCGATGATCTCTGGAGGGCCAGAGATGGGGGTTGTTCCTCCATCCTGGTCCTATTAGACCTCTCGGCGGCTTTTGATACCATCGACCATGGTATCCTATTGCATCGGCTGGGGGGGTTGGGGGTGGGAGGCACCGTTTTACGGTGGTTCTCCTCCTACCTCTCTGGCCGATCGCAATTTGTGTTGGCAGGGGAGCAGAGGTCGACCTCGAGACCCCTCACATGTGGGGTGTCTCAGGGGTCGGTCCTCTCGCCTCTCCTGTTCAACACATATATGAAGCCGCTGGGTGAGATCATCCGTGGTTTTGGGGTAGAGTACCATCTCTACGCTGATGACACTCAGCTGTATATATCTACCCCAAACCACCCCAACGATGCCGTAGCGGTGATGTGCCAGTGCCTGGAAGCCGTGCGGATCTGGATGGGAAGTAACGGACTCAGGCTCAACCCGACCAAGACCGAGTGGCTGTGGTTTCCGGCCGCCCGATTCAACCAGCTGACTCCATCGCTGGCCATAGGGGGCGAACATCTTGCCCCTGTGGATGGGGCGCGCAACTTGGGTGTCCTCCTAGATGCCCGGCTGTCCATGGAAGATCAAGTGACAGCCGTGGCCAGGAGGGCGTTTTACCAGGTTCGCCTGGTTCGCCAGTTGCGCCCCCTACTGGATCGGGGCGCCCTTCGCACAGTCACTCATGCTCTCGTGACATCCCGACTGGACTATTGCAACTCTCTCTACATGGGGTTCCCCTTGAGGTGCACCCGGAGACTTCAGATGGTCCAGAATGCAGCCGCGCGGGCAATTCTGGGAACCTCCAGGTTTACCCACATAACACCGCTCCTGCGCGAGCTGCACTGGCTGCCTGTCGTCTTCCGGGTGCGCTTCAAGGTATTAGTCATCATTTTTAAAGCGCTCCATGGCTCGGGACCTAGCTATCTGCGGGATCGGATCCTGCCTCACACATCCTCACGGCCGATTCGCTCCTACAGAGAGGGACTTCTCCGGGTGCCGTCCACTAGACTTTGTCAGCGGGCGACGCCCAGGGGAAGGGCTCTCTCTGTGGCGGGCCCAGGGGATGGTGGGTGGTGTAAAGGCTCCGTAATAAGACAAGGTCACAAATAGGCTGCAGACACTGACCGGACACTGGCAGCTGACCAGGGAGGGAAACTCTGGGGAAGGAAAAGAGGAGGGGGAGGGGGGGAGGGAGGGGAAGGCCCAGCTGTGTGAGTCCCTTCTGAAGAGACCTTCTGATTGGTTGGCTCTCAGAAGGTGTGAGGGGGTCTGGCTGGTTCTTCTCCAGTTGTTGGTATTTGCAAAATACTCCAAAGGGAAGGAAAAGTGAAGGGGTTTATTTCCGTTCTCTTTTCTTCTCCTTTCTGTTTCCCTTTTTCCCTTTCTCTTCTTCCAATTCCCCTTCTGCTTCCTTTTCTCCTTTCTCTTCCTGTTTCCTTCCCTTGTGCTCTCTGCTTCCCTTCCTCTGTCTCTCTCTCTCCTTTGCCTTCCCCTCCTCCCAACATCCCCTCCGCCCTCCATTCAGCTGACACAGAGTTCATGCAAATCCCTCAACCATTAGGATAACCTCCATTATCTCCATGGACAGGAGACCACACAGAAATGACACCCTCGCCTTCTTCATTTAACAGAGTGATGAGATCCATCAATATTTCAGAGCCTTATAAAAAATACGGATCAGAGATATAAAAAAAGGAGCAGCAGGACTCCCCACACGGCCTCCCAGGACCCTTTCCACACGACTATGACTCCAGGGCTCCATTCAGACGATCCCCTGTGCCCGGAGTCTATGAGGGTCCGGAAGGAGAGGAACCAGCTCCGTGTCTCTTAGAACACTGGGAAGAGGACCAGGAGACTCACCAGCTGCCACAGAGGCTCCCCACAAAGGGCTCCGTATCCCTTGAGACCTCCCAGTCTCTCTGGGGAGGGGAAGGGTCTGCCTACGAGGGGGAGGGCAGGGGGTTGGGGAGGGGCAAGTGGGAGCCATCTCAGTGGGAGAGTTTAGGATTTCAGGGGCAGAGTGAAGCCCTCTTTTCGTCTGTTGGGCCCTTTGGGGGAAAGAGGTTTACTGCCTCTGGGCCAAAAAGACTTTGGAATCTGATCTTCCCTCTAATGCTCTCCACCCCAGCTGCCCCCTTTGCCTCCCACCTCCCACCCCACAAAATAGGAAACCTCAAGGGAAAAGAAGGGAAGAGAGCCAGTTCTAAGAAAGGGGTGGGCGAGAGGATCCAGGATAGAGAAAGGAGGGAGGGAGGATGGTGGATGGAAGAGGACTGTGTGGGAGACAGGAGAGAGGGGGTGTCGTCATAGCCCCCCACCCTCTGTTGAGAGAGGGCTGTTCAGTTTTAAGATAGATGTCCTCTTGAGAACCCTCTTTCCAACAAGGGGTCTTCTCTGTCCAGAGGGGCGACTTTGCTCTCTCCCAAGACAGCAACAGGGTCCTTTCCCCAGTTCCAAGGAGCCCCCTCTCTGATTCAGGTGACCCTGAGGGGGCAGATAAACTCCCAGGTGGCCTCAGGGCCTCACATTGTTGACCATTGGCTGAACGTCTGACAGCTTCTTCCATCAACTATGGTGATGTTGGGATCGATGGATTCCGCTTCCTCATCTTCAGCTAGAGGTTCTGGTGACACTTGCAACACCTTCAACGCAGAGGCCAAACCACACTATTGTAACTCTCTCTACATGGGGCTCCCCTTGAGGTGCACCCGAAGACTTCAGCTGGTCCAGAATGCAGCCGCGCGAGCAATAATGGGTACCGCAAGGTATACCCATGTAACACCGCTCTTGCGCGAGCTGCACTGGCTACCTGTCATCTTTCGGGTGTGCTTCAAGGTGCTAGTTCTCATCTTTAAAGCGCTCCATGGCTCGGGACCTAGCTATCTGCGGGATGGGATTCTGCCCCATACATCCTCCCGGCCGATTCGCTCCCACAGAGAGGAACTTCTCCGGGTGCCGTCCACTAGACTTTGTCAGCGGGCGACGCCCAGGGGAAGGGCCTTCTCTGTGGCGGGCCCAGCCCTCTGGAACGACCTTCCCCCCGACATTAGAACAACTACGGACCTCCGCTCCTTCCGTCAGAAATTAAAAACTCACTTTTTCTGCTTGGCCGGCCTAGGTTAGTCTCTACCTCAGGGGTTAGGAAATGTTAATTTTAAAATGGGAATTTTAGTGCAGGAATAGTTAGATTTAATTTGTTTTTATTGTATTTATGTATGTATATATTTTATGTTGTTTTAATTTCTCCCTGTGCACCGCTCCGAGTCCCCTCGGGGAGAGGATGCGGTTATAGAAATAAATATTCTATTCTTCTAATATTCTACATGGACCCCAAAGAGGAACAAGGTCACTTTCCAGGGTCTCCAAGGAACTTTGGGGGTCTCTCCCTGGATGCCCCCCATCAGTCTCTTTCATTTCAGAGAAAAGGGACTATTTATTGCCATCATTATTGTTATTGTATGAAGGAATAGAGGAAACGTTATGTAAAAATACGTGTGGTAAGCTACCATGATCTCAGTAGCTGGCTACCTTGAATACCGATGAGCTCACTTAATTAGTAGAACCAGATGTGGGAACAGAGGAAAGGTTACGTACA
Organism: Rhabdophis nuchalis; assembly: GCA_039707465.1. Lineage (NCBI taxonomy): Eukaryota > Metazoa > Chordata > Lepidosauria > Squamata > Natricidae > Rhabdophis > Rhabdophis nuchalis. Next base: position 23,034,826 of record CM077655.1, on the reverse strand, counting down.
GACATGCACCGAATGGCCATGAGCTCAGTGACCAATTGCCTCAACCTCTATGACCTCAACTGTTTATTAGGACCAGGAAGTACCAGGGGCCTTTGGATATGTGAAGCCTTTACTCAGACTGGGATGGACTTAGAGATTGACAAGGAGAATGGACCAATAAGAGGCTGTTGCTATCCTGCTTTCGCTTTGCTTGTTAAACCTGTATAAAAGCCAAATAAACTCTGCGTAAGGCAGGCAGGCATTTTGGACACCACCTGCTTTGATGGATTTCTGAGACCCTACAATGGTTATTCTTACTGTTCTTACAGTTGTGGTTGTCATTATTTTTTGTTCTTGCTATCTCTAATGCTTTTGGCATGTCATCATAATAAATGTTTAATTGAATTGAATTGCTCTTTGGACCTGATTCCTTCAGGATTCTTTATTAATCTTCAATCATCAAAGTGTCTAACTGTGGCCCATGGATGCACTTTTGTCTGACTACTTCACAAGTGTGCAGCAGAAGACCCCAAAGCAATGGGATTGTTGTCATGGTAAGACAGGTCTGTTTTGACCCTTCCCCCTCCCCACTCTGGATCTTCCTCACTAGCCAGGACATCTACAACAGTTAAAAGCAGCTCCTGAATTCCATGGAGAAGATGTGGTTGGATCCATCACTCGTCCATCCACATCCCACTCAGTCTGCCGAATAAAGAAACACACAGAGGGACCTGAGGGACTTTGTAGGTGCCTCCTAATGTGGACATTTGGATGGAGAAGTCCCTGTCAGCTGCATGAAGAAGAGCCAAAGGAAGTGGTCCTTCCTCCCACCACCCTCATTGGGAACATGGGCTTCTCCAGGAGAGAGCATGTCCAGCAAGGCCTCTGAAGGGCCAAGGGTTTCCTCTTAGCTGTCGGGGAGGTTGTGGCCAAGGGTGAGATTGTGCAGGAGCTGGAGAGTCTTACTGACCAATGGAGTGGCAAAAATACACCATACAGTATATATTAAAGTCACCAATAGAGAAACTCTTTTACAAAAAATGCTCATGTTGTTATTAGATCACCATGAATAGAAACAAGAAAATCCTCTTCCCCCCAATTAAATCCTCTTTGTCTCCACCTGCTGACTGAGTCTCAGTCGAGCCCTGATCCAAAACCAGAGGCAAATGATAGTTACCCTCACCTGGACATTTGGATGAGTGTTGAGAAGGTGGGATAGAGACAGTTCTCCACCAGAGTTAAGAGTCACAAACACTCCATTATTTGTAGAAGGACTGAATTTTATCTGGCCACTAAAGTGGATTTAAAATAATCCATTAAAATAGAACTAAAAAAAAGATTTTTTTAAATGTGAGAAACATGGTCTCCCACCTATTTCCAGGACTCAGAAGATGGAAACTGGAGGCGGATTTTGCAGAACTGCTTTCCTTCCGCAACACGAGGCTCCCCAGCTTCCTCGTCCCAAGAGGGGCTCCCCACTCAGACGGGCAGAGTCCTGTCTGGCATCCCTGCAAGAGCCCCCATGCCTGGCCTCTGCATAGGAAAGGGTGGCAAGGGAACATGGGATATGGGCTTCTCCATTCCTCAGACTCTGGAGATGGAAGTTGGATTTTGTAGATCAGCTTTTATCTGCAACACGAAGGTCCTGAGCTCCCCTTCCTTCCTTCCTTCCCTCCTTCCTTCCTTCCTTCCTTCCTTCCTTCCTTCCTTCCTTCCTTCCTTCCTTCCTTCCTTCCATGGGGTGAGAAACTTCCTTTATTTCTCCATCTCTTTTCACTAGGTTTTATAAGTTCTCTCTTTATTTTTTCACTATGCAATGTTGTGGTAATTAATTATTCACTAAAGTTGATTTTGTTCAATAGACTATTGCATAAGCCATTTTCTGCTGGGTTATTAACTTTCAAAATAAAGTAAATTTTGGCTTCAACTCAGCTGAAGGCTATTTCGGATCTGTGACATGCTCTGACATTAACTGGACCCTAGAGTTTTTTCTTTAGTCACTATGCAAACAATTTATTTGTGTCTTCAGCCACAGGTGCCATGTATTAATTCTGGGGCCAGTTTCAAGCATGGAAACCCCAAACCTCTCAATTGTAGGAAACGGATTTAATCCCATCTCTGCCCCTGTTATTATGAGCCACATGGGGATGATTTCCCTTTCATTTCCCTCCAGAGAATTTCCCAACAACCTTTGAGTCCAAGAACGGGTGGATTCTCCAGGGATCCCTCCTGAGAGGGAGAATTATGATCAAAGGTTCAGCTCTGCTCTTTGGCCGAATCCTCCAGGGGAGACTTTGGGCAGAGAAATAGGGAGTTTAGGGACAGGCAGGGTCTGTGAATGTCCGTCTGTCTCCTTTCCAGGTGAAGCTGAGTCTTTCTCTGGGTTTCAATCAGGAAAGACACTGGATCATTTTCCACCTTGTGAGAATCCTTTGAACCCTTCTAATTCTTCTTTAGAAACAGGAAGGAGATCAATTTATTCATCCCATGAATGATGGACCTCCTACTTCTGCTTCTGATGCTGCTTTTGTCCCATCCAGTCTCTGGGAAGCTGAGGATGAAATGCCCACAGAGTTTGGAGCACCAGGATGGGAAACAACCAAAGAGCTTTTACAGCCCAGGAGACCATCTCATTGCTATAGTCATCACTGGAGAGGAAACACTGCATACAAAGTTGCTTTTCAACATGGCTCCTTCTCTTCAGTTTGTTTTCCATGATCCGTAAGTCATTCAGGGTGATGGAGTTGCCCTCCCTCCATTCTGACACTCTCCTTCTTTTCTGTTTTTTATTTTTCATTTATTCCTATATTGGGGGATATGTCTAATTTCCTCAATGATTTTGATTTCCATGTCTTCTCACTTTTTACCTACCACATACTTCCCTTCAACTGGTCCGCTCCCACAGGGAGGGCCTCCTCAGGGTGTCATCAGCTGTTCAATGCCGGCTGGCGAAGCCCAGGGGAAGGGCCTTCTCTGTGGCGGGTCCGATCCTCTGGAATGGCCTACCCCCCGAACTTCGCACCATCACAGACCTTTGCCTTTTTCGCCGTTCACTAAAAACTCACTTTTTCCACCTAGCTTAGAGTTAGATTTTAGTCTATATTTTAGCTTAGATTTTAGATTTGAGGATATTTTTAGTGGTTTGGTAGAGATTTTAACATTTTTAGTTTAACTTTTAGTACAGGCTATCTAATTTAATCGTATTTTATAATTGTATTGTATTTATTGTTGTGGTATTTTAATTCCCTGTGCACCGCCCTGAGTCCATTTGGAGATAACTGAACTGAACTGAACTGAACTTTTGTCTGATTTTGTGAAAGAGACTCAAAAAGGGTCTGAAAAAAAGCTGAAACAGCTGCAGATTATTTTCCTCTCTCAGTTCCATCCTTAATTCTTCACTCGAATAATGATTTTTATTTAAAGTTGTGGTGGAATCAGTTGTAGTTGCTGTACCTCAGCCCATTTCCTTATTTGTATAACTGATCATTGCTTTAGGATCAATGTTGGCTTAAGGCTCAGGAGGGTTATATCTTTTTAAAAAAGTATTTGTTGTTGCTGTTGATTATAATAACACTTTTTTTTACAATAGGGATGCTAATGGTTTTTCATATGGCTTAAAGTTTATTTTCAACATCCAAACGGTCAACAAGAATTCCCAGCTCCTGCACAATCTCACACTTGGCTACAACATCCATGACAACCATTGGAGCACTTTCCGCACTTCCGATGCCTTGCTGGACATTCTCTCCACTGGAGAAGCCAATGTCCTCAACTACGGCTGTGGAAGGAAGGAAAACCTTCTGGCTCTTCTTGATGCAGCTGACAGGGCCATCTCCATCCAGGCATCAACATTAGGAGGCACCTACAAAGTCCCACAGGTTCGTGTGTGTTTCTCTCTCTCTGGTAAAGTGAGGGGTGGGTGGTGGTGGGTGAGCAATAGATGCAGGTGGATCTAGATAGACTTGAACCCTGGGCCTATCTAACAAAATGAAATTCATTGTAGAGAAAAGTAAAGACTTACACTGAGGCTAGCAAAACCAAATGTGCAGGTACAGATCAGGTGAAGCCTGGCTCAATAGCAGGAACTGGGAGAGGGATCTGGGAATCTTAAGGGACAATCTCTCAACTGTGAGCCAACAATGTGTGGCAGCAGCCAAAAAAAGCCACTGCAATCCTAGGCTGCATCAACAGAAGGAGATAATCCAAATCACGGGAAGTATTGGTACCACTTTATAAAGCCTTGGTAAAACCACCCTTGGAAGAGGGCATGGAGCCTTTTCAGCACTGAGTCCTCTTGTCAGGGATGCGATCTGGAAGAGGAGTTGCCCAGTGTGCACGTTGGCTGGTCTGTTAATGGCGCCCACGCCAGTGGCGGGTTTCAATTTTTTTTAGAATCTATTCTGTAGGTGTGGCCTGTTTTGTGGGAGTGGCTCGGTGGCCATGTGACTGGGTGGGAGTGGCTTGGCAGTCATGTGACTGGCTGGGCATGGCCAATTTGTAAAATGGGATGAAGCTCACTAAAGAATGCACTTGCTTAGTAACGAAAATTTTGGGCTAAATTGAAGTCATGAGTTTTCTTTCTTTCCTTCCTTCCTTCCTTCCTTCCTTCCTTCCTTCCTTCCTTCCTTCCCTCCCTCCCTCCCTCCCTCCCTCCCTTCTTCCTCTTTCTTTCCCTTTCTTTCTTTCTCTCCTTCCTTCCTTCCCTCTTTCCTTCCTTGATTCTCTCTCTCTCTCCCTTCCTCTTTCTTTCTCTTTCCATTTTCTTTTTCTTTTTTTCTTTCTCTCTTTGTCTTTCTTTCTCTTTTCCTATTTCTTACTCTTACTCTTTCTTTCTTTCCAAAGGGACACAATAGGTGGACCTAACTCAGGGGTCTGCAAAGTTGGCTCTTTTAAGAGTGGTGGACTTCAACTCCCAGAATTCCCCAGCCAGCTTTGCTGGCTGGAGAATTCTGGGAGTTGAAGTCCACCACTCTTAAAAGAGCCAACTTTGCAGACCCCTGACCTAACTCAATGTTATGGCACTTTATAAAGCTGACCCACCAACTGAGCAACGGACACTTCACTGCTGTGAAAAAAGTATTCCTTGTATTTCCATAATATTCCACCTTTTATAGGCTTCATAAACATCTTTATTTCCACCAGAGAAGAGAGAGAGATCAGCTGGCAGAAGAGGGCTGCATGGTTAATCTGAGGGGAGAGCCAGCTTGACCTTCCCTTTCCATCCAAAGCCGGTGAAATTGTGGTTATTCTGAACTGGGGAGGGAAAAGGATGAAGGGAGGGGCCCATAGTTTTCTCTCTTGATCCATGCAATATGAAGGCATTGTTTTGGGTGCCTTATTTGTCTGGATAAAAAGAACAGCTGGAGAGGAACAGGCATTTTATCAACTCAGGGGCCCTATCAGGTTTCATACTGTTTGGACAGAGATAGCCAGGCAGGTAAATAGAGATGGATGGATGGATGGATGGATGGATGGATGGATGGATGGATGGGAGGGAGGGAGGGAGGGAGGAAGTTCCATCTTCTGAATCCATTTTCCAGCATGGGAAATATTCTTTGAAATTTTGAAATGAATCCAGATGGACCCAAAATACTTTTGATATTTAGAGGGATGAAACCATCCACAATCTTTAATGTCAACAATTAAAGACCCATCTTTTCCAGCAGGCCGGCCTGGCCTAACCTAATCTACCGTACCAACCTAGTTGTAGTAAATATTACCTAATTGGGTTTTTAAGCTATAAATTTAAACGAGATATTTTAACACAGGGTAAAACATTTAATTTAGTTTTAATTATTTATAATTATTTTATGTATATGCTCTTAAATTCTTGTACACCGCCTCGAGTCCCTTTGGAGAGAGGGGGCGGTCAATAAACCCAAATAAATAAATAAATAACTAGAAAAATTAGTTGTTATAGTTCATTATCTTATATCCAGAAAGGATCCTGAGATCAATTATATTTCCCCAAAGAGTCTCTCCTTCCTTCTCTCCCTCTCCCTCCCTCTCCCTCCCTCTCCTTCCCTCTCTCTCTCCCTTTCTCTCTCTCTCTCACACACAAACACACACACACACAGAGTGAGAGAGAGATGGTGGTGGTGGTAGAGTCTTGCTTTAGTTCTCCGCCATCCCAGAACTGAGCCACGCTGGGGAATTCTCCTGCATGGATGCGCCTGACATCAGCAGCTGGACCAGCAGAGGGAGAGCACCCCCTGCTTTCGGAGGTCTGTCCTCCCAGCCGAATCAGCCGCAATGGGGATTTCTGTGCGGAGGCTCCCGGGGGCGGTGTGCTCAATGGCAGGAAGAACCAGCGCCCGTTCCTTCAAGCGATGACCTCCCACCCTGGCACCTGCCCTGTCACACTGCATGCACCCAGGGCAGCCTCGACCCCTGCCTTCCTGCTGCCTCCAGCCCCCAGCTCTGCTGGGCAGCCGCTCTTTGGTGTCCCATTGCAGTTGGCTTTCTCCTGGAGATCCTTCCTGGCTGGAAGAGAGTTCGGCAGTGACAGGGAAATGGAGGTTTCTTTGCCAGCCTCCCTTTCCCCAGCGGGTCCCGTGGCTGCTGGAGCCGCTTTGCTGAAAGCTTCTGAGCATGCGCGAGGAATGGCGCCACGTTTCCGGAGGCCGTAGAGGCTGAGATCCTCGAATGGCCCCGGAGGGCACTGCCAGCCCTCTTTGACCATCTACGAGGGCTGGCCCGGCAGGTTAGGCAACCCGCTGTCACACCGAGGAGTTTTTGGAGTCGGACGGTGTGGCGACAGTGGCAGGAACGGAGGCAGGAGTGGCGACTCGGCTGGGGTGGCTGCTCGGCCTAGGACGTCTTTGGTGTGACCGGCGTAGCTGGGCACAGTCAGGCGCAGCCGAGAATGGCCAGCGGGGCACGGTCAGCGGCCGGCGGGAACAGCGGCCGGCGGGAACAGCGAACCTGGCTACAGGAATGAGCAGGAGTAGCCACAGGAGAATGGCCAGCGGGGCGCGGTCAGCGGCCGGCGGGAACAGCGAGCCTGGCCGCAGGAACGAGCAGGAGTAGCCACAGGAGCCACAGGAGTAGCGAGCCCTGCCAGCCCAGTAACAGCAAGCCCGGCAGGAACAGCAGGTCCGGCCGACATTGACACCCTTGGTGTGGCCTGCGTGGCTGGGCGCAGCCAGGAATGGCCGGCGGGACGCGACCAGCGGGATCAGCGAGCCCGGCTACAGGAACAGCGAGCCTGGCCGGCCCAGCAGGAATGGCGAGCCCAGCAGGGGAGGTAGGCCTGGAGCAATGGACCGGCTTGGGGCAGCCCTGGTGCGGCTGGGTGCGGCCTGCGACCGGCAATAATAGCTAGCTGGCTACAACAACATCAACCAGCCGAGGAGCGAGGCCCTGGGTGATCGGGGGTGAAAGACTACTGGAGGTGAAAGACTATCGTGGGTGAAAGACTACGATTATGACTATAACATAAACAGTGACTCATTTGTCAACTTCTGAGGGTTTTTTGGACCATCCTCCCTCTGCCTAGATACCCAGGCATATTCACTGGACTATGCTAGATCATATTATTTATATGTTCCATTCTCATTCCCCCCCCCACCCCCTGGAGGTTGGATCTCCTCCATCCCATGTGATTCTATTCTATCATCTCTCCTGACCATCTGACCTGTAACTGCATCACCATATGTGTTATTTCCATCCTAGCCTACTTGTAGCCAATTACCATCTTAGCCCTTTTCAGGGCCAGTAAGGCAGCTTTTTCTATTATATGTATTCCTCGGCTGACCTCCTCGCCCTGCGAGAGTCTCCCCTTGTGCAGGTGTGGCCCTCAGCATTAACAAGGGCCCACCTCAATGACGGATGGATAAATCCCGAGAGGTGGAGGAAGCGTAAGCTCAGAGGGTTTCTAGAGTTTTTTTTATGTAGAGTTTTAAGGGGTTCTGGGGTTGTAGATGGGTTGGTAGTAACTAGGGAGGTGGGTGGGGGGTATAACCCACAGGGTATTGTGTACAGGCCGGCTGGTAATCCCGACGGGGAGGACGTGGTGTCCATTTCAAGGGGGGGGTAAGAAGGTCATTCAACCAGAGTGCCATTCTATCAGGACAGTGTGTGGGAGGGGTAGGTATGGCGGGAGCCGGAGACCAAATCAGCTGTCGGGAGCGCGCACTCGCTGTTTACAAGAGGTTGCGCGCTCCGATCTCCATAGCTCTTCTCTCAACCCAGGAGGTCGGAGTTCCCTGCTCAACGCCAGGTCCGTTATCAACAAGGCCCCCTTCATCCATGATTTGGTATCAGAGGGGCAGCCGGACCTGGTAGGTGTCATGGAAACCTGGCTGGGTCCCGAGGGGGGGTGCCCCTCGTGGAAATGTGCCCACCAGGCTACCGGGCATTCCATCAGCCACGAGCCCTAGGCAGGGGTGGGGGGGGTGGCGGTTATTATGAGGGAGGACCTCGCCTGGCTGTGCCGCAGATCGCCAGCTGTGAGGCCTTAGGTGTGAAGTGGGGCCTTGGGAGGCAGCTGGGCTTGCTGATTGTGTACCTGGCTCCCCACTACGTCTCAGTAGCCCTGCCCGAGCTCCTTGAGGTGATAGCTGAGATGGCAGTTGAGACCCCCAGGCTTTTAGTCATGGGGGACTTTAATCTGCCATCGGTAGGTGAAACCTCTGAGCTAGCTCGGGAGTTCATGGCCTACATGACGGCCATGAACCTGACCCAAGTAATTCAGGGCCCCACCCACACCGGAGACCGCACGCTGGATCTTGTCTTTATCTCCAGCCAGTGGAGGAGTGATCTGGGAGTAGGGGACTTAATGATCACTCCCGTGTCATGGTCAGATCACTCTCTCCTGCGACTAGACTTCCCAACCGCTACACCCCACCGCAGGGAGGCGGAACCGGATATTCCACAATGGTTCCGCCCCAGGCTCCTGATGGATTCCAGGTGAAGCTTGGGCCAATACTGGGAACCCTGACCTGCGACTCGACTGAGGTTCTGGTGGCCACCTGGAATAACGCGGCCACTGGGGCCCTGGACTGGGGAGGAACAAACTCAAACTCAACCCGTCCAAGACCGAGTGGCTGTGGTTTCTGGCATCTCGATATAGCCAACTAACTCCATCGCTGGCTATCCGAGCCGAGACATTGGCTCCCGCGGAAAGGGCTCGCAACTTGGGTGTCCTCCTGGACTCACGGCTGTCTTAGATGACCATGTGACGGCCATGGCCAGGGGGGCGTCAGTTGCGTCCCTTTCTAGATCGAGATGCCCTACGCACGGTCACTCAAGCCCTCGTTATTTCCCGCCTAGACTACTGCAACGCCCTCTACATGGGGCTCCCCCTGAGGTGCAACCGGAGGCTCCACCTAGTGCAGAATGCAGCCGTGCGGGGGATTCTGGGAGTCTCTCGTTACTCCCATGTAACACCTCTCCTGCGCGAGCTGCACTGGCTGCCTGTGGTCTTCCGGGTGCGCTTCAAGGTCGTAGTTACCATCTTCAAAGCACTCCATGGCTCGGGTCCTGGTTACTTACAATACAATACAATAGCAGAGTTGGAAGGGACCTTGTAGGTCTTCTAGTCCAACCCCCTGCATGGGCAGGAACCTTATACCATTTCAGACAAATGGCTGTCTAACATCTTTTTAAAGACTTCCAGGGTTGGGGCATTCACAACTGCTGGAGGCAAGCTGTTCCAGAGGTTAATTGTTCTTACTGTTAGGAAATTTCTCCTTAGTTCTAAGTTGCTTCTTTCCTTGGTTAGTTTCCACCCATTGCTCCTTGTCCTGCCCCCAGGTGCCTTGGAGAAAAGTTTGACTCCCTCTTCTTTGTGGCACCCTCTGAGATATCAGAACACTGCTATCATGTCTCCCCTGGTCCTTCTCTTCATCAAACTAGACATACCCAGCTCCTGCAGCCGTTCTTCATATGTCTTAGTCTCCAGTCCTCTAATCATCTTGGTTGCTCTTCTTTGCACTCTTTCCAGAGTCTCCACGTCTTTTCTACATCGTGGCGACCAAAACTGTATGCAGTATTCCAAGTGTGGCCTTACCAAGGCACTATACAGTGGCATTAACACTTCACGCGATCTAGATTCTATCCCTCTGTTGATGCAGCCTAGAACTGTGTTGGCTTTTTTGGCAGCTGCTGCACACTGCTGGCTCATATTCAAATGGTTGTCCACTAGGATTCCGAGATCCCTCTCACAGTTGCTACTATTGAGCAAGGTACCACCTATACTGTACTTGTGCATTTGGTTTTTCTTGCCTATATGTAGGACCTTACTTTTTTCACAATTGAATTTCATTTTATTAGACAGTGCCCAATGTTCAAGTTTGTCTAGATCCTTCTGTATCTTAAGCCTATCTTCTGGAGTGTTGGCTATTCCTGCCAGCTTGGTGTCATCTGCGAATTTGATGAGTTCCCCATTTATCCCCTCATCCAAATCGTTGATGAAGATGTTAAAGAGTACTGGGCCTAAAACAGAGCCTTGGGGGACTCCACTGCATACTTCCTTCCATGTAGATGCAGTTCCATTGAGGACTACACGTTGAGTGCGGTTGGTCAGCCAGTTACGAATCCATTTGGTGGTGCTGCTGTCTAACCCACAATTTTCTACTTTATCTAATAGTAGGTTATGGTCTACTTTATCAAATGCCTTACTGAAGTCCAGGTAAATTATATCAACAGCATTCCTCTGGTCCACTGATTTTGTTACTTTGTCAAAGAATGCAATTAGATTCGTCTGGCATGATCTGTTTTTGACAAACCCATGTTGGCTTTTGGCTATTACTTTGTTTGCTTCTAGGTGTTCATTTATTTGTTGTTTAATTATCTTTTCCAGAATCTTTCCTGGTATTGAGGTCAGGCTGATGGGTCTATAGTTTCCTGGATCTGTTTTTTTTTCCTTTTTTGAAGATGGGAACCACATCTGCTCTTTTCCAGTCTTCTGGCAGTTCCCCGGTGCTCCAGGATCTCTGAAAGATATAGTTCAGTGGTTCTGAGATCTCGTCTGCCAGTTCCTTCAGAACCCTGGGGTGTAATCCATCCGGTCCTGGTGATTTGAACTCGTCCAGGGCAGACAGGTGCTCACTTACCATTTTCTTCCCTATTTCAACTTGTGTTCCTAATCTGATATTTGTGGTGCTGTTTTTGATTGATTGGACTGTTTTATCCCTTTGTGTAAAGACAGATGCAAAAAAAGAGTTAAATAGTTCTGCTTTCTCCCTGTTGCTTATCATCTTCTTGCCATTTTCTCCCAGCAGTGGACCAATTGTTTCCTTAACTTTTTTCTTATTTTTAACATGTTGGAAGAAGCTTTTTTTGTTATTTTTTACTTTTTTGGCAAGCCTTTCTTCATTGTGAGCCTTAGCTTTCCTCACTTCATCTTTACAGGCTCGGGCTATTTGCTGATATTTTGCCTTGGTTATGTCCCCCTTTTTCCACTTTTTATATTTATCCTTTTTGTCTTTCAATTTGTCAGAGAGTTCTTTATGCAGCCATGCTGGTTTCTTTTGGGAACTGTTATTTTTCTTCTTCATTGGTATTGCGCTGGACTGGGCTTTTATAATCTCACTTTTCAAAATTTCCCAAGCTTCTTGAGTTGTTTTCCCCTTGAGGATTCTCATCCATGGAATCCTTCCCAAGCTCTCTCTGAGTTTATTGAAATTAGCTCTCTTGAAGTCTAAGACTCTAGTTTGAATTTGTTCAACTACTTTTGTTTGCATAATGTTGAATTCCAGTATTTCATGATCGCTTGCCCCCAAAGTTCTTGTAGCTTCTACACCTTCTATCATTTCCTCTCTGTTAGTGAGAATTAAGTCCAATATTGCTGATCCCCTTGTTCCCTTCTCTACCTTTTGGGAAACAAAGTTGTCTGCTAGGTTTGTTAGGAACCTGTTGGATCTTCCACTTGGTGCAGAGTTTGTTTCCCAATTGATGTCAGGGTAGTTAAAATCTCCCATTACTATTGCAGTGTGCTTCCTACATACCTTAGTTAGCTGGTTAGCAAAAAGTACATCCACTTCCTCTGCTTGGTTGGGTGGCCTGTAGTATAGACCTATGACAATATCATTCCCCCCCCAACCTTTAATATTGACCCAAATACATTCAAGATAGTTCTCATCATTGTTGTGCTCTATTTCTGTAGAGATGTAATTATTTCTTATATATAGTGCAACTCCACCTCCTCTTTTATTTGGTCTATTTCTTTTAAATAATTTAAATCCTTCTAGCTGTATGTTCCATTTGTGGGTTTCATCCCACCAAGTTTCTGTAATGGCAACAATATCGTATCTGCCCTCATTTACTTGAATTTCTAATTCACCCTGTTTATTCCTCATACTCTGTGCATTGGTGTATAGACATTTGAGTCCATTTTGATTGACCCTGTGTTTTCTGTCTACGAAACCTGTGTTATGCCTGACTATGGTTCTCTTTGCCCCTATTTCTTTGCCACTTGTATGGTTCATGTACATGGTATGGCACCCACTGTTAATTGTTTGGTTTTGCTTGACAGCAGTGTTGATAATATTACCTGCACAATTATCTATGTTACACGCACTGATAACCCTATGAATTTTAGTTTGCTGGGGACAGAAATATTCTTTATCTATTGATTCTCTGTCCCCACTATTCAGTTTAAATGTTTAGCCAGGAAATCTGTGAATTTAGTGCCAAGTAACTCAGTCCCTTTCTTGGATGGGTGCAAACCATCTCTTTTGTACAGTTTATCATTGGACCAGCTGCAGGCATCATGACTAATAAGACCAAAGCCTTCCTTTTTACACCACTCCTTTAGCCACACATTAAACTCTGCTATGCGCTGGCCCTTTCCTTTTTGTTCCTTGTATACTGGTATAACCTCTGAGAAGATAAGCCTACAACCTGTACTACTAAGTTCGTACCCCAAACTCTGGAAATCATTCTGCACAGAAGCTACATCTTTATGGGACAGATCATTTGTGCCAAGATGTATAATAGCATCAACTTTACAGTCCTTACTTGCATTCTTGACTATCTTAAGAATACGCCTCTTGTCTCTGCTGGCTGTAGCACCCGGTAAACATCTGACATCTTTCAAAACCTCCATATCCTTACCTAAGTTTACATCTCTTACGATTGAGTCACCAATCAGGAGGTGACTTCTCTTTTTGGGTACCTTGCTCTTGTTGTGTGACTGATGCATGATCCCTGGTTCACACTTTTGCATTTCTGAAGTAGGTTCTTCACTTTGGACCACAATCCGCTGCTTATTTGAGTCGTCATTATTACCTTGACCTGTCACTTTAGTGTCCCCATTAAGATCAGCAAGGGCGCTATATCTGTTATGCTGGGACACAGCAAAAGTTTTGTGTTTGTGGGTCACAGCTCTCACCCTGCCAGATCCCACAGTTGTCCAGGCTGCTCTTCTTCTGTGGGATCTTTGCGGTAGGGGAGGCTGGTAGTGTGGCATCTCCACAGGGTGGAGTGGCCGAATTGGACACTTAATTTCTGCCTGGAGATCACAAATTACAGATTCAAGATATGTTATGTGTCTATGTAATCTATTAATTTGTCTGCAAGGGGGACAGTATCCAAATTTGAAAAGAGTACTGCGGAAGACAGGTGCAAAACAGTTATTACATTGAACTAAGCCAGTCATTTTGAAATAAAATACAATCACAGTCTTAAGCGCACAAATCTAGAATGTATTATTTCTTTTACCTTTCTCTTTCCCCCCTCCACACAGCCAGAAACTCCTCCCTTTAGCCTCAAGTAGTTCAAAATGGGGAAGTCTTTACCTTTCTTTCCCCCCTGCACACAGCCAGAAACTCCTCCCTTTAGCCTCAAGTAGTTCAAAATGGGGAAGTCTTTACCTTTCTTTCCCCCCTGCACACAGCCAGAAACTCCTCCCTTTAGCCTCAAGTAGTTCAAAATGGGGAAATCTTTACCTTTCTTCCCCCCCTGCACACAGCCAGAAACTCCTCCCTTTAGCCTCAAGTAGTTCAAAATGGGAAAGTCTTTACCTTTCTTTCCCCCCTGCACACAGCCAGAAACTCATCCCTTTAGCCTCAAGTAGTTCAAAATGGGGAAATCTTTACCTTTCTTCCCCCCCTGCACACAGCCAGAAACTCCTCCCTTTAGCCTCAAGTAGTTCAAAATGGGGAAGTCTTTACCTTTCTTTCCCCCCTGCACACAGCCAGAAACTCCTCCCTTTAGCCTCAAGTAGTTCAAAATGGGGAAGTCTTTACCTTTCTTCCCCCCCTGCACACAGCCAGAAACTCCTCCCTTTAGCCTCAAGTGAGAGACCGCCTCCTTGAGAGACCGCCTCCTACCACATTCCTCCCTTCGACCTGTCCACTCTCACAGAGTTGGCCTTCTCAGGGTGCCGTCAGCCGGTCAATGCCAACTGGCGACCCCCAGGGGAAGAGCCTTCTCTGTGGTGGGTCCGACACTCTGGAACGACCTTCCCCCCGATATCCGTACCATCACGGACCTACGACTCTTCCGTTGGATGGTAAAAGCTCATTTCTTTCATCTTGCTGGCCTGACATAGATTAGGGACTATTTTAATTTGTTATTTATGGTTTTAACAATTTATTCAATTTTAGCACAGCTGTATTGGTTTAATTGTTTTTTAAATTTTGTATATTGTGGGGTTTTATCTTTCTGTGCATCGCCCTGAGTCCCTTTTTGGTGAAAAGGGCGGTATATAAATTGAAAATAAACTAAAAAAACTAAAGCTCTCAGTGATGACAAAAGCCGGTCAGGGGTCCAGCAGCCACGGGACCTGCTTGGGGAAGGGAGAGCCGGAACTGACCGCAGGGATTGTGCTTCAGCTTCCGCTGGGAAAATGCCTCTTTTGCCAGCCGCAGGAGGGAAGGAAAGAAGCCGGTCTTGGACAAAGCCTCCCCTTCCCCTCCAGGGAGCCCAGGCCAAAAGAGAGGAGGGGGAGGGCTGGTTGGAAGGAAGGCAAGCGGGCAGTTTGGCTCCGGCGCCTCTTTTGCTCGTTCAGGCAGGAGGAGAAAGGAAGGAGGCATCGGATAATCATGCGGGCCACCTTTGCCCTCGGCCATCGCATCCCTCCTTACTTTCTCCGCCCTCCCGAGTAAAGAAAGGGGCCCACTAAACCTCCTGCTCAGCCGCATTCCCACCAGCCCTCCCCCTCCTCTCTTTCAGCCTGGGCTCTCTGGAGGGGGAGGGGAGGTCTTTCCCAGGACCTGCTTCCCTTACCTCACAGGTGCAGTTCCAGGACAGTGGGGGATTCTTTTTTTCACCGATATGGGGGGCTTAGCCTCCACCCCTGCCTTCTAGGCCACCTTCAGTCCAGCCCCCCACAATCTCACCCCACCCCACCCCACCCACTTGGGGACCCTCCCAGCTGCAGTTGGCATTCTCCCAGCCATCCTTCCTGGCTGCATCCCCAGAGCCTCCCATGGAGGCGGTGTGGGGGCTGCTGACTGACCCATGGCCCGTCTGGATGCCCAGAAGGGAAGGATCAGCAGGAGAAAGCCAACTGCTGCCAGCAATGTTGTATAAAGGAGTAGCCGCCCAGGCAGGAACCCAGGGTGACCTCGATGTCCAGCCTCCCAGCTGTCTCCAGCCCTGCGCAACCTCCCCACCAACCTACTGACCTCTGCTGGACGGCCTCTCCTTCGCACACACACAGGACGATCAGCTGGCTGGAATGTTGCAGGAAATAACGAGGCTTGGACTTCTCAGAATCAGGAAAAGTTTATTTATGGCTGCCAGGTTCAGAAAGCTAGTCAAAGGCCAGCATGGAACTTCTGAACAGTCTTCTGATAGCAAACACTCATTCTTATACTTTGACAAAGAGAGCATCACAGGAAACACTTAACTCCTCTCTGATTGGTTCAGCTCCTTATTGCTGGGCAGAGAAGCATGCAGGAAACCCCAGTTCCATTCTGACTTATGTGGGTAAGCCCTCTGTCTGACTTGCAAGGGGCTTGGACTTCCAACTGACTCCATCTACTTACAAGCAGGTGTTTGTGATTTGACTCTTGAATTTCCTGAGTTCCAGCTTCCTGTCTCAAAGATGCTTTTTGTTCCTTACAAAGCATAAAAATAAAGATGACTAAAGATCATCCAGTCTGACCCCAACTCATTCCACGCTTATGTCTAAAACTCGCTTTATGTCCTGCCTCAGGAAGACCAGCTCTTCCAGTTTCTGGCACTGCCATGCATGCAAAGGCCAGCTGATCGTCCCACACACATGTGCACCAGAAGAGTACAGGGGAAGGCCAGGTGACATAGTTCTGTGTTCCACTTTGCCCGAGTTAAGAAGCTGAGGCAGAGGCTCCATTTTCCCCTCCTAGGGCCTCCGTGCATCTCATTTTTGGCCTCCCCTTCAGCCAGAAGAACTCTGCCAGCCAAAAACGTTGGTCTTACTTTGCAATTTCAGTCCTTGGGGCTTTCAAAGTTACAGCCTGCACTCAGCCAGTGGGTGGGAGCCATGGTGGTGGTGGTGGTGGTGGAATGATATGGGAGGGGCAGCCTTGTGGTCCCACGTGGGACGGGGTCTCCTTCAGACTGGAAATAGAGCAAAGGAAACTCTTTCCCCCCACTTGCTTTGTCCTGTTTCCCCCACTGGAAAGAGCTGTTTGCAACCCACAAGGAGGGGATTCTTTCCTAAGAGCTCCCAATGGAAGGATACCAATGTGCCCCTGAGGAATCTGAGGGTGGGGAAGGCCATGGGGGTCCTAGTGATAGAAGAGACCCTCAAGGCCTCCCCAACCCACTCAGATCCCTCCTGCTTCTCCCTCCCTTCCTGCAACAAGGACTCCCTGACTTTGCAAACCTCTCTCTCCTCTCTTGTTTCTCGGCTTCTTGTCTCATGGAGCAGCTTCCAAGTAAATGGGGCAAGAGAGAGACAGGGAGGGGAAGAGAGCAATCCAATTGTGTGTGTGTGTGTGTCTTTGTGTGTGTGTCTATGTGTGTGTATGAGGGCACCGAAACTGCTGCCAATGGTGTGGGCGACACCTGAGCAGAGAGGCAGGGTGTGTGGGTACATTCCTCCCCATTCAAGCAGGGCCTCCTATTTTTCCCCACCCCAGCCAGCCCCCCCCCCCCCACTCCTGACCTGCTCCCTGCTGGCTCCTGCAAAGCCTCTTCATTCTCCTCCTCCTCTTCTTCATGACGTTGTTCAAGTGCCAGCCAGCTGGTTTTCGGGCCTATGACGAGGGCCAGGGCGGGGCACGCATGAGTATGCAGTGGGGGTTGCTTGTATTGCGCAGCAAACTACATCCTTCTCTCCCAAGTGGCAGTGGGTTCCACAGGACAGGCTCTCATTTCTGCCCTGAGGCAGTGAACTCTGGTGGGCTGGAAGTGAGTGTGAATGGCCTGGTCCAAAACAGGAAAACCTGGAGTTTTTGTACCCATTTTGGCCCTGGAAAGCCTCCTGCACCAACCTGGAAGCAGAAATAAAAAATAAAGCCCTTGCAACTGTTGGAAGGCCGAAGGAAGCCTCCAACCGAGGGAGGAAGCACTGGGGGGGTCCAGGCGATTCACACTCACTTCCAGCCCACTGGAGTTTCCTGGGCAATGCAAGCGCCACCCCCATCCCCATCCCACATACAGCATACTCACAGGCCCCCCGATCCTGGCCCTCGGCAGAGGCCCAAAAACCAGTTGGCCGGCAGGAGGTGGACCTGCATGTGGATGCTAGTGGAGCTGGGCTGGGGCGGCCTGTGTGCCGGGAGAGAAGGCTCTGCGTGCCTCAGTTTCCCCTTCATGGCTCTAATCCTTTTAATTCCTTTTTCAGATCAATTATAGACCAGCTTCAGAGGCTCTGAGTGATAAAAGTCGATTCCCCTTTTTCCACCAGATGGATCTCAAAGAAGGATCCCAGTACCCAGCAATTATCCAGCTGCTCCTCCACTTCAGATGGACCCTGATTGGCCTCTTTGCTTCAGACACAGAGAAGGGAGAGGATTTCATGAGGATTTTCCCTCCTGTGCTTGTCAGGAGTGGAATTTGTGTGGTTATAGCACAACTGTTCTCAAAGACTGGATATACTGCATACCTCAGGGTTTCCCTCTCTAAGTGGAGACAAGTCAACGTCTTTGTTCACTTCATGGAATATGAGTCCATTTGGGAGAGAATTCTTCCTTTCCATTTAACATTTATGCGTCTCCCAGGACCCATTGAAGGGAAAGTCTGGATCCTCACAAATTTTGCAGGGTATGAAATAAAAAAGCACAGACTTCTCACATACATCCATAGTATTTGGAACTTTGGTTATCAGGGAAAAGAAAGGCCAAGAGATTCTGCCTTTGAACCTTATTTCTTTGTGGAAGAAAAGTTTCAAGATCAACATTTCCACTGTTCTCTTTCAAAGAACATCTTTTCTGTCAAAGGCCGCAGAAGATGCACCCAGAAAGCCCCACTGGAGACCCAAAGGAAATGGGGGAGATTAAAGGGCCAAAATGACTACCACCCTTACAGTCTCATAAAGACTCTTTCCCAGGCCTTGAATGCCGCCTATTCCTCCAGATTGAGGAGGGGAAGGAAGGAGGGAGAAAAGATCTTGGGGTCTCCAAGACTGCAGCCATGGCAGGTATGGGGGGTCCCGATATGGATCCATTAATCTTACATCCTTTGGAGAAGGAATCCAGAGGAGAAGGAGGGGAACCTTCTCAAAAGATCTCGCCAATTTAATTACTCAGGGAATTAATGGTTCCAAAGAGTAGATTCCATGGCATTTTTATATTAAACACTGCTAATTTGAAAATCCTGTATTGTTTCTTAAATAAATCCCCTTATTTGTGGGTTTGTGATGAGCCTCGTGGAGTTCCACCTTCCTTCCGTCCCCATTGCAGGTGGGTCTGTGTGCAGCTGGAGAGGCAGCTAAGCCCCCCTATTCTCCTCCAATGAAAGGGAGCCTGGCGTGGATCTGGATACTTTATTGGGAGAACAGGGCAGGTGAAACAGAGGAGAAGCAAAGAGTGGAAATCAAATAGAAAGAAGAGATAGGCAGCATTCACTAACAGCCAGCAAAGGAGCAGCTGGAACCTCTCCAGTGATGCTCCATGTGAGGGACGGAGGCCGTCTCCGGATGACCAGGGATCTCGGTCACAACAGCTGCTTCTGTCTTCTCCAAAGGCCGACAGAAAACAGAGTCTGGCTTCAGACCATAGAATTAGGCTTCTCTGCCCCCGGACACTAAGTGGGGCTGGAGCAACAACAGCACAAGAATTCCATGTTGTGGCATGACAACCTTTGTAAATTTGGAGGAGACCCTGAGACCATCTAGCCCAACCCCTCCTCTCTGCAGGAATCCCAGTTGAAGCTTCTCTGACTGATGGCTGCTCAGTCTTTGCATTCAGACAATCCATGAAGAGGAGACTGAACTTCTCTGCTTTCCTGGCTCAGCTCTAAAACAGCTCAGCCTTTTATCCTGTTTTTCTCTCTCATTCCGCTAAAATCTCCTCTCTTGTAACTGGATTCCTTTTTCCACCTCTGACACTCTGGAATAATAGTGAGCAGATCTTACACTCGTGTGTAACAGGAGTCAGTGATTGGAAGAGGGCTGGATCCAGTGGGGGGATTCAAAAAAGTTTACTACCAGTACTGTGAGCGTGGCTTGGTGGTCATGTGATTGGGTGGGTGTGGCCAACATGACATCACTCACATCAAAGGGAACCTTGCCTGGTGTCTCCTTCCCTCAACAAGATACAATTTCTCTGTCTATTTATTTACTGCTACTGACCATTCAAAATATGCAATTTAATCCTATGTATAAATGCCATATGTGTGCATACATATTACATAGCATTGTGTGTGTATAGGCACACAAAATGATACACACACACACACAGCTCTTCTAAAACTCTACACATTCAACCTCACTTTCTGCATTTGGAAAAACACACCCAGAGTCCACTATCTGCCACACATTTAATTGTAACTTCTGCCTATGAGAACATTACAGAGGCCTTCAGATGCTCTTCCCTCTCCTGCACATGACTGTCAGAGCCAGGAGATGTCATGGATTGAGGAAAATGTGGCAAAACTCACTTAACAACGTTCTTGCTTAACAATGAAAATGTTGGGCTCAATTGTCATAAGTCAAGGACTATCTCTGCCTTCCTCTGCATGGCAGCCTTGTCCTAGTAAACCCCTTCCTTTTTTCTGGCAATTTAACCAAAATATTCCAGAAGATATAAGGTTGTAGGGGGTTGGACTACATGACCTCCGAGGTCCCTTCCAGCCAACTGTGCTGTTTCAAAGAGTCTTCTTTTTTTCCTTTTTTTAATTGCAAAAGTTTTATTCAGACAAGTTTTCCCCCCTTTTACCCCCCCGACATATAATATAAAATCACATACAAAAAGTATACCCCTCACCTCCCCCCGTCTTAAAATAAAGTTCTCATTCAAATATTAAGTATTATACCCCCGACCAACATGATATAAATTTAGTGTAAGATACATCAATCTCTCCCTGACACCCTCTTCTAAGTTAATTCAGCATATATACATCATAACATAAGCATATCCCATTATACCCATCTCTATATTACTTATCCACTTATATTTCCCCACCCTCCACCCTAACCCACCCCCACCTCCCAGTCAATCCCACCCCCCCCTGAGTTCCGCTATACACCACTTTAAACATTCCAAACATCCCAGATATTGTTTAATCTATTCACCTATCAATCGAAACATTCCTACCTAAAGGCTACATGGTATTTCCCAGTCTGATATTTATTCTGTATATAATTAATCCATTTTGCCCATTCCTGTGTGTAGCTCTCCTGCTTCTGGTCTTTTAGGAAAGCTGAAAGTTTTGCCATTTCCGCAAACCCCGCCACTTTTTGAATCCATTGAGCAATTGTCGGTACAAAATCTTTCTTCCAATGTTGAGCAATCAACAACCTAGCTGCTGTAACCATATACAAAAACAATTTTGTTTCCCCTTTACGAAAATCCTTAGTTATGCCCAATAGAAACATTTGCAGGGTAAATTCTAATCTTTTCTTAAATACGTTTTGCATAACCCACCATATTTTTATCCAAAAAGCTTTGACCTTATTGCAAGTCCACCATACATGGAAGAAAGTAGTATCTAAACACCCGCATCTCCAGCATTTAGGTTGAAAATTAGGATACATACATGATAATTTCTTAGGATCCAAATACCATCTATAAAACATTTTATAAAAATTCTCCCTTAAACTTTGTGACTGTGTAAATTTAACATTTTGAACCCATATTTTTTCCCACGTATCCAACATAACGGGTTCATCAAAATTCTGAGCCCATTTAATCATACAATCCTTGACCAACTCACTTTCTGAATCCCTTTCTAACAGTACATTATATATTCTTTTAACATGTTTTGGGCCAGTCTCTTTTATCTGCTTGATCAACTCCACTTCTTTATCCATAAAACCAATCCTGCGATCTTCTTTCCATCTCTTCTGTAACTGTGTGTAGTGTAACCAATTTAAAGTAATTCCTGCCTCCAACAGTTGTTCCAAAGTTTTCATCTGCCATTCGCCCCTGTCAAAAGTAAGCACATCTTTATATAAACACCCCCCGAGTGACTTAGTATTTGTAATCCACATGATGTCTGCAAGATCCAACCAAAGCGGTATTTTATAATCCCAATTAGGCCGGTGCTTCCTCCAAATTCTCATCAGGGCACTTCGGAGAGCATGATTGTTAAATACTTTATCCACCTTTTCTTCATAAAACAGATATGCATGCCAACCCAACACAAGATCATGACCTTCTATATTCAATAGTTCAGATTTTGTTTTCCCAAACCAATCTGCCACACACGTCAATGCCGCCGCTTCATAATACAATCGAAGGTTTGGGAGTCTAAGGCCACCTCTTTCACGAGTATCTTGCATAATCTTCATCTTTACTCTCGGCTTTTTCTCCTTCCAAACAAATTTATTTAATGTTGCTTGCCATTCTGACAAGATTTTATCTGATTTAAGCACCGGTATCATCTGAAATAAAAAAATGAATCTAGGTAGAATATTCATTTTAATTGCTGAAATCCTTCCAAGCAGAGATAGTTGTAGCTTATTCCAAGCTTGAAGATCCTTCTGTATCTGTTGCCACAACACTTCATAATTATTTGAAAAAAGTTTTGTATTTATTTCTGCAATTTGTATTCCTAAATATTTAACTTTAGAAACTGTTTCAAAACCTGCCCAGCTTTCAAGTGACTTCCTCTGAGTCTCTGACATATTTTAACCATCATTTTCGTTTTGCCTTGATTCAATTTAAACCCAGACACCATGCCAAATTCTGCTATGATATTTTTCATCTGAGTTACTGAGTTCATAGGATGTGAGAGGGTAACAACCAGATCATCGGCAAATGCCCTAGTTCTGTATTCTTTTTGCCTAATAATTATACCACTTAAAGAGTTAGAATCCCTAATTGTATTCAACAAGACTTCCAGGGTTAAAATAAATAACAATGGAGA
Organism: Rhabdophis nuchalis; assembly: GCA_039707465.1. Classification (NCBI taxonomy): domain Eukaryota; kingdom Metazoa; phylum Chordata; class Lepidosauria; order Squamata; family Natricidae; genus Rhabdophis; species Rhabdophis nuchalis. The sequence goes on along the minus strand of CM077655.1, from coordinate 23,012,440 downwards.
TAGTGGGCACCCTTGCCTTGTACCTTTTTGTATTTCAAAAGTTGCAGTCAAACTTCCATTAATAATAAGTTGCGCATATTGCTGCTGATAAATTGCACCAATCGCTTGTCTCAATCGTGGTCCCATATCCATCTTTTCCAAAGTCTTGGTTAGAAAGTTCCAGTTCACTCGATCGAAGGCCTTCTCCGCGTCCAAAAAAACCAGCACTGCCGAGATCTGCTTATTCTTATCAAGATAGTCAATCAGATCTATAATTTGTCTTACATTCTCCTTCATGTGTCTCCCTTCAATAAATCCTGCTTGGTCATCATGAATAACTGGCATCAATCTGTTGGCAAGTACTTTAGCATATATCTTATAATCCGTGTTTAGAAGAGATATCGGTCTGTAATCCTCTGGTTTCATAGGGCCATCTTTGTCCTTAGGTATCAATGATATAAAAGCCGCTTCCCATGAGGAAGGTATTTTACCTCCTTGTTGTATATTACAAAATAACTCTGTAAGATATTCCATCATTTCCAATTGTAAAGTTTTATAGTAGACTGCCGTCAATCCATCAGTCCCTGGAGCCTTGGCTAATTTAAGTTGATTTATAGCTAAAGCAATCTCCTCTGCAGTTATCAAGCGTTCCAGATTTGCCTTTTGGAGCACATTTATTTTGGTAACCCTTTTTCCTTCCAAAAAGTCATCTATTGAATTATTCTGTATATTATCCTGTAGATATAACTTGGTGTAGTAATCCACAAATGATTTTTTAATCGTGTCCTGTTGATATACCATTTTCCCTCCATATTCAATTCTGTCAATAATTCTATTATTCGTATTTTTTCTCAAGGTGTAGGCCAACCACCTACCAGGTTTATTCGCATTAGCAAAAGTGTTATGTTTAGCAAATTGTAAGTTGGTTGCTGTTTGTTCTGATATAAGCATTTGAAATTGATCTTTCAACAGCTTTATCGCCATTTGGAGTGAAACATCTTCTGGATTTACTATAAGTAACTGCTCCTTGTTTTTAATTTCGTTTTCCAATTCCGTTCTTTTTTTCTGCCTACTTTGTTTATGTTTAAAATTCATATGTATCAAACCCCCCCGCATATAAGCTTTACTCGCATCCCATACTATTTCAATAGGGGTACCTTTATTCATATTAAAACTAAAAAATTCCTTCATATGTTTTTTAAGTTCTTCAATATTTTTTTCATATCTAAATAAATTTTCATTTACTCTCCATGACCTTCTTGACCTCTTCCCTAGATCGATCTCTAACCACACCGGGCTATGATCAGTTAATGTCCTGGGGAATATCTTAGTTTTCTTAGCTTTAGGAAGTAAATCCGGTGTTAACAAAAAAAAATCAATCCTTGAAAAAGATTTGTGCCTTTCTGAGTAAAAAGAAAAGTCCATCTCTTTTGGGTGTTGTATCCTCCAAACATCTTTTAACTCCAAATCATTTTTAAGATCAAAAAAACCCCGTGGTAATTGGGTGGAGACTTTAGTCATTGTTCTCTTGTCTATCCTTGGAGAGATCACACCATTCCAATCTCCCATAATTAAAACACTCTTAAAATTCCAATCCAAAATTTTCAAGTGAAGCATCCTGTAAAAGCTTTCTTGTTGTTGGTTAGGTGCATATATTCCTACCAGCAAGATAGGACCAAAATCTGTATCAAGTTCAATTGCTATAAATCTACCACTGTCATCCGCCTCTATAATTTTAGCTGAAAATCTTTTGTTAATATATATTACCACACCATTTTTCTTTACTAAGCTGGAGGCTGCATAAAATGTTCCCAATCTTGGGTTCATTAAATACTTCTGATCTTGCAGCCTGATATGAGTTTCTTGAAGGCAGATCACATCATTATTAAATTGCTTCAAATAATTAAATATTTTTCTCCTTTTTTGTGGAGAGTTCAATCCATTCACATTCCAGGATAATAGTTTAAACATCTTTAGGCCTAGTCTGAAACATTGAGAGCATTTGCTGAAGATCTCTCTCCACCAGACTAGTCTTCGGCTCTGCTCCTCCCACAGCTTCAGTTTCCTTCTTGTCTTTGCCTTTGTTCCTCTTGGTACCTTGTCCTTGTGGCTGCCCCTGCTTCTGAGAATCCAGCAATTGTCTAGTCGTAGATCTAGTAACACGTTGTTCCACAGGCTCAAGTAATGGCATTTCAATAAATGTCTTAGACGGTTCCTCCAAAGAGGAACTTAGAGGGAGCCGGGAAGAATCCAATTGAGATCCACCTGTAGCACCCTGGGCTTCTCTCTCTTTTTGCGTCTGCAGTATCTGTTCTTCTGTCTCTTTCTCAAATAGCCTCTGCTCCAAAGCTTCCAGGTCTGCTGATGTAGGTGTAGATGTACGTGGGGGCGCTGCAGTTGCCATCAGTATTTCATGGTAAAATTCTCTTGCCTTGTCTATAGTATTCAGACGATATCTCACCCCTTCATATCTGAATATAACACCCATTGGTGCATCCCACCTAAACGGTATCTCTCTTTTCTTCAGCTCCACTACCAAAAATCCGAAATCCCTTCTGAATTTTAACATTGCCGGAGGCAACTCCTTGAAGACACTAATCCGATGTTCGTCTACATGAATAGAGGAGTAGTAAGACTTCTGTACAATATCATTTCTGTAATTTCTCTCAGTAAAATATATCACAACATCTCTTGGCAATTGTCTTTGTAAAGCTATACGTGAGTTTACTCTGTAGATTTTATCCATTTTATCAGAAATTTCATCAGGAGCAACTCTTAACAATTTAGCTAAAGCATCGGCGCAAACTTTTCTTAGGTCTTCTTTAGGTTTTTCTCTGATACCCCTCAGCCTGATCGCATATTCCATGGAACGAAATTGTATCATAATAATCTCGTTATCTATCCTGCGCATGTTCCCTTCCATTTCCACAAATTTCAGGTCCGTTTCCTTTGCTTTGGCTTCCACTCCTAAGGCCAGGTCCTCAATTTTGTTATCAATTTTAATCATAATTTCAGACAGACCCTTAGCCACAGCTTGCATATTTTTATCCGATTGTTCTAATTTATCCTGAACCATTCTCTTAATCTCTTTATTCTCATTAGCCAAAAAGTTCATTAATTCTTTAAAATCCTGAGGAGTTACTGCACCAGCTTGTTCCGTTGCCATGTTTTTAAACTTTCCCAAAGAGAGTTCTCTTCAAAATGTCAAAATTAGACAATAAATCATGTAATGCGTTTAACTTTATAGCTCTGCTCCCCCTTCGCCTCGAGCTCCAGAGGTTACACAGAGACTACAATCCACAAGTCAGTTAATAGTTAATAGTTTAGCTTTCGTTTCGTCTCATCTGGTAATTAACGCCATCTTGGTTCCTTCATTCTAAAAGCTGTGTCTGAAATCTACTGTTTTCTGGTGAAATCACCAAGTTTAATTACTTGCGTTTGCGATGAGATGCCAAGAAGTTTCCTTTGAAGTACGAAGTATCTTGGAATGTAGATATAAAGGTAAAAGCAGTTTGCTTCGCCGTGCTAATTAGCACGGGTTCCACACCCTCCTGGAGAAGATCGCAGCCTATGGAGGGTGGGGCCTCTCCTTACTCGCTCCTCAGAGGAAACTAACCTTCTGGGGGCTTCGCAAGTGGGCCCCTCCCTGGCAGCAAAAACTCCCTCGCAAGTTCATTGAGAACTTGGAGTTCCGAGACGCTTTGATGGTATAAAAAACGCCTCCATGGGGGGGTGGGATGGCAGGCTTGAAAAAAAACCTGCCGGCAGTAACTGCAACCGGAAGCGGACTCAAAGAGTCTTCTGAAGCCAGAGTTTGTGTCCTTCCTCCCTCTCATTTTCTCTCTCTCTCCCTTCATCCCTCCCTCCATGTATCTATCTATCCATCCAGCTATATCTCATTCACTTTCTCCTCCCTCCCTCTTTCTTTCTTCCCTTATTCTTTCTTCCCTTTTTCTTTCTTTCTTTTTTCTTTTCTTTCTTGTCTCTTCCTTCTCTCTCCCTTTCTCTCTTCTCTCTCTCTTTCTTTCTTTCTCTTTTCTAAATTATTTTTTATTTTTAGTTTTCAGAACAAACACAACACAAAAAATAAAAACAAAAAAAACAAAAAAACCCTCTTTCCTTACGTACTGTGTATCAATTGGTTACAAAGCGAGTAAATAAATAAATAATTTTTTCTTCCCCCCATGCATTCCTTTCACCGTCACCTGTAATTTATGCAAATTCTTGTATTTTAAATCGACTATATTTGTGCATATTACCATCCTCATATCCCCATTCTCGTTTCATTGCGGTTTCTTTCCTTTCTGCCAGTAATACAATGCAAGATTGAATAAATTAACCCTTTTTCCACCTTCTAGTTAGGATCTTTTTCTTCACTTCAGTTCCTCACCATTATTCTTCCCTTTTTCTAACCATTGATACCACAGCTCCCAATTTCCCCCCCTCCTCTTTGTGTTCATTTTTTAGTAATTTAGGTAACGTATCTAATACGGCACAATCGGTTATCTTGTGTATTAGGCTTTCTCCTGACGGAATGTTGGGGGTTTTCCATCTTTGCGCAAGGAGCATCCTTGCCACGGTTAGCACATACGTGATCAGGTACTTGGTTCTTTTACTCATTGGGCCTGGCAAGATTCCCAGGAGGAAGAGCTCTGGCCTCCTATCCACTTGAATCCCTGTTATCTCCTGCACCCATCTCCTTACTCTATCCCAGGATACCTTCACCTTTGGGCAGGTCCACCACATATGGTCGTAGGTCCCCCGCTTGGCCCCACACTTCCAGCAGGCCGATGATGAATTGGAAAAGATCCTAGCAAGTCTGGCTGGCGGCAAATGCCACCGATATAACGTTTTATATTGGTTCTCTTTATAGGACGAAGCCAATGTGGCTTTGATATTTTTATTCCAAATTCCTCTCCACTTAGTTGTATCAATTTCATACCCAAAGTTTTTAGCCCAGGCAGTCAGAGGATCCCTCATCACGTCTTCTTCCTCTACCTTCCAGAGTAGCATCAGCTTATAACACTTTGTTATAGTTTTTTGGTCATTAGTTAATATGAGTTTAGTTCTTTTCTCTCTCTTTCTATTCCTTCCTTTCCTCCTTCCAAAGCCAGGAGACCCACCTGAAACAACAACTCCTTGGATGAAACCGACCATTTTACACACACACACACACTCCTCCACCCAGCTCTGCTCCTCGATTCATTGTTTGCTTGTAGTGGTGGGCCAATCGCCAAAGTCCTTTCCAAGCGCCCGGCAGCATCGCTCGCCTCCCAGGAAAGTCCGGCTGATTAACTAGATTAATTGTGCAGGCAGCAGTCTTCCTCTCGCCTCTTCTGCGCAAGCTTTTCTCTCTGGAGCAGCCACAGGAGGGGGATTTATGGGGAGTTGGAAGGGTGGGCAGCTTCCTTGCACTGCACGTTGGAATGGGAGGAAAGAGAGAGAGAGAGAGAGAAAGAATGAGAGAGAGAGAGAGAGAGAGAGAGAGAGAGAGAATGAGAGAGGGAGAGAGAAAGAATGAGAGAGAGAGAAAGAATGAGAGAGAGAGGGGGGGAGAGAGAAAGAATGAGAGAGAGGGGGGGAGAGAAAGAATGAGAGAGAGAGAGAGAAAGTATGAGAGAGAGAGGGAGAGAGAAAGAATGAGAGAGAGAGAGAAAGAATGAGAGAGAGAGAGAAAATGAGAGACAGAGAGACAGAGAGAGAATGAGAGAGTGATAGAGGGAGAGAGAAAGAATGAGAGAGAGAGAGAGGGAGAGAGAAAGAATGAGAGAGAGAGAGAATGAGAGATGGAGAGAGAGAGAGAAAGAAAGAGAGAGAGAGGGAGAGAGAAAGAATGAGAGAGAGAGAGAAAGAATGAGAGAGCGAGAGAGAGGAATCAGAAGCTGTTAGACCTTGTGCGGCGCCTGGGAGAATTTCCTCTGGATTTCCCTTCCCTTCCTATTTTACTACCGCTTCAGTGGGTGTGGCTAGAATGGGGGGGGGCTTCTGGCTCGGTGGCGGCTGTGGCTCGGTCTTGAGTGAGCTCTGGGCCTGGTCTGGGGAGGTGGGGAGTGGCTCCATTAGGAGTGATCTGGAGGAGTTTTCCATCAGGATTACAAGGGAGAAGATTTCTTCTTGATCAACCCAGGCTTTCTGGGAATCAGCCTGTTGTTTTCAAAGAGTTTATGGATCATCTTTTTTTCCCCTGTTTCTTTTATTTGTCATCTGTTCTAGAATGTTCCCTATAATTGACCAACTGTGTCAAATATATTTTCTCTATATTTTGATAATTTTTTTTCAAACTTTCTCATTCACCTATGAAGATAATGGCAGTATTTGTATCCTCTTTAATCATATTTGGAGATGAGACAATTGTAGAAGAGAGATTCAATGTGGGATAAAAAACAAAGTTTTCTGTTTTTCAAATTCCTGGATGTTCCCATTCTAGTTTCATCCCTTTCTGGAGAAGAACGAATTTTGGAATATTTCTGAATATGAACTGTACTTGGAGCAAAATGGAGAGATAAAAGCAGATATAGGCATTCACGGCTTCTTGGTTCTCCCCAAGGAGGATCCCAGGAGAGCGATTCTGGCGTATTTTAAAAAAGAGAGACTTTCTATCAGACAAGAGACTCTTTCACAGCTAAAGTTGCTCAATAAGGTGGGAGAAATTTTGGGGTCTTTTCTCTGTTTGCCAAAGCCTGAGGTCCCATTTCAAGTGGGCAAAGCCCAGAGTCTCCAGGGTGGTTGGCCTTCCATGCCACCTAATGGAAGTTCTTCAACAGATGGGACCTAAGTGGAGGGGCTTTGCCATGTTTCATGGAAACCATTTAAGATCTTACTGGCCAGAGGTTTCTTTTTCCATCAGAGTTTTATTCTACACTTTAAAAAATCTAATGGAATAAAAGTTTCCTAACATTTTTACAATAAACCATATTCTCAGTTTTAATATGAATGTATTATCATACTTAAATCTTTTTTTTCAATTCAATCCCTGTAAACTATTAAGTAGAAAAGTAACTTATTCTAATGTTAAATTCCAAAAGCAAAAGGGAGGAAGTAAATGAAGAATTTGCCAGTTGTTCCACCTCCTGCATCTGTTTAGAAGGAGTCAGAGGTTTCCTATCTACCTCAGTGAAGACCAGAGGCTCCTTGTCTCCATCCATTCCTCCCTCCGTTTTCCATGGATGGAGAGTCCTAACATCTTTTCTTTGGCCTTCCTTGTTCTTCTGCTCAGTCCCTGCCTCAGTCCAGATGTGTGGAAAGGTGTCATCCTGGATTTGTCAAGAGGGCTCGAGAAGGAGAGCCAGTTTGCTGCTCTGACTGCGTTCCTTGTCCGGAGGGGACCTTCTCCACTCAGGAAGGTGGGTCACACTGGAGGAAAGGAAGTGGAACTGATTTATTACATGCATCAAATAATAAAGGTCATATGATGGTTCTGAACGTCACACAGGAAATTATTTCAGGTCCCAATTCTTCTCTCACTTTCATAGACAATTTAAAAAAAAAATATTTTTTAAAAAAGTTTTATATTTCTTATCTTCTCTCACTAGAGGTAGTAATAAATGTGATCTGGAAAATGTCTCCTGGTATCGCTTGTTGTCCAAATAAAATATTTCCTGAAAGGTAAAAGGAGAGAATAGAAAGGAAATATATTTTTTCCCTCAGATGCAGAAAAATGCACCAAGTGTCCAGATGATAAATATCCAAATGAGAAGAGAGTCCAATGTATCCCCAAAGTTTTAACCTTCCTGTCTTATGAAGAACTTCTGGGCATCATCCTGGTCTCTTCTGCCCTACTCTTGTTTTTAATCACAGGGGTTGTTTTAATCCTCTTCATTAAATACCGAGAAACTCCCCTTGTCAAAGCCAACAACCGGGACCTCTCCTACATCCTCCTGGTCTCCCTCCTGCTTTGCTTCTTGTCTTCTTCTCTCTTCATTGGCCAACCAAGGAAAGCCACCTGCCTTCTCCGACAAACGGTCTTCAGCATCATCTTCTCAGTTGCCATTTCTTCTCTCTTGGCCAAAACCATCACGGTGGTGCTGGCTTTCCTGGCCACAAAACCAGGAAACCGAGCAAAGAGATGGTTGGGGAAGAGCTTGGCCAACTCCATCATCCTCTCTTCTTCTGCTGTCCAAGTGATCATCTGCTCCATCTGGCTGGGAGCTTCTCCCCCCTTCCCTGACTCTGACCTCCACTCCCAGCCTGGAGAGATCATCCTGCAATGCAACGAAGGGGCCGTTGTCATGTTCTACGTCACCCTCAGCTACATGGGCTTCCTGGCTGCCATCTGCTTCACGGTGGCTTTCCTGGCCAGGAATCTGCCTGGGGCCTTCAACGAAGCCAAGCTGATCACCTTCAGCATGCTGGTCTTCTGCAGCGTCTGGGTGACTTTTGTGCCCACCTACCTGAGCACCAAAGGGAAATACATGGTGGCTGTCCAGGTCTTCTCCATCCTGGCCTCAAGTGCTGGTCTGCTGGGCTGCATCTTCATCCCCAAGTGCTACATTATCCTTCTGAGGCCAGACCTGAACACAAAGGAGCATCTCACAGCGAGAACAAATGTAAAAGCATGAAATATTAAGAGTCACAAACACACCATTATTTGTAAAAGTACTAATTTTTACACGGCTACTAAAGGGGATTCAAAATAATTTAATCATTAAAATAGATCTATCATAAAAGTAGGAGAATTCTTTTACTGTGCGAAACATTTACCAATTCTAAAAAAAAACCCAAATTGTTTCTACAATGATCAGGAATTGTAATATCTATAACAATTATACAAAAATAAGGAACTGGGGTGGGCAGGGGCCAGTATAACCAGTTAAAATAACTACTTTAAACAAAAGTTAGCATTCAAGGGATGAAGTGAAGTTTGGATGGAGAGAGGGAAATAATCTGGAATTGTTTTTATTCCATCCCATGTTTGGATTTCAGCGACTTCCACAAAATAAGAGAAAAAGGGAGAAGCTTTGGAAATCCAGACCATGCAGGAAATTAGAGACAGGTCCTTTCCTGTAGGAGAAAGTGGGATAAAGAGAAAAGGAGGAAAGTGTTAAGAGGAATCCAAACAGAGGGAAGGAAACTCCAGCACGGGGAATGGCTGAGGGAGGAAACTGACCAGGAGGAGCCTGGTTGGAAGTCCTTGTTTTATGGGATCTTCCTGTGTTAAACTGAGGAGTCTCCCAATGAGAAGGTCTCCTGGCCTGGAAGAGCTCCATGGATTGTTTCCATCCTTGTGCTCCAAACTCTGTGGGCATTTCATCCTCAGCTTCCCAGAGACTGGATGGGACAAAAGCAGCATCATAAGCAGAAGCAGGATGTCCATCATTCATGGGGTGAATCAATGAATCCCCTTCCTGTTTCTAAAGAAGAATTAGAGGAACTCAAAGGACTCCTGTGATGTTCTGGGAGAAGAATGGAGGTGAGGCCAGAGTGAATTCCAACAACCCTTTATCTGTATAAATAAAAAGTTAACTATGACTTTGTGCAAAACCGCTAATCTCAGAAACTACTGCATTAATCGCCACCAAATTTTCACACAACGTTCTTTACAAGAGCAGCACCAATGATACGTAGAGATTGTGTGGATATGGCACACTGGTGTCAGGTAAATGCAACACAACTGTACAACTGCAGCTCTTCAGAGTTTTCCTCACTCGCTCAGTCGCCCCCCTGGCCTCCTTTTGCCCCTCCCACCTCGCCACTCGAAACACCGGCAGTTGCAATGATCCCCCACCCTCTGCCTCTTCACCCCCCCCCCACCTGGCCACTCTAAACAACAGCAGTAGATAGGTAGGTAGGTAGATAGAGGGAGCGAGGGAGAAATACAGTAGGTAGGTAGGTAGGTAGGTAGGTAGGTAGGTAGGTAGGTAGGTAGGTAGAGGGAGAGAGAGAGGGAGAAATACAGTAGGTAGGTAGGTAGGTAGGTAGGTAGGTAGGTAGGTATGTAGAGTAAGAGAGGGAGGGGAGGGAGAGGGAGGCGAAACCGAAGCAGAGAGGGAAGGGGGTCGCTGAGAGGGTCTATGAGGGGAAACTTTTTCATTTAACCAAACTTGGCCACAGCAACGCGTGGCGGGTACATCTAGTTCAATCCTACCTGCGAGGCAGCTGAATTCTCTGGCTATCACTGCCCTTTTTAAAGGAAACTGATCACCCAAACAACCAATCAGGAGAGAGCATTTTCCCGCTTCAAGAGAGGACCAGAATGAGAACTTCAACTGACAACTATACACTATTCACCCTGAAAATGAGACCTCCCCAGATAATAAGCCCAGTCGGTCTTTTGAGCACATGTGCTAAAACAAGCTCTCCCTCCAAAATATTGCAACACAGCAGCAGCCATGAGGTGACCATGATCGCCGCCTCCTGTAACCTCAAAAATAATAAGACTTTCCTGAAAATGAGGCCAATCGCTTATTTCGGGGGTCAAAAGAAAATAAGAGCCAGTTGACTCCCACTGGTCTATGGGAAATTGCATCACAATAGCCTGCCCCCTCGGGGCCATTTTCAATATGGCAGGTGATGTAAAGAAATCGCCAGATATAATAAGAAAAACAACTCTACATATAGCATTGCTCATTATGAGAAATACTGCATGATATTCTTTCCTGATCATCCATCAAGCCCTTGCATGCGTTTAGACCTTATAAAACTCATTTAGGTTCGATAGGAGGTAATCCAAGAGAGAAGCAACCTTGAATTAAGGATAGCAGCTTGCCACCAGAAGTCGTGTGTGCTCCATCACTGGAGGGTTTTGAGAAGAGATTGGGCAGCCACCTGTCTGAAATGGGAGAGGGCCGTGGGGGTGAAGCTATGGCGCTCGTGCCACAAGGGCTACACAGAACCTTCTCTGTGGGGACCCAGCCCAGCTCCCTCGTGTTCTACTCAATCAATTTCCTGTGAAAGAAAAAGATCTCACGAAGTTGGAATTGATTGAATCTTTTCACTCTCCTGCTTCCTAGTGGGGAAGATAAGATTCTCCTCCTGAAGCCCATTACGACAAGGAGCCACAATGCGACCAGTCGGGGGATTCATTTTTTCTACTGGTTCTGTGGGTGTGGCTTGGTGGGCGTGGCATGGCTTGGTGGGCGTGGCATGGCTTGGTGGGCGTGCCAACACCCATAATCCAATCCCCCTGCATTCCCCACACACACATCCCACATGCATGCATGACCCCCATTTCGGTGCTACCAGGCCTCCCTGAAACCTCCGGGGACCAAAAACAGTGCATGGGGGGGAGGGAACACATCCCACCAGCCCCTGTGCATGCACATGCTTCTCCCAGCAGAGACCTGAAAATCAGCTGGCCAGTGGGAGGCGTGTGCGTATGTGCAGTGCAACTGACCTGGGCGATGCTCGCGTGCCGGCAGAAATGGCTCCGCCTGCCACCTGTGACACGCATGCCATAGGATGGCCATTACGGATATAAGCCATGGGAAAGACAATGTCCTGCCCCCGTTGGGAGTCTGACTCTCAGATGGGAGACGAACAGCTGGCAGAGAGCGGGAGAGGGGCTCCGTTGGCTGTGGAGGAAACTGGGGAAGGGCAAAGTCAGGCTGGGCAGAGCAGGGGAGAGGGAGAAGAAGAAGGGGGAGGGGGGGCTCAGAGGAAGACCAAGGACCTCTTCCTCCTCTTAGGGCAGGCAGGGAAGACCGGAGAAGAGAGCATCCTGGATTGCATGGCTTACAAGGATGGAATTCTCTACACAAGGCACACCTGGGGATGGAGTTTAAAGGAGAGGCAAATGGGAGGGGCGGTTGTCAGGAACAAACACGGAGTTCATTTGGTGTTAACTGCTTATCTGAGTTCCTGGCATCCTCCTCCTTCACTTCTGGAACTCCTCATCTTGCTTGCCCTGCCGGATTAATTCCCTTCTCTTCCCTTGTTGGATTTATGGTTGGATGTTTTCTGCTTACAACATTTGGACTGGAGAATTGTCAGCCAGAGGCTGCTGCAGGTTTGTGGGAGAGTTTTTCTCCAGGCCGGAGAGTTGAAAGGGACGTTGGGGGCAGAGCTGGGGATAATAAAGGGACTCACAACGGTTCTCTGGCTGTATTGCGTTTTGCACCACACTCCAGGTCATCACAATTATGAACCCCACATTTATGTCATTAAGCGAGACAGTTGGTGACTTTTGTCCTGTTTTACAACCTTACTCTCCACCGTTGTTAAGTAAACCACTGCAGTTGGTGAAGTTAGTAACACGGTTGTGAAGTTAATTTGACTTTCTCCATCGTGTGATCCCCTGAGCACCGTGCAACCATCATAACTACACATTGGTTGCTAACCATTCCTATATGGTTCCGCCCCAGGCTCCTGATGGGCCCGATAAGGTTCCAAAGGGAGCTTGGGCCAATTCCTGTGGACTTGCCCCGCGACTCGACTGAGGACCTAGTGGCCGCATGGTTAAGTGCGGCCATGGGGGCCTTGGACCGAGTCGCGCCCTTGCGGCCTCTCTTGTGGCGACGAACCACCTGGGCTCCTTGGTTTACCGAGGGGCTTAGGGGGATGAAGCGCCACAAGAGACGCCTAGAGAGCAGATGGAGATCTTCTCGCTCCGAAGCCGACTGAACACTAGTGAGAGACCATATTAGGACTTACTTAGTGGCGATAAGAGTGGCCAAACGTGAGTATTGTGCCACTCTTATTGCATCCGCAGATAACCGCCCTGCCGCCCTGTTTGGGGTGACCCGCTCCCTCCTTCAACAGAGGCCGCGGGAAGCCCCTTTACAGGGTCGAGCAGAGGAATTTGGGATTTATCTGCAGGAGAAAATCACTCGGATTTGGAACGAGCTACCCTCCATCGACAGTGGCCCAGTCGAGCGGGCCGAGGCTGTTCTTGTGACACCATCTTGGGAGGAGTTTGATTTTGTTACCACCGAGGATATGGACAAGTTGTCAAAGAGACTTAGGGCTACCACATGTTTATTGGACCCGTGTCCCTCCTGGCTTGTACTGGCATCCTGGGAGACGACACGAGGCTGGCTCCAGGGCATTGTCAACGCATCTTTGAGTGAGGGGTCCTTGCCTGCCGTCTTGAAAGAGGCGGTAGTAAGGCCCCTCCTCAAGAAGCCGTCCCTGGATCCAGCATTATTAGAGAACTATCGTCCCGTCTCCAACCTCCACTTTCTAGTGAAGGTTGTTGAGAGTGTGGTGGCTCAACAGTTTCCGCGACACTTGGAGGAAGTTGATTATCTAGACCCGCGCCAGTCCGGCTTCCGACCCGGGCACAGCACCGAGACGGCATTGGTCGCGTTGGTTGATTATCTCTGGAGGGCGCGGGATAGAGGATATTCCTCTATCCTAGTCCTATTAGACCTCTCAGCGGCTTTTGATACCATCGACCATGGTATCCTATTGCGCCGACTGGGGGGGTTGGGGCTGGGAGGCACCGTTTTGCGGTGGTTCTCATCCTACCTCTCTGGTCGGTCGCAATATGTGTTGACGGGGGCAGAGGTCGGCCTCGAGACCCCTCATATGTGAGGTTCCTTAGGGGTCGGTCCTCTCGCCCCTCCTATTCAACACATATATGAAGCCGCTGGGTGAGATCATCCGTGGTTTTGGGGTGGGATATCATCTGTACGCTGATGATACTCAGTTGTACTTATCCACCCCAGACCACCCCAACGATGCCGTCGAGGTTATGTCCCGGTGCTTGGAAGCCGTACGGATCTGGATGGGTGGTAACAAACTCAGGCTCAACCCGTCCAAGACTGAGTGGCTGTGGCTTCCGGCGCCTCGGTTCAGCCAGATTATTCAAACTCTGGCCATTGGGGGCGAAACACCGCCCCCCGTGGAGAGGGCGCGCAATTTGGGTGTCCTCCTGGATTCCCGGCTGTCTATGGAAGATCATGTGGCAGCCGTGGCCAGGGGGGCGTTTCATCAGGTTCGCCTGATGCGCCAATTGCGCCCCTTACTGGACCAGGGTGCCTTACGCACAGTCACTCAAGCACTCGTCACCTCTCGACTCGACTACTGTAATGCTCTCTACATGGGGCTTCCCTTGAGGTGCACCCGAAAGCTGCAGCTAGTCCAGAACGCAGCCGCGCGGGTGATTACGGGAGCGCCTAGACACTCCCACATAACACCTATCCTGCGCGAGCTGCACTGGCTTCCTGTGGTCTTTCGGGTGCGCTTCAAGGTTTTAACGACCATCTTTAAAGCGCTCCATGGCTCGGGGCCTAGTTATATGCGAGACCGCCTCCTGCCCCATACATCCCTCAGACCAATACGCTCCCACAGAGAGGGCCTCCTCAGGGTGCCGTCAGCTGGACAATGCCGACTGGCGACACCCAGGGGGAGAGCCTTCTCTGTGGCGGGTCCAGCCCTCTGGAACGACTTACCCCCTGAACTCCGCACCATCTCCGACCTCCGCCTCTTCCGCAAGTGTCTGAAGACACACCTATTTCATCTAGCCGGCCTAGCGTAACCTCCATACTGACTATTAGATAGTTTTTAAACTTGGGATTTTAATTTGGTTTTTAGCGCAGGGTTTATTTATTAGAATAAGTATTTTAAATTTCATATATTTTATATATTTTGTATGTATTTTAACATCCCTGTGCGCTGCCCTGGGTCCTAACAAGGAGAAGGGCGGGGTATAAATTTAATAAAATAAAATAAAAAATAAAATAAAATAAGCGTCTAAATTTCATTGATGTAACCATGATGGGGAGAATGCATGGAAAAGTACGGAAAATGGCAATAAATCACTGTTTTCAGTGCCTTTTTAACTTCAGTCACTAAATGAATTGTCCTAAGCTGAGAACTATCTGCATTACTTAATGTAACTGTTGTGGAGCCCTCTCGCTCTCTCCCTCTCTCCCCCTCCCCCCTCTCTCTTACTCCCCGTTCCTTCTTTCCCCGCTCTCTTTCTCCCTCTCTCTCCTCCCCCTCTCTCTCCCTCCTTCTCCCTCCCTCTCCCTCTTTTTATCCCTCCTTCTCGCTCTTCTTTTTTCTATGCCTCCCTCTCTCCCCCTCCCTCTTTCTATCCCTCCTTTGAGCCCCCTCTTCCTCTCTCCCTCTTTCTATCCCTCAGTCTCCCTTTCTATCCCTCCCCCTCTCTCTCCCTCTCCATCTTTCTATCCCTCCCTCTCTCCACCTTCTTCACTCTCTCTCTCTTCCTCTCTCCCTCTTTCTATCCCTCAGTCTCCCTTTCTATCCCTCCCCCTCTCTCTCCCTCCCTCTCCATCTTTCTATCCCTCCCTCTCTCCACTTTCTTCACTCTCTCTCTTCCTCTCTCCCTCTTTCTATCCCTCAGTCTCCATTTCTATCCCTCTCCCCTCTCTCCCTCTCCCTCTCCATCTTTCTATCCCTCCCTCTCTCCACCATCTTCACTCTCTCTCTTCCCCTCTCACTCTTTCTATCCCTCAGTCTCCCTTTCTATCCCTCTTCATCCCTATCTGTCCCCCCCCCTCTCTCCCTCTCCTTCTTTCTATCCCTCCCTCTCTCCACCTTCTTCACTCTCTCTCTTCCTCTCTCCCTCTTTCTATCCCTCAGTCTCCCTTTCTAATCCTCCCCCTCTCTCTCCCTCCCTCTCCATCTTTCTATCCCTCCCTCTCTCCACCTTCTTCACTCTTTGGGATTGGGAGGGTCCAGAAGGAAGGAGATCCAATGGGAATTCTCCCTTCTGTAACGTCATCGGTCTCCGGGCAGAGTCTCCCTTGACTTTCCCCAGTGCAGAAGAGCGTTCCCAGCAGAGAAGGAGCCTCAGTTGGTTCTTCAGGCCAAGATCCCCCCTCCCACTCCCTCCCTTCCGCAGAACTGGCTCTCCTCCTTCAGCTGAAGCCCCCAAGGACTCTGCCCGTAGACCGATGACGCTCGCGCAGGGAGAATTTCAATTGGTGCTGACCCTCATTCTGGCCCTCCCTCCCACCTCCGAAATCCGAGACAAACGCTTTCTCCCCCCTTCCAGATTCCTCCTGTGGGGTTGGGCGCATCAGGGGAGACACAGACAGGCGCTGCCGAGCCCAGAAAGGGGCTTCAGACGACGCAACGCCTGAGAAACATCGGATGTGCAGAGAAATGCAGGCTACAACCAGCGAATGGTGTTTTCCCAGGATCCCAGGAAGCCCCAGCGGGCCAATAGGAATTCTCCCTTCTGTAGCGTCATCGGTCTCCGGGCAGAGTCTCCCTTGACTTCCCTGACGGAAGAGAGAAGGGAGGGAGGGGGAATATGCTCAGACTTGGGGGGGGGGGGAAGCTCAAGGGGATTCATGCCAGCCCTTCGAGGGGAGGGTGGACTTCCTTTTGCCCCCCTCCCCATCCAGCATGGAGTGGGGCTGCAGTGGATGAGTGAAAGGGAGGCGCAGCCCCACAGCCAGCCAGGACTTGGGGGTCTCTGAGAGGGCTGGCTGGGGAGTCCTTGGGCGCCTTCTCCCTCCCTCCCTCCCTCCATCTTTGGGAATGCCCCTCCACCAACTCTGTGGGGCCCCTACCCTCCCTCTCCCTCCTGGAAGCTTCTGCCTTTGGTCCCTTCCTGGCAAAGGGGCCGCTTGTACCCGCAGTGCTTTGGGGGTTTTCTGACCCTCCGCAAATAACAGCTCCATTTGGGTTCAGGAATCGCTGTTGTGGATGTCGGGGGGGGGGGGGGATACGAAGGGGGAAGCGGGAACCCTTGGTTGAGAATTATAAAGAGAGCAAAGGAAGGGGATGGATTACTTCTAGGGCTGCCATGAACTGCAGCCCCCCCAATACTGAATAGATCTCCCCTCCCAATTTCTCAGCTTCTCTCTATTGCCACAAATTCCTCCTCTTTCAGGTGGAGCCCCAAAGGACTCTGCCCAGAGACCGATGACTCTCATGCAGGGAGAATTCCCATTGGTGCTTCCGCTGGTTCCGGCCCTTCTCATCCTCCAAAGTCCGAGATCAAAGCTTCTTCCCCCCCAATTCAGAACCTCCGATTCCCACGTTTCAGTTCAGAGATGAAGGTTTCGGCTGTAGAAAGGTGTGCTGAACTGGAGAAGAGGGGAGGGGCACCCCATAGCCAGGGAGGACTAGTGGGGTGGGGTGGGGGTCACAGAAACCCCCCAAGCAGAAGGGAAAATACGAAAAGCTCTTGGCGATTTCCCTCCTTCAAACACGCGTCTCTCTTGCTCAGAACGTCTGGACGCAGTGGCGTAGCGTGGGTTGTCAGCACCCGGGGCAAGGCAAGTAATTTGCGCCCCCTAACCCGTGGATTTTAGCACTCGGGGGAGGCAGCTCTTCTTGTGGTGTCGAGCCCACGCACCTCCCACGAGGATCCGGCGGGCAGCCGCTGCCCAAAGGGCTCGGCCATCCGGGTCTGACACTCGTTGCCTCGCCTTGGGGAGAAGCGGGCGCCCTTTGCGTGGTGCGGGCCTGGGACACCCGATGCTCCTTTCTACAGAGGGCGATGGCCCGAAAGCCGGGGCAAGAGGGTCTTCCCGGGCTGCCGCGGGGCCCAGGTCGCCGCTCCTCTGGCTGGCTCGGAACGGAGGAGTCTTCCA
Source organism: Rhabdophis nuchalis (assembly GCA_039707465.1). Taxonomy (NCBI): domain Eukaryota; kingdom Metazoa; phylum Chordata; class Lepidosauria; order Squamata; family Natricidae; genus Rhabdophis; species Rhabdophis nuchalis. The sequence goes on along the minus strand of CM077655.1, from coordinate 22,995,008 downwards.
GGGTCTCCGCATGGCCGTTGCTTCGAAAGACCTGCGCCTTTAAGTCTCGCCTGACCCCCTCGGGTGGCGCTGGCGGGTGCGAGGAGCCGGCGCTGGCCTCAGCCGGGGGATGGCCCGGGAGGGTTTGGCCCCTACTGGCCGCTGTTCGCTCTCCAACTCTCGCCGGCCCAGGAGCGCCCAGGCGCCGCCGCCGCCAACTCCAGAGACCCGCGGAGGAGAGTTTCCGAGTCGGGTCTCTGGAGCGCGCCCCCCCAGATGTTGCGGCCGGTGCGGCCGGCACCCCCTGCACCCCCCACGCTACGCCTCTGTCTGGACGAATCACCCCATTCAGATCCACTCCCTCAACTCCAATTGTCTTCCTCTTTCTTTCTGTGGGTCAGGAAGATCCCCCTTTTATTTATTTATTTTATTTATTTTAATCACATTTATATCCCGCCCTTCTCCACGAAGGACCCAGGGTGGCGCACAGGAATTTAAAAACATACAAAACAATAAATACAGCATTTTAAAACATATTAAATTACAATCCTATGCTAAAATCCAAATTAAAATCTCCAGTCTAAAATAGCCCCGATGGGAGGTTAGGCTAGGTCAGCTTGCTGAAAGAGATGTGTCTTTCGACACTGGCGGAAGAGGCGGAGGTCCGAGATGGTACGCAATTCAGGGGGTAGGTCGTTCCAAAGGGCAGGGCCCGTCACAGAGAAGGCTCTTCCCCTGGGTGTCGCCAGTCAGCATTGCCCGGCCGACGGCACCCTGAGAAGGCCCTCTCTGTGGGAGCGGATCGGCCGAAGGGATTTCCCTTGCAAAGCAGCACCGAATGAAGGTCCTGGAATAAAGTTTGGCCGTTCTCCCCCCCTCGCCCTCATGCATCCCTTCCAAGGTCAGGGCCGCTTTCCAAGGAAAAGGGGGATCTTCCTGACCCCCAGAATGAAAGAGGGATATTCCAACACAATCGGGGTTGAGGGGGGGGGGATCGGAAGGGGCTGCTTTGTCCAGACATTCTGAGCAGGAGTGTTTGAAGGAAGGAAATGGCGTTTTTCTCCTGCGAAGCAAAGCGTTCCGAGAGAGTCCAGTGGAGGATTCCCCCGGGAAGTCCCGAGGATTCCCCCGAGGATCCTCTCTGCCTCTTCCTGGTTTAGCTGAGGGCTTTCCGTAGCTTCCCTTCGGATTGGGGGGTTTCTGTGACTTCGCTGGCTATGGGGGGCGCCTCCCCTCTTCTCCTCCAGCGCAGCGTCTCTTTGTAAGACAGAAACCTTCATCTCTGAACTGAAACGTTTGAATTGGCAGTTCTGAATTGGGGGGAAGAAGCGTTGATCTCGGACTTTGGAGGATGAGAAGGGCCAGAACCAGCGGAAGCACCAATGGGAATTCTCCCTGCATGAGAGTCATCGGTCTCCAGGCAGAGTCCTTTGGGGCTTCACCTGAAGGAGGAGGCATTCTTGACAGAGAGAAAGGGAGACATTGGGAGGGGGGATTCGTTGGGTATTTGGGGGGAGGCTACAGCTCAAGGGGGGGTAATGGCAGCCCCAGACGGGACCCTCCCCTTCCTTTGCTCAGCCCCCTTTCCGCCCCCCTTCTTTCCCCCACCCCCATTGGCATCCACAACAGCGATTCCTGAACCCAAAATCCACGTGGGCTCCCACTGGGTCTTCAAACGTCACCCGCCCCTGGGTGCAGAACCCAACCATCCAGGGGTGGGCTGGCCTGCATGAGTGGTGGAGTCAGAAGACGGATGATGAGTCCCACCTTTTCACTGTCTGTCTGGAAATCAACCGGCCTCAAACTCTTGAAGAGCTTCATGAAGAGCTGGCGTTATGCCAGAAACACCAGGAACTGCTCCAAGGTTCCATCAAAGGTATCAGGAGGCGATCCTGGGCATTTCCTTCGAGGGTCAGCTGAAGCAGCTGCCTGCGTTTGGCCCAACTGGGAGGAGAGCTGGGCCATTGGCTGGGTTAACTGCACGTTGACCGCTAGAAGGGGAGAGAAATGCTCCTTTTCCCTCCAGGAGCCCCTCCTGCTTCTGGAAAGCCCCCTCCTCCCTTCTCTCTGCCCCCCCACAGGGGGAGACTCGGCTTCTCTCTCTGGGGAGACAAAGGCGTCCCAGGAAGAGAGACGGGGGTCCTTCTCCAGGCGCTTTGGATGGGGGACAAAACCTTCGGCTGAACCTGGCAGGAGGGAATGGGGGGCCTCAGTTCATTCCCCCTTTTGGCTCTGGGACTTTATCTCCTCTGAGGATGGATGGATGGATGGGGGGCAACAGCCCAGACCCCCCCCCCACAGGGCCTGATCTGGGGGTTCTTCTGGATCCCCAACTCCTGCCTGAGGAGCAGGGAGGGTCAGCCGTGGTCAGGAGGGACCATGGCAGAGTTTGGGGTTCCCTCCCCCCAGTTAGTCCCTTTCTTGGGCCACCTGGCTCCCTTCACGGCCACTCAGGCCCTGCTCTCCCCCAGGATGGACTACCGCAGGGCTCTCTCCGTGGGGCTGCCCTTGGAGAGCATCCGGGGACTCCGTCTGAGGCAGAAGGCAGCTGCCAGGACAGTTGTGCCTCTGCCTAAACAGCCCTGGACAAAGAACAGGAAGACCTCCATTTACAACGTTTCATTTAGGGACTGTTCAAAGTCACAATAACACTAAAAATGTGATTTATGGCCATTTTTTACACTTACAATTTTCCCCATATTTAGTTGATCAAAACTCAGATGCTTTGCAACTGTCTCATATTTATGACGGTCATAGTGTCCCAGACTCATGGGATGGCCTTTTGGGACCTTCTGGCGAGCAATATCAGTGGGGAAGCCAGATTCGCTGAAGGACTGCCGCAAGAGAAGTTGCAAAATGGGGCAAAACTCACTTAACGACTGTCTTATTTAGCAACATAAATTCTGGGCTCCATTGAGGTCACAAGACGAAGACCGTCTATAGACTTATTTGGAAGCCTCCCTCCCAAATGGGGAAGCGACATTCAACACAAAGACCCACAACTGCACACACAAAGGGCCAGAGTGTGACTGTGACAGACGGGGATGAAAGGAGGCAGGTGGGAACTCCTGGGACTTGGATGCCTTCAGACGGAGCCCCTTCCTCAGTCCAGTTAGATTGCCCAGGGACACACACAAACACAAACACACACACACACACACACACACAGGGGAGGGGGGAGGCTTGTACCCTTCTCCCTCCAGGGAGGGGTCCCAAAACATCCCCCTCCCAGCCCCCTGCAGGGACCCCCAGCAATGCTGCCAGCAGCTGCTCTCCTGCAGGGAAACCCTGGGTTGTCCGGGGGGGGGGGAAGTGGGGGGAACAGTGGCCCCCCATCCTTTTCTTGGCAATGATGGGGAAGCCCCCTAAAGGGGAGATTCCTTCCTGGGGCTCACGAAGAGCATCCAAACTGTCCTGGCATCACGTGGGAAAGAAGCCTCCAAGGCTCAGAAGGGATGGGAAGCCCCTCCCACACACACACAGAGACCCCCAGCCCTTGCAAGATCCCCACTGCAGCCTGCCATGTGGTGAGACCCCCTTCCTGGGGAGGCTCCTCCCGGCCCCTCCCTCCCTGCCAGACCTTCTTGCAGCTTCTGAGTTCGGGGGCTGCGTGGGGGGGGGGGGTTGTCACTGTGTAGGTGCAAAGGGAATGACCCGCCCCTTCTGTGACTTTTCATCAGGCTGGGGAGCGAAAGAAGCCGAAATGGGAAAAAGGCAGACGCGCATGCTCACTTCTCTTCTGAAGCTCGAAGGCTGCCAATACTTTGCCGCCTGCGGAGAGAGCCCTCTGGTGGTTGCCAGCGGCCACGGCAGCTCCGTTTGCGAGCCAGGGGCAAGACAGAGGCGCCGAGAGAGGTGTGAAATCCTAGAGCGGAAAGGAGAGCCTTGCAACAGATCCTCCCACCTGGAATTCTCTCCCCCGCCCATCCAGGAACAGTTGCGGGCAACGTTCTCTCGCGCATGCTCCGTTTGTCCTCTGAAGCTGCCTAAGCGGCTTTTTTCGGGCATTGAGGCTTCCCTCGAGGTGGGGGGGGGGGGTCGCGCGAGACAATGTCCCCCCTTTGCAGGGAGGCGGGGCCAGGGGTCTTGCCCCCCCTTTCCCCTCCGTTCAACTGCTGGTGGGGGGAGGGGGGCACCCTGCACCTTTGGCAGTGCGTGGTGGGGAGAGATGCCTGGCATGAGGAGGGGATTATGGGCTCTGTAGTCCAGGGCCTCTGTGGGAGGTGGGAGTTTATGACACGGAGGAGCTCAGCTGAGGCCCCGGGGTCCTTGCACAGAATCCGCCCCATCCCCAGGCAGGGGCTTCTCAGCCTGTGGGCCGGGAGCCCTTTGGGGGCACAACGACCCTTTCACAGGGGCCGCCTGAAAGGCCTCCGGAAAACACGCAGTTTCAATAAAAAAAAACCCACTGAAAACATAAAACTAATTTTATGGTCGGAGGTCACCAATTGTATTAAAAGGTCGCAGCATTAGGAAGGTTGAGACCCTCCCCTCTTCTCCTCCAGCGCAGCGCTTCTTCCGACAGCAGAAACCTTCATCTCTGAACTGAAACGTGGGAATCGGAGGTTCTGAATTGGGGGAAGGAATCTTTAACCTCGGACTTTGGCGGATGGGAAGGGGCAGAACCAGCGGAAGCACCAATGGGAATTCTCTCTGCTTTAGCGTCATCGGTCTCCGGCCGGTCTTTTGGGGCTTCCCCTGAAGGAGGAGGGAATCCGTAGCAGAGAGAGGAGCAGAGAAATTGGGAAGGGGGATCCGTCCAGCATTGGGGGGCTGCAGCTCAAGAGGGGATCATTGCAGTCCTAGACGCGACCCTCCCCTTCCTTTGCCCTCTTCAGGAGTCTCAGCCAGGGATTCTCGCTTCCCCCCTTCTTATCCGCCCCCCTTGACATCCACAACATCGATTCCTGAACCCCAAACCGAGCTGTTATTTGCGGAGGGTCAGAAAACCCCACACCACTGCGGGTGCCTGGCCCTCCGGCAGCCCCTTTGCCAGGAAGGGATCAAAGGCAGAAGCTTCCTGGAGGGAGAAGGAGGGCAGGGGCCCCACAGGGTTGGGGGAGGGGCACTCCCAATGATGGAGAGAGGGAGGGAGTGTGTGTGTGAGAGAGAGGGAGAGAGAAGGCGCCCAAGGACTCCCCAGCCAGCCCACTCAGAGACCCCCAAGTCCTGGCTGGCTATGGGGCTGCGCCTCCCTTTCACTCATCCACTGCAGCCCCACTCCATGCTGGATGGGGGGGAGGGCAAAAGGAAGCCCACCCTCCCCTCGAAGGGCTGGCATGAATCCCCTAGAACTGCGCCCCCCAAGACTGAGCATATCCCCCCTCCCTCCCTTCTCTCCCATCAGGTGAAGTCAAGGGAGACTCTGCCCGGAGACCGATGACGCTTCAGAAGGGAGAATTCCTATTGGTCCGCCGGGGCTTCCTCGCATCCTGGGAAAATATGATTCGCTGGTTGTAGCCTGTATTTCTCTGCACATCTGGCGTTTCTCAGGCGTTGCGTTGTCTGAAGCCCCGTTGTGGGCTCGGCAGCGCCTGCCTGTTTCTCCCCTGATGCGCCCCGCCACACAGGAGGAATCTGGAAGGGGGGGGGGGAGAGTTTGTCTCGGATTTCGGAGGTGGGAGGGCCGGGCCAGAACTAGCGACAGCACCAATGAGAACTCTCCCTGCTTGAGCGTCATCGGTCTCCGGGCAGAGTCCTTGGGGGCTTCAGCTTAAAGAGGAGAGCCAGTTCTGCGGAGGGAGAGGGGGGGGGAGTGGGGGGGGGGATCTTAGCCTGAAGAACCAACTGGGGCTCCTTCTCTATTTGGAACGCTCTCCTGCACAGGGGGAAGTCAAGGGAGACTCTGCCCAGAGACCGATGACGCTACAGAAGGGAGGTTTCATATTTGTTGTCCTTTCTGGACCCACCTAAACCCGAAGTTCGAGGAAGCCCCAGTCTGGGCTCTGCAGAGTTTCTGCGATCCCTCTGCTTCGCGGAGAGAGAGAACCAGAGGAGGATTCCACTGCCTGAGCCAAAGTGATCCATGGGATCTTGAGACGGGTTGTTTTCCCATGGGGGGGGGGGGGGGGCAGGCCAAGGCAATTCAGCCGGTTCTCATAGCTGCTCCTACAATTCACAAGTGGTTTTAGGGAACCCGTGGGAACTGGCTGGATCCCACCCCTACCTGATTCCCCGTTGGGCCAAGCGATACCTCCCTCCCCCCCTGCTTGTGGGCAGACCAGAGGCACCTGGGGGGTCAGCGTGGATTTTAGACTGACCTACACCTGATCCAACAAATCCTTTTTCTTTGCTTAAAATGGAATCTGCAAAGGGATCCGAGTGGCAACCAGAATCCATTCTCATCTGTGGTTGGAAATTAGAAGACTTCCATAGGTGCCTCTTCCTAGAACCCTGGATGCCCCCCCACCCCCTTACTCCCCCTCCCCTCCCTTCTTGGACCTGGATGAATAGGCGGCCTTGAACTCTCAGGCCACAATCCAGAGCATTTGGTCATGGAAGAGGCTGCCTCTACACAGGATCCCCTCAACCTCCTCCTGGAGAGAGTCTGGAGGGCTTTTCCCCCTGGGCCTCTTCTCCAGCCCTTCACACACACAAGACCACTTGGGATAGAAGCAGGGAAAGGCTTGATGGACAAATGACCAGAGTGGGAAATTAAAGGGACAGATTGGATGTTGCTATTTTCATTCTCTGGATGAGGAAGGAAAAAACAGAGAGGGGATTTCTAAAAGGTAGATACTTAAATAATAACCAACCCAAAGTGAAATCCCAGACAGCTGTTCCAGTTGATGCTTTCTGTGAAAGGGGTTTTATCAGGAAATGAAGAAAGAAGGACATAATAGTGATGGAGAGCAGGTCAATCCCTGCATTCCAGGTCATTCTGCCATTCCAAGGCTTCTCATGGAGATGATCCAGCAACATGGTTAGAGCAGGGCTCCTACAGCTCCCATCTGACCTCTTAGGATCTTTCTCTCTCTCTCACACACACACACAATCACCTTGAGTTGCTGTCAGTAGGAACAAAGTGCCTCAATTATTCTTCATAAGGTGTCTGGTTCATTAGTAGTTGCTGAATACTATATTCCTCTGAATAACTTAACCAGAGTTCTCTTTAGCTAGATTTATTGAGTTGAATAGGGAGGTACAAGAAGTACAGTCATTCAATCATTTCCCATTCTGAAGCAAGTAGATTTGCTTTTCTTTGTCTCCTGCCTCCTATCTAAGTGGAAATAATATCTCTTTTCAAATAAAATAAAATTTAACAATTATTCCAATATCACAATGGTGTTATATCTCATGTTTTTACATTTATTCTGGCCATATGTTGTTCCTTTGTGTTCAGGTCTGGCCTCAGAAGGATAATGTAGCTGATGGAGCAGATGATCACTTGGACAGCAGAAGAAGAGAGGATGATGGAGTTGGCCAAGCTCTTCCCCAATCATCTCTTCACTCGGCTTCCTGGTTTTGTGGCCAGGAAAACCAGCACCACCATGATGGTTTTGGCCAAGAGAGAAGAAATGGCAACTGAGAAGATGATCCTGAAGACCGTTTGTGGGAGAAGGCAGGTGGCTTTCCTTGGTTGATCAATGAAGAGAGAAGAAGACAAGAAGCAAAGCAGGAGGGAGACCAGGAGGATGTAGATTGTTGGCTTTGACAAGGGGAGTTTCTCTATATTTAATGAAGATAGTTAAATCAGGGTCTGTAGTGAGGAACAATAGTAGGACAAAAGAGACCAGGATGATTCCCAGATGTTCTTCATAAGACAAGAAATTTATAACTTTGGGGATACATTGGACTCTGTTCTCCTTTGGATATTTATCATCTGGACATTTGGTGCATTTTTCTGTATCTGAGATAGACAAAAAGCAATATTTCTTTAATATTCTGCTTTTACATTTCAAGAAATACTTTCTTTGGACAACACCTTATTCCAGGAATATTTTCCATTCCACAGGGGGAAAATGATAATATAATTTCTAGTACTTTTATAGTTAAGGTGTATGAAATTGGAGTGTTTCTAGTGCATTTTGAATAAATAAAAAAAAGAGTTGAGCTTCAATGCATTTTTTAAAATTATACTTTCATCAAAATGCTCTGGATGAATCCATTTCCACCAGCCCTTCCTTTCCTCAGTGTGACCCACCTTCCTGACTGGAGAAGGTCCCCTCTGGACAAGTCATAGCAGCAAACTGGCTCTCCTTCTTGAGCCCTTTGACAAATCCAGGATGACAACTTTCCGCACATCTGGACTGAGGCAGGGACTGAGCAGAAAAACAAGGAAGGCCACAGAAAGGATGTTAGGACTCTCCGTCCATGGAATGTGGGGGGAGAAATGGACATTAGACATTGGCCCTGAAGTCCTAGCTGGTTCCTGGGAATTGAAATCAGAGCCTCCTGGTGATTGGCTGAAAGTCTCCAGCTGCCTCTGATGCCTAAGGTGGGACTAGAACTCAGAGTAACTCTCTGATTGGCTCAAAGTCACTAAGGGGCCCCACCTCATTTTCTTCATAGCAAGATAAATTGGCCACTATCTTCTTCTCAACCGACCTCCGTCGTTTCCTGGTGGTCTGCCATCCTTGATTAAATCCAGCCCTGCTTAAGCTTTTCCAAACCAGCCTGCTGCTACACCCTACAGCTACCTCTCGACATGACCCCAGTCGGGGCCAGAAATGCCATTGCTAAGCTAGGTTGTTGTTAAGTGAGTTGTGCTAAATTTTACAATGTTTATTGCCACAGTTGTTAAGCGAATCACTGCAGTCATGAAACAAACACCGTTTTGCCCCCTGATTTTCCTTGTTGATTGCCTAAATCCATGTTGATTGCCAGGCACGCAAGTGGCTATTATGCGCTGCACTAGTCGTAAGTATAATTTTTTTTTTCCCCCTCTCCTGGATTTTTTTTTTTTTTTAAGTTTTAAAACATTACAACAAACACTACATACACCATACAATACAATGTTTCACCCTGTGCTATACATGGGAAAGGAAGACTTGGTCCTTCGGATATATCTTCACGATCTCCAAAATCCACGTTCTCTGGGTACAGGTGTTGAAGCATCCAAATTTCCAAACGCATACTCCACAAATGGCTCCCAAGTTTTCCAAAAAGTGTCCCTTTTATAAACACCCTTTCTAAATTTAATATCACATGTCATTTTATCATTTAAAGCTAATTTCCACATTTCACAGTACCATTCTTCTATTCTAAAAGTCACCTCTAATTTCCAATATCTAGCTATTATAATTCTTCCCGTTATAATCATAATTCTAACCAATTCTTTCTCATAATTTGTTAGTTCTGATTCCTTGATTAACAACAATAATATAGTTTCTGGTCTCAATATTATTTTTTTCTTCATCATTTCGAATATCGTTTTCTCCAATTGTTGCCAAAACTTTTTAACTTTTCCACATTTATACCACATATGTTCATAAGTCCCCAGTTCCGTGTTACATCTCCAACATTTATTACTAATTTTTTTGTCCATCAACGATAACCTTAATGGAGTCAAATACCATTTCCAGACAACCTTAAAATTATGTTCTTTGATCCTTGTTGATAAAATCCTCATAATTCGACTCTTCCAATTTACATTCCAGTCCATATCTGATATTTTAATATTGAATTCTTCCTCCCAATTCATCTTCATCGTCATTTGTGGTTTCCCATCAAAATTTATAATCTTATATATCTTACTAACAAGTCCCTTTAACCCAATTTCGTCTTTGATAATTTGAGATACTAGGTTTTCAAATTCAGCTTTGTTTCTACTTGTCTTACAATTCCCCCTTACCTTCATAGTCCATTTTTCTATCTGTATTTTTTCAAACCAGTTTAGCCCCAATTTTTCAATTATTTCATTTTTCCTTCTTTCATTTCCTAAAGCTTTTAACCAATCTATTATAATTTCTATGTTTTCATCTTCAATTACTTTATCACGGCTTATATTGGTTTTGATCGGCCAATTTCCAATTGTCTTCCCCAAAAAGATTATATCCGGAATTAGAATTTTAACAAATTTATCCCAAATTTTACTCAGTCCTTTTAACCAATAGCTGTTAATTACCTTTTTTGTTTTTGCTTTATCTAAAAACCATGTAGGGCCAAATCTCTTGATATCTTTTAACTCTAAATCTCCCCAATGACCATCTCCGCCTTTGAGTATTTTTACCACAGTTCGAATACCATAGGCCCAATAATAATTAAGTAGGTTGGGAATTCCCAATCCGCCTTCCTTTTGATTTTGATACCACATTTTCTTCAATAATCTAGGTCTTTTCCCACCATTGCAAAATTTATCCAATTTCTTCTGATATCCTTCCATATCTTTCTCTGTCAAATTTAATGGTAACATCTCAAATAAAAAATTAAACTTTGGTAACATCATCTTACACATTGCAATTCTACCGAACCAAGACAACTTTATCTTTTTATATTTATCTATCTTCTTCTCCACTTCATTCATCATCACATCATAATTAAGTTTTTTCAATTCCCTAACTTTAAGTGAAAGTGTTATTCCCAGATATTTCAATGTATTTTTAATTCTTATCCCAAATTGTTCCTGCATATTCTCCCACTCCTTACCATTTTTATCCATTAATAATTCAGATTTTGACCAATTTACTTTTAAACCTGTCATTTCCTCAAATTCTTTCAAATGTTTATTTATCTTTTTCAAGTCTTTCTCTATATCTTTCAAAATGATCAGGGTATCATCCGCATACAAATTTATCTTATATCCCTTATACCCTTCCAATTCTTCATCTTTTTCTATCATTTTAGTCAGTACTTCCATAACCAATAAAAATAATATTGGAGACAAAGGACATCCTTGTCTCGTACCTGCTTCCAATTTAATCTCTTCCGTCATTATTCCATTCACCTTCACTCTTGCACTACTTTTTTGATACAATTTCGAAATAACATGTATGAATCTGTTACCAAAACCTAATACCTCAATAATTGCTTTAATAGTTTCCCATTGTACAGAATCAAAGGCTTTGAAAATATCTAGTGATACTATACCTATTTTATCATCATTATGTTCAGCTACATCTATAATATTTAACACTCTTCTAATAATGTCACTCATATATCTACCTTTCACAAAACCTACTTGGTTATAACTTATATATTTATCTATAAATCCACTTAATCTATTACTTATAATAGCAGTAAATATCTTTGCATCCTGATTGATTAAAGAGATGGGTCGATAGGACTCAATCCTCTCCAAGTCTTTATCTGGTTTAGGAATTATGGATATTACCGTTCTGTTCCATGACATCGGAACTTCTCCACCATGTAAAATTCCATTAAACAATTTTTGCAATTTTGGTATTATTATTTCCTTAAAGTCTTTATAAAACTCAGCAGGCAATCCATCTTCTCCTGGGGCCTTCCCTAATTTTATCCCTTGTATTATTTCATTAATCTCATCTTGTGTTATATCTTCTTCCATCAAATCCTTATATATTTGATCAATTTTCACAACATATTTTTCAAGGAGGAAGTTGACTATCTAGATCCGCGCCAGTCCGGCTTTCGGCCCGGGCATAGCACCGAGACGGCATTGGTCGCGTTGGTAGATGATCTCTGGAGGGCCAGAGATGGGGGATGTTCCTCCATCCTGGTCCTATTAGACCTCTCGGCGGCTTTCGATACCATCGCATACCATCGACCATGGTATCCTATTGCATCGGCTGGGGGGGTTGGGGTGGGAGGCACCGTTTTACGGTGGTTCTCCTCCTACCTCTCTGGCCGATCGCAATTTGTGCGGGCAGGAGAGCAGAGGTCGACCCCGAGACCCCTCACATGCGGGGTGCCTCAGGGGTCGGTCCTCTCGCCTCTCCTGTTTAACGCATACATGAAGCCGCTGGGCGAGATCATCCGTGGTTTTGGGGTAGAGTACCACCTGTACGCTGATGACACCCAGCTGTACATATCTACCCCAAACCACCCCAACGATGCCGTAGCGGTGATGTGCCAGTGCCTGGAAGCCGTGCGGATCTGGATGGGAAGTAACGGACTTAGGCTCAACCCGACCAAGACCGAGTGGCTGTGGTTTCCGGCTGCCCGATTCAACCAGCTCTCTCCAACGCTGGCCATAGGGGGCAAACATCTTGCCCCTGTGGATGGGGCGCGCAACTTGGGTGTCCTCCTGGATACCCGGCTGTCCATGGAAGATCAAGTGACAGCCGTGGCCAGGAGGGCGTTTTACCAGGTTCGCCTGGTACGCCAGTTGCGCCCCCTATTGGATCGGGACGCCCTTCGCACAGTCACTCATGCTCTCGTGACATCCCGACTGGATTATTGCAACTCTCTCTACATGGGGCTCCCCTTGAGGTGTACCCGGAGGCTTCAGTTGGTCCAGAATGCAGCCGCGCGAGCAATTATGGGCACCTCTAGGTTTGCCCATGTAACACCGCTGTTGCGCGAGCTGCACTGGCTACCTGTCGTCTTCCGGGTGCGCTTCAAGGTGTTAGTTACCATCTTCAAAGCGCTCCATGGCTCGGAACCTAGCTACCTGCGGGATCGGATCCTGCCCCATACATCCTCACGGCCGATTCGCTCCCACAGAGAGGGACTTCTCCGGGTGCCGTCCACTAGACTCTGTCAGCGGGCGACGCCCAGGGGAAGGGCCTTCTCTGTGGCAGGCCCAGCCCTCTGGAATGACCTTCCCCCCGATATCAGGACAACCACGGACCTCCGCTCCTTCCGCTTAAAATTAAAGACGCACTTTTTTCGTCTGGCCGGCCTTGGGTAGTCTCTTTTTAGGTCAGGGTTTTTTAGGGGTAATTTTTAGTTTAGTTATGGGTTTTAGCGCAGGATCTATTTAATCTATTTTTAACTCTGTATTTTGTATTTGTTTGTGGTTTATTTGTATTTTTAATTGCCTGTGCCCCGCCTCGAGTCCCCTTGGGGAGAGAGAGCGGGATATAAATTAAAATTATTATTATTATTATTATTATTATTATTAAGATAACTTTTCAATTTTTCCAAATCTATTGATTTTTTTGAATATAATTTTTGAAAAAAGGACCTGACCACTTCGCATTTCTCTGATTTCTTATAACATCTTATACCTTTATCATCTATCAAAGAGCCAATTTCTCTCTTCTCACTTTTATTTTTCGCCATCCTTGCTAGTAACTTAGAATTTTTATTACTATATTCAAAAAATTCCCTGTTTAAATATCTTATATTTTTTTAACCAATTCTATATCCTCTTCTATCAATTTATTTTTTAATAAATTTAGCTCCTTCAAACATTCTTTGTCCTTCGTAAGTAAAAATTGATTCTCCAATACCTTTATCTGCCTTATATCCCGTTCAATTCTACACCTATAATTTCTATATTTCCTGCTTGATAACTTAATGCTTTCTCCTCTAAACACTGCTTTCATCGCATCCCAAACAATTTCAAATTTAACCTCTCCATTATCATTTAATCTCCAACTTTCTTCCCATTTTTTAAGTATCCATATTTTATCCTCCTCCTTTTTATATAATTTTTCATCATATCTCCAACCTCTTCCTTTTTTTTCAAAATTAAAATCTATTTCCATCGTAACTTCTGCATGATCAGACTCCTTGAAAATTCCCACATCTATTTTATCTATATTACTCAGCAAATCTTTAGAAACAAAAATATAATCAATTCTTGAATACGTATTATATACCTTAGAGCAAAAAGTGTACACTCTTTCAGTACCTTTCAACTCCCTCCAAACATCTTCCACGCTATTTTGAAATATCCATTCATTTAAAATCTCCCCTTTATTGGTTTCTCTATAGCGGTTGGGATTAGTACTATCTATTTTGTCTCTAATTAAATTAAAATCCCCAGCCACAATCACTTTCCCTACACTTTCGATTTCCAAAATTTTAGTTATTTTCTCAAGGAAGTCTTTTTGTTTTCCATTCGGTAAATATAAATTAACAAGTGTCACTTTTTGCTCATTGATATTTCCCACAATTATTAAATATCTTCCATCATCGTCCACAATTACTTTTTCTTTTTCAAAATATACCCTGTCTGATATCAGTGTTGCGACTCCTCTGGCTTTTGAAGTTCCGAAAGATTTTTCATAGATTTGCATACCCTTTATATAAATTCTATTTAAATCTTCAGATTTTTGATGAGTTTCTTGCAGAAATAATATATCTGGCAAATCCCTCTTAATTTTAAGCTCCAATCTCCTCCTTTTAATCTGATTCCCTGTTCCCTTCACATTCCATGTCATTATTTTTATCAAACGCATTTAAACTGTAGCTTTTTTAATCCTAACCCCTCCTCTTCCTTTCCGTGCCCAAATCCCAACACCAAATAAGGAAAACACCAAAAAAAACACCCATACAAAACACACCAAATAACAATCAATCTTCATCCCCCACATCCTCAGTCGGTTTCCGCCTCTGCATAGAGAGTGTGGGGGAGGGGACATGCCGATGGTCGGGTCATTTCCTTCGGGCTGTCTGCTTAAATTCAACTCTCGAAAAAAGAAGACAATGTTAACTTTTTCCCGCACTCAGCTTCTTGCGCTTTACCAATATCCTCCTCCTTCTCTGCACCCCTTCCCTTTATATCCTCACGACTTTTCTTCTGCTCTGACATTGCCGGCAAGATTTCTTTCCGCTTTAACCTTTTAGAATCTTTAGGATCTTGACCACCAACCGCTCCCTTTTCTTCTGATATTGGAGATTCTTTAGGATCTTGTCCACCAACCGCTCCTTTTTCTTCCGATATTGAAGATTCTGCTTGTACTCCACCCATCTTAAGCATTTGATTTTTAATTTCTGTTAAATCCTCTTCTTTCTCAATCAGCCCAAGCTCGCATAAATATCTTACTGGCTCTACTTGCGGAGTAATTGTCTGCATTCTTTCCTTATAAAAGAATTTCAACTGCTGCGGTGGCGTCCAATTATACTTAATATCATTGTCTCTCAAAACCTTTGTAATTGGCTTCAAAAAATATCTCAACGCTTTTTCCTCTCTTGATATATCCGGAAAGACTTGAATAGCTTTCTCCTCGAATTTTGGAACTTCTGCCAGCTCCCTTATTTTTGCCATTATTTCCAATTTGTTACTAAGATTTGAGAATCTCACAAGTACATTTCTAATTGAACCACTTCGTCTTTTACCAACTCTGAAAACGCTTACCAAATCTGCTGCCGTAAAAACAATTGACACATCAAGATCATTCAGCCATTTTAAAACTCTTTGTTTCAAATTATCCACTCTTTCTTCCGAAATTCCTCGGATAACCACATTATATTTCCTTGCATCTTCTTCCAAAAGACTAATTCTCTTATCTTGTTGCTCATTTTTAAAAAAAAATCCTTCGATCTGGCGATCTATCTGTGCATCATGTACATGAATCTGTTCAATTTCATCTTTAATAAACTTCATCTCTAATGTTTGCTTTGCGAAATTCTCATTCATTTCATTCATTTCTTGTTTTGTTTCTTTAATTTCTAATGTCATATTGTCCATTCTATCTGTCAGTCCGGATAATTTTTCGCCAATTGTATTCAAAGCCACAATAATTTGCTGCATTTCTGAAGGCTGTTGAGTCGCCATTTTCAACTCAATTAGCTTTTTTTTTTTAAACAAAACACTTTTGCCAAGAGGGTCTTTATTGAAGATCAAGGGGCTAAATCCCCGGTGAAGCTGAGACAGCGTTTTATTGCACCCAAAGAAGCCAAATAACAAATTATATTCTCAGTATAATTGTATAGTTTACCTAGCAAACCTCCTCAATAATAAGGGCGTTGTCCAGAAAGTTACCTTTGTTGCTTTCAGCTTAGGCACCTCGAACAAAGGATCAGAAGCTCAAAAAGTTTTAATCCACATATCATCCAAACGATCTTTCCACTGTTAACAAACTTTGCCTTTGAAGTCCGTGCTTTTGCCTCGCAACAAAGAATGCTGATCACGGTACTTTCAAAACAGAAAGTTACATTTGTTGCTTTCAGCTTAGGCACCCCAAACAAAGGATCAGAAGCTCAAAAAGTTTTAATCCACATATCATCCAATTAAAGTCCGTGCCCTTGCCTCGCAACAAAGAATACTGATTGCAGTTCTTCTCCAAACAAAGAACAGCTGTTCCCTCGTAATCCACGACAGTCTCTCCGGTCAACCCTCCGTCTTTCCACACAGTAAACAAAACAAATTTCAAGCAGTCCAGGTTGACCTACCGATCCAAAAGTCAGATTCTTGGCACAACAGCCCTTCCAGTACAACTGTAAGCAGTTTTGACTTCTAACGGTGCATTTTCAACACTTTAATCCACTTTCTTCTGTGAAATCGCCCTGGGAAATGGAGAAAACGTTCTCACACCAACCCGGCCATAACCATGCCCTCCACTAGTCATAAGTATGAGGACTCATCATAAAATGCGTGTGAAGCTCCCAAGGGAAAACCCCAATTAATTCACGGGCCTCCAGACAAAGTTCAAAAAACATCCATTTATTAGGATTAACATCTTGGTTGACAATTCTTCGATCAATGGCCATGGAACTTGGAACTGTCACTAAATGAATGGATGTAAATTGAGGACTATGTGTGGGATACTTGGTTAGGGACTCTACATCATTGGATCTATCGTTTCTTCAGGCACTTTCCCACAAGGCCTTTTTAAGAGGAATAATGTCTATAAATAAAAATGTAACTATGACTGTTCAAAACAGGAAATTTCTGAAAGTCCTACTTTCACACAACGTTGCTTACAAATGCAGCACCAATGATATATATAGATTGTGTAGATGTCCCACCTGTGTCAGGTACATGCAACGGAAATGTAAAAAAATTGTAAAAAAGGTAGGTAGATGGATACAGAGAGAGCAGTGGGCCACAGGTATAATGTCATCCTTTATGACATAAAATACTCTGTCCATAAGATTCAAGGAGAAATACAGTAGGTAGGTAGGCAGCTATAGGGATAGAGAGAGGGAGGGAGAAGTGCAGTAGGTAGGTAGGCAGCTATAGGGATAGAGAGAGGGAGGGAAAAGTGCAGTAGGTAGGTAGAGGGAGATAGGGCCATGAAGGGAGTCAGCCACCAGCCACTCCTAGGCCCAGGTGAACTGCCCTCCTTGGGCAGGCATAGACAATGGCCATTGTTTACCTGGTTGCCGAGGGAATGAGATTGTCAGTTTCCCTGAAAAGCCAGTGGCCAGTGCCCAGCTGCCCATTCTCCCTTGGTGCAGCGACAGGACGTGCAACTAGCTGGTCATGGCTGTCAGAAGGCTCTTCAGGGTAAGTGGGACCATCTCAGCTGCCCAGAAACTGGCAGCAGGGGAGAAAGTCCTGCTTCTCAACTCTTCTGACTGAGTCACGGCTGTTTCTTTTCTCTTCCCAGAACGTCTGGAAAAGGTGTTCACATCTTTTCTGTTGCCTGAAGAGCAACGTTGAAGACCCTCCTGTGCCTCCTAACAGGTACCACTCCCTTCTCCTTCAACCCTGGGCATGGGCGGGGGGGCAACATGGACGGACTGCAGAGTCCATAAGAGCCCCTCCCCCAAATGGCCTTCTCTCTAGAAGGGGCTTCAGGGCAAAAAGATGGGCCGGCCGACTGGCTGGACTGGGAAAGGAGAGGCTGAGCTAGATGGAAGTTCTTAGACATGTCCCCTTCCTCTTTTGGTCAGCAGTGCACAGGAACCGGATGACCAGCGGGGAGAATGGGAGGCACATCGTGTGTCTGATGGCGTCGCATCTTCCTCTCCAGGGGTAAGAACACTTCTGCAACATGGCCTCTGGGGGTTCATGGTTCAAAACCGGGTGGGGGAAGAAGGAATTCCCACTTGGGGGAAACCTGGCCAGCCTAGAAAGCTGAAGCTCCTGGGATTTATGGGGTGATCTGGATGGCTCAGAAGGGAAGATCCTGGGAAAGGCTGAGAAGAGCCATTTTGAGCCTCTTCCTATCAGCCACATTCCCCATGATCTGCTCTCTCTTTTTTCTCCTCTGTAAGGCAGCCCTTCCTTTCTGGGGAAGACAAAGGTTCCACCACATGGAGAGGACTTTTAATTTATGCCTTCAATCAATTGTTACTTGCAGGTTGTGATGGGTGCTCCTACCATCACCCGGAGTCCCAGGGAGGAAGATGTCCGGCCAGCTCTCGTTTCCATGAGGTGAGTCTTCTCAGCTGAGGGACCCTGAAGCCCCCAAGAGGAGGGCTAGAAGGAAGGTTGGCAGAGGGCTGGCATCTCTACCCTCTGCCTCTGACTCAGCACCTTCCTTCTCTCCCCAAGAATGAGAGCTGGTTGAAGTGGACGCTGCGGCTCTCTACCATTTGGGAGACCTGCAGTGAGTCGGTAAGGCCAGGCCAGCTCCTCCCCATGGTGATGGCACAAGCCCTGTCTCTGCGCATCGGTTGATGTGTCAGGAGACAAAATATCTGCCTTCTTATTGCAGGATCCCTTGGAGACGGCTCTGAGCCCAAGGAACATGCAGGAGGGAAGCGGAGACTGTCTTTCAGGGTAGGTAGCCCTTTGGAGGGGGAAACCCTTGCAGAGGGGGGAGACATCTCTGCCTCTGCTCTAAAGGAAGAGCCACTCAGGGCCATCCCACTGGCAGGCCAAAACCCTTGGCAGGCCAGTCGAAAGGGTCCCTAGAGCCTCCACACGGCCACTCTTACCCAAGGGCCCAGGGCTACTTTTGACCTTTGGCCCTTTTGCTTTCTCCCCCCCCCCCCCCCCGAGAGGAAAGGCAGGAGCTGTCCACCCGTTTGGAGACCTCCACTGAGTTGGTAAGGCCTGGACAATTCCCTCCCCCCCATCTGAAAAGAAGAAGCCCCGTCTCTGGGGATGTCTTGAGTTGCCAACAGACAGAATCTTGGCATTTCCATTTCAGGACCCCCAGGACCAACCAGTGGAGGAGGGTCTCTCTCCTGGGCAGGACATGCCTTCCCCAGAGGTAAGAAGGTTTTGGGGATGGGGCCGATGGTTAGGGTTAGGGTTAGGCCACGACTCTTGAGGGGAGAGGGAGGAATGGTGGTTTATATCATTCTAAGCTTAAAGCTTGCAAAGCCTCTCCTGCTGTTGGCCCATAAGGCCTGGATGCACCCGATCTTCTAGCGATCTCATTGGGATGCAGAAAGCTTAGGATTGAGCCTCCATCTTGTCATTTGCAGGATTCGCTGACCGTCCTTGTGGGCTCGAGGACCAGCAGCCTCTGGGACTTGGACTCCCTTCTTGACCTTCTGGAGGAGGAGGAATCTGAGGACAGCTGGGACCAGGATGCGGAGGCTTCTTCCAGTCCCTGGGTAAGAAGGACAAAGGGTTTCCTGTTGGGGAGGGATGGAGGTGCTCTAGTCACTTCTCCTAGCGTGAGGGAACTGTGCTGGAGCGCTCTGGGCAGTGGATGATGGGGACACCCGGCCCTTGGGACAAGGCACTGAGGCTAACTATGGGCACCCAAGCTCTGGTGCGCCTGGTTCCTTTGCCCCAAAGCCTCAGGGACCGGTGCTTCAAATGGGAAATGTGAGCCCCATTCAGTAGAGCCTCTTTTAGGAATTCTGGGTTTCCTTTCCCTGGTGGCTAAAGAGGAGGGATCATTGTTGTTCACAGGATTCTCCAGAGGAAGGAGAAGACACCCTGGAGGATCTCAGTAGCCTGGAAGAAGACATCCTGGACTCCCTGGAATGTCTTCTCCAGTGAGAGGAGGTATGAGCCCCTCAGATAGGAAGGGAACCAATATGCTACCTGGGAAGAACGGAGGGCAAGGACATGTAGTTCCAGAAACAACAACATGGTTCTAACGTCAGCCTTCAATTCCTCCCCAAATGCTCCCTCAGATTCCCCTCCAGAGGTCAGCTGGGGGAGGAGGAACCAATCCCAGGCACTTCGGGAAGTGAGTTGGTCAGTGGTCCCGAGCATGTCAAAAGTGGTTTGGCTGAAGCAACAGCTGCAGCAGGGCAGCCCTCAGGCTTCGGGTGAGGAAAGCAGGCAGCTGCCAGCTGGTTAGTGAGGAGGAGGAGGAGGAGGAGGAGGAGGAGGAGGAGGAACTGCCTTCTGCAGCTGAAGCAAGAACACTCAGGGTAGACAAAAGCCAGGAGTAGTGAAGGTGAGCTCCATTACTTGCGAGGAGCCAGTCTTGCCCTTTTTGATGGGCTGCACCAGAAGGTGGCTCTTTAGCCCAGCAGACAGACAGATGTTATGCTAGGAATGTGTTGATGAGCACGGGGCAGGACTAGAAGACCTCCTAGGTCCCTTCCAATTCTGCTATTCTGTCTGCCTATAGGACGGCTTCAGCAACGGAGGCTGTGCAGATGGAGGGCAGGCTCACCCCCACCTACAAAGCCCTGCATGGAGCCGCTACCGGTCCCTTGAGGAAAATCGAATCCAAACTAATATTCACCCATGTAAAGAAAAAACTTTGAACTTTTGGAAAGAACTGTGGGAAGACCCAGTGGAACACAACAACACTGCCTCCTGGATCAAAGATATTCCACAAGAAACAATACTAAACAAGATGGAAAATATTGTAATAAAAACTGACATGGTAACAAAACAAGCCAAGAAGGTCAAGAACTGGAGTGCATCTTGCCTGGATGAACTGCATGGATACTGGCTAAAACATCTGACCAACCTACATCATCGCATGGCCACTCAATTTCATCAAATGCTTCAAAATGCAACAAGCGAAGAATGGCTAACAGCTGGACGAACTTACTTGATAATGAAAGATCCAGAAAAAGGCACAGAACCAAACAACTATCGCCCAATTACTTGTCTGCCAACAACGTTCAAACGTTTCACAAGGATACTGGCAAATTCAATATTCAATCACCTGATAGAAAACAGTAGCTGCCATTCATTTGTTCTTATATAAATTAGGAGAGCATATTAAGTTCCCACTGCTAAAAATGATCTATTTTTCTACTGGATTTTACTTATGCACTCTATTAGGAAATCTTGGATATTGTTCTAAAAGCTGGATGGTATTTTTAAAACAACATCAAAGTACCTTTTTCTAAGAGTTGGTATAAATGTTGCATCACAAAATCCTATTTCTTCAACTATCCCTCCTGTATTAATGACAATAAAGAAGAATAGGGTTAATTATTGTTCATACCTCCTCAGTTCTATGAGGCATTAATTATCTTAATTAATTTAATTATCAGGAAGTAGTTAACACTTTGCTGGGACAAGGTGTAACACTAGCATTCCCACAATGAAGAGGAAGGAAATGCAAATATTAAGGAAGTGTAAATAAAATATGGCACCAAGCTAGAAAGTGGGAGATCCTGAGTTCAAGTCCCACCTTAGTCATCAAAGCCAGCTGGGTGACTTTGGGTCAGTCACTATACCTTCTACCTCACAGGGTTGTTGTTGTGAGGGGAAATAGGAGAAGGAAGGTGTGGTTAATAAGGGAGGATAGAAAAAATAAAAATCAATAAATGACCTTGGGGGAGAGAGGGAGAAGATGCTGCATAGGGAATGATCAGATAGGGAATGATCAGATAGGGAATGATCCATCCTCGAGGATGGATTTATTAATCCTAAGAGGTGGGCGAAGCGCAGGCTCAGGGGATTCCTGTATAAATTTTTAATCCGGCTTTTAGGGGTTCCCAGGGAAGGGGGGTGGGGGGACCAATTAGGGGAACGCCAAGAGAGAAGGCCGGCAATATGCGGAAATGAAAAGACGAAGGGGGATGGAGGGAGGGTCGGTCCCACCAGGGTATTTGCCATCAATACGGTCTTGGGGAGGGGCAGGGGCAGGGACGGTAGAAGGGGGGATGGACACCATCAGTTGGAGCGTCGTGGCCGATGGTTACAGGTGATCACGCGCTCCAACTCCCCTTTCCTTCATCGCAGACTAGGTGAGCAAGAACCGCAGACCCGGGGCCTTGGACTGATGCTATGCAACGCCAGGTCCGTGGTACAAAAAGCCCCTCTCTTACATGACCTTGTGTTGGAGGGGGACCCGGACCTGATTGGCATTACGGAAACCTGGTTGGGCCACGAGGGAGGACATCCCCTCATAGAAATGTGCCCACCAGGATACCGAGCCTTCCATCAGCCCAGGGCCTTAGGGAGGGGTGGGGGAGTGGCGATCATGGTTAGGGAAGGTCTTGAGCCAAAGGAGACCACAGTCCCTCAGACGACCGGGTGTGAGTCCCTCCTTGTGAAGTGGGGCCTAGGGAGGCAGTTGGGCGTGTTAGTTGTATACCTGGCTCCTCGCTATACAACAACAGCCCTGCCCGCACTGCTTGAGGTTATAGCCGGGGTTGCGGTTGAAACCCCCAGACTTGTAGTCATGGGGGATTTTAACCTGCCATCTGCAGGTGAGACCTCTGGTATAGCTCGGGAGTTCATGGTTTCCATGACAGCCATGGACCTGACTCAGGTAGTTCTAGGCCCTACTCATGAGGGCGGACACACTTTGGATCTCATCTTTGTCTCGGGTCAGTGGAGTAGTGATCTGGGAGTAGGGGATTTAGTCATCACACCCCTGTCATGGACAGATCACGCTCTCCTTCGGCTCGACTTTCCGACCGCCACACCTCACTGTGAGGAGGCGGAACCAAACATTCCTATATGGTTCCGCCCCAGGCTCCTGATGGACCCGTTAAGGTTCCAGAAGGAGCTTGGGCCAATTCCTGCGGACTTGCTCCGCGACTCGGCTGAGGACCTAGTGACTGCATGGTTAAGTGCGGCCGCCGGGGCCTTGGACCGAGTCGCGCCCTTGCGGCCTCTCTTGCGGCGACGAACCACCTGGGCCCCTTGGTTCACCGAGGAGCTCAGGGGGATGAAACGCCACAAGAGACGCCTAGAGAGCAGATGGAGATCATCTCGCTCTGAATCCGACCGAACACTAATAAGAGACCACATTAGGACTTATTTAGTGGCAATAAGGCTGGCCAAACGTGAATATTGTGCCACACTTATTGCATCCGCAGAAAACCGCCCTGCCGCCCTGTTTAAGGTAACCCGCTCCCTCCTCCAACAGAGGCCGCGGGAAGCCTCTTTACAGGGTCGAGCAGAGGAATTTGGGATTTATCTGCAGGAGAAAATCACTCGGATTCGAAGCGAGTTACCCTCCATTGTCAATAGCCCTGTCGAGAGTGCCAAAGCAGCTCTTGAGACACCATTGTGGGAGGAGTTTGACTTTGTTACTATCAAAGATATGGACAAGCTGTCAAAGAGACTCAGGGCCACCACGTTTACTGGATCCGTGTCCCTCCTGGCTTGTACTGGAATCCTGGGAGACGACACGAGGCTGGCTTCAGGGCATTGTCAACGCATCTCTGAGTGAGGGGTCCTTACCTACCGTCTTGAAAGAGGCGGTGGTGAGGCCCCTCCTCAAGAAGCCGTCCCTGGATCCAGCATTATTAGAAAACTATCGTCCCGTCTCCAACCTCCACTTTCTAGTGAAGGTTGTTGAGAGTGTGGTGGCCCAACAGTTTCCACGACATTTGGATGAAGTTGACTATCTAGATTCGCGCCAGTCTGGCTTCCGACCCGGGCACAGTACCGAGACGGCATTGGTCGCATTGGTCGATGATCTCTGGAGGGCACGAGATAGAGGATTTTCCTCTATCCTGGTCCTATTAGACCTTTCAGCGGCTTTTGATACCATCGACCATGGTATCCTATTACGCCGACTGGGGGGGTTGGGGCTGAGAGGCACCGTTTTACGGTGGTTCTCGTCCTACCTCTCTGGTCGGTCACAATATGTGTTGACGGGGGGGAAGAGGTCGACTTCTAGATCCCTCTTATGTGGGGTCCCTCAGGGGTCGGTCCTCTCGCCCCTGCTGTTCAACATATATATGAAGCCGCTGGGTGAGATCATCCGTGGTTTCGGGGTGGGATATCATCTGTACGCTGATGATACCCAGCTGTACATATCCACCCCGGACCACCCCAATGATGCCGTCGAGGTTATGTCCCGGTGCTTGGAGGCTGTACGGATCTGGATGGGTAGTAACAAACTCAGGCTCAACCCGTCCAAGACTGAGTGGCTGTGGCTTCCGGCACCCCGTTTCAGCCAGATAATTCCAACTCTGGTCATTGGGGGCGAAACACCAGCCCCTGTTGAGAAGGCACGCAATCTAGGTGTCCTCCTGGACTCCCGGCTGACTATGGAAGACCAGGTGGCGGCCGTGGCCAGGGGGGCATTCCATCAGGTATGCCTGATGCGCCAATTGCGTCCCTTACTGGATCGGGGAGCCTTACGCACAGTCACTCAAGCACTCGTCACATCTCGACTTGACTATTGCAATGCTCTCTACATGGGGCTTCCCTTGAAGTGCACCCGAAGACTACAGTTAGTCCAGAATGCGGCCGCACGGATAATTACGGGAGCGCCTAAACACTCCCATATAACACCTGTCCTACGCGAGCTCCACTGGCTTCCTGTGGTCTTTCGGGTGCGCTTCAAGGTCCTAACGACCATCTTCAAAACGCTCCATGGCTCGGGACCTAGCTATCTGCAAGACCGTCTCCTGCCCCATACATCCCTGGGACCGACACGCTCCCACAGAGAGGGCCTCCTCAGGGTGCCGTCGGTCGGGCAATGTCGACTGTCGGCGCCCAGGGGGAGGGCCTTCTCTGTGGCAGGGCCGGCCCTTTGGAACGACCTGCCCCCTGAAATCCGCACCATTACTGACCTCCGCCTCTTCCGCAAATGTCTTAAGACTCACTTCTTCCAACTAGCCGGCCTTGCGTAACCCCAGCACCGCCAATTATAAACGAGGGTTTTAAAAACGGTTACAACACAGGCATCTAATATCTATGTATTGTATTTTGTATTTATTGATTTAATTCTATGTTCGCCGCCCCGAGTCCCTTGTTGTGAGATGGGAGCGGGTTATAAATATGAAAAATAAATAAATAAAAATAAATAAATAAGGTGGGGGAGCCCCCAGGTACATAATTGGCAGAGAAAGAACCCCAGAAAGGACCCTCCCTCACTTTTCAAGCTTTCAAAAGAGTTGGTGGGAGATTTGTACTTTCAGACATGCAAGATTCTCTTATGTACCCTTCCAATAAAGTAGAGTTACATCGTGTTTCCCATCTGGTGTACCTGGGAGAAGATGGGGGGACTTGCTACCTAGTGTGCCAGGTGAATCTGGCCAAAGACGGACCTGGGAGGTTGGATGTGGCTGCTGCAGACTTTTCAGATGCTTCTTCTTGTTTTCCCTCATATTCTGAAGAGAGATGACTTTCTCAGTTGGCTGTAGTGGCTTTTCTACACATGGTAACTCTAGTCCATCTCAGCCAGTTCATGCTCTGGGGGTGCTTCTTAACATCGGAAAGAAAGTTCCTCACTTCTTTGAGGTGTTTATCAGTCAGCCTTCTCTTGGTTGAGATGGACACTTGGCTAGTGACCTCACACAGTTCTTTGTGGAGTTATCCAATGTATTTCACCAAACACATCTAGCTTTAATTCTAACTGGTGGCATGATCTTCTGCAGGTTTTCTGTTGTGCTCTAAAGTTGATCCACTTTCCCCTGGAGACAGCTGTGCTGCTCTTTCATCCAATGATTGCCTTTCTGGAATATCTGGGTCTGAAAGTCCAGGAGCCTCTCAGTCCATCAACGTGGAGGTTTGGACCATCAGTGGTCACTAAGAGATCATCCAAGGATATTGACCCTATCACCATTTCTTCCTTGTGGTTGACCTGTTTGAAAAATGAAGAGACACAGTCACGTCCTCTCCCAGTTCAGGGATAATTTTGCTAACCTCCCTTCTCCACTCTGGCTTTTTCCTAGAGTTTTCGAGGTTTTCTCTAGCATGAGATGCAGTGAAGAACCAATGGACAATCTGCAGAGCTGGCTGACTGGAGAATTCTAGGAGTTGAAGCCCCCCACCCTCATATCTTAAAGGGGCCTAATTTGAGAAACACCAGCATAATCCCTCAATACTGATCTCTCTGAAAACTGTCCTGACTTCCCATTTGATTCCGCGTCCAACTCAAGGCATCTCACGGCTTAAAAACCTCCAAAGGAGTCACTCCATCAATTTGGCCCTCTTTGTATTGCTATGATTTCTGATAACAGGAAAAGGTGATGACCATCGGAATTAAGACAGACCCCCCCCCCATGTACTTACGAGTCCTATCTCAACCACGAAAGCCAGGTGGGTGACCTCGAGCCCGTCCCTCTCTCAGCCCTCACAAGATTGCTCTTGTGGGGATGAAGGAATCTTAGATATGTTCATTGCCTTGAGCTATTAAGAGAAACAATAAAGGTGGTGTGAAAGTCTAAGTAATAAAGTGAAAATAAATGAATATTTCAGTCCCTAGGCCAAGTGTTTTATTGAGAAATAACTTCTCTCTGGCCAATGGAATCACAGTTTAGGTTAATTTCCCCAAATCATTAAGCAGGTCAATTTCTAGCTTTGTGATCACAATGCCCACCCAACTGCGACAGCCTAAAGCCAATTTTTGCTCCCCTAAACCTTGCAGGTTTTTCCCAGTGCCAGCCAGCCAGCCCCAGCCCCTTTCTGGAGACAGGAGCCTTCGACCTGTTGGATGAGGAGTTTGATGACAGGTAAGGAGGATGCTAACATGGCAGGAATCAGCATGTCTGTCGTGTTGGTTGAACCCCACTTCTCTCATCTCCCCTCCCCCAATTCTGCCTTAAAGGGGAGGGTCTCTCTGTCCCTCCTGAGGAGCCCAGGCGAGGGAGACCCTGCGATGCCCCCAGTGCCATCCATCCAATCCAGCCACTTTCCAGGGAGGTTGAGCTGAGCCTCCATTATGTGGTCCAGACTCCCCAAGGATGCTGGAGGTTGCCATGGAGAACTCCAGCCAATGAGCTCAGGAGGAGCCTCTGACATCACATGCCAAGGCTCTGATTGGCCTGGAGCGAAGATTTGAACAATAACCACCAACTGTCTGCCTTCCCCCGGGGGGGCGTGGCTTATCTGTGAATGAGCCAATCCTGAAGGGGCTTTGAGCCTTGAATTCTCTTCAGCCAGAGAGGCTCTGTGTGAAGGGGGAACCTTTGGTCGCCTGGAGAGGTCAGGGAGCCTCAGATTCCGCCCCTTCTCTGGGGGTGAAATTAAAATCTTGTCCCTTGTCCCTGGCATTAGAGATCCAGAGGATCCAGGCTTCCCTCTCCAGGCCCAGATGATGACAGGGAAATATATCCATAAAAGATCAGATATTACTGACATTCAAAAGGCCTTGTGAGAAGGGGCCTGAAGAAGCACATGGGTCTTTGCCAGCTTTAGCTGTCCTACTGACTGCCTGCGGAGGCCAGGTATGGCTTAAAGGCCAGACTCTTTCACTGCCATAGGCAGTGAAAGAGGCAGCTAAATCATGGAAGATTTAGAGGCAGCTAAATCATGGAAAGACCCAGCGGAGGAAGGACCCTGATTGCTGACTGGGGAATTCTGGGAGCTGAAGTCCGCTCTTCTTCGGGTTGCTAAGGTTGAGAAACCTGCTCTAGTGGACCCAGCACTGGGCAGTTGGACAGATGACCTCTGAGGCCTGGATGGAGGGGCTGCTAAAGGAAGGTCATGGCACACAGACTTCAAAGTGAATCAGGAAGACTGTAATGGGGGGGGGGGTCTGTCTGTCTGTCTCACAAGGACAAAAGATGCTTATCCACAGGAAAGATGCATGTGGGGAGCTTGTAGCAATGATGGGTAATTGGAAGGCTGATAAAAGGCAACAAGAATTAGACAACTTGCCTCCCTCCCAAATGGTGAAGCGACATTCAACACAAAGACCCACAACTGCACACACAAAGGGCCAGAGTGTGACTGTGACAGAAGGGGATGAAAGGAGGCAGGTGGGAACTCCTGGGACTTGGATGCCTTCAGACGGAGCCCCTTCCTCAGTCCAGAGTTCGATTGCCCAGGGGGAGACACACACACACACACACGGGGGAGGGGGGAGGCTTGTACCCTTCTCCCTCCCAAGAGGGGTCCCAAAACACCCCCCTCCCAGCCCCCTGCAGGGACCCCCAGCAATGCTGCCAGCAGCTGCCCTCCTGCAGGGAAACCCTGAGTTGGGGAGGGGGGTGGGGAAGTGGGGGGAACAGTGCCCCCCCTCCTTTTCTTGGCAATGCTGGGGAGGCCCCCTAAAGGGGAGATTCCTTCCTGGGGCTCACGAAGAGCATCCAAACTTTCCTGGCATCACGTGGGAAAGAAGCCTTAAAGGCTCAGAAGGGATGGGAAGCCCCTCCCACACACACACAGAGACCCCCAAGCCCTTGCAAGACTCCCACTGCAGCCTGCCATGTGGTGAGACTCCCTTCCTGGGGAGGCTCCTCCCGGCCCCTTCCTCCCTGCCAGACCTTCTTGCAGCTTCTGAGTTCGGGGGTGCGTGGGGGGGGGGGTTGTCACTGTGTAGGTGCAAAGGGAATGACCCGCCCCTTCTGTGACTTTTCATCAGGCTGGGGAGCGAAAGAAGCCGAAATGGGCAAAAGGCAGACGCGCATGCTCAGTTCTCTTCTGAAGCTCGAAGGCTGCCAGGACTTTGCCGCCTGCGGAGAGAGCCCTCTGGTGGTTCCCAGCGGCCACGGCAGCTCCGTTTGCGAGCCAGGGACAAGACAGAGGCGCCGAGAGAGGTGTGAAATCCTAGAGCGGAAAGGAGAACCTTGCAACAGGTCCTCCCACCAGGAATTCTCTCCCCCTCCCGCGCATGCTCCGCTCGTTCTCTGAAGCTCTCCAGCCGGCTTTTTCCGGGAGTTCTGTGCGCAAATCTCGGAGGCTTCCCTCAGGCGGGAAGGGGGGTGTTCTCTATGAGAGGGAGGGGTGGTGTCGCTGGAGGCAATCCGGCTTCGCTCCCCCCCCCTAGGGATAGGGGCCAGGGGCTGGTGGGGGCTTTTTTTTTGGGGGGGGGAGATTCGTCAGCCCTTGACAAGAAAATCGGTGGAAGACTAAAGATGCGGATGAATGGAATGGAGAGACATAAATGGGGACAGGAGGCTCAATGGTTATGGGTTCTGCTCAGCGTTTCTCCCAACACACAATCACACGCACACCCTATCACAGGGGGCAGCAGAGAGGGAGCTGCAGCGCTGCCCAGCCCAGCGAAGGGGCGCCCCCCTCTTCCGCAACTGCAGGAGCCCCCAAGCTCCTTCCCCAGCCCTTGCCCCAATGGGGGGAGGGAGAGAGCGGGGGAAACGCAGCCCAGGACCCCCCAACCAACCCCCCTGTGCAGAAAGAGGGGCTTTGTGGGGGGAGGGGTCCAAGGGACTCCAGGAGAAACTTTCTCCCCTTGAATTGCAAGGAAGCAGAGGTGGAAAAGGGGATTTGGGAGGGAGGGGACTCCCTTTGCACCCAGCCCTTCTCCCCCCACCCCTTTGATGGGGAGGGATCCAGGCCACATACTGAAAACATAATCTAATTTTTTTTTTATTTTTATTTTTTACTTTTATTTTTTTTTTAACAATAATCAATAATCCACCCGGTGCTATACAAAACGAAAGGAAGAGTTGGTTCTTTGGATATCTTCAATTGTCTTTAAGATCTCCAAAATCCGCGTTCCCTGGGTACAGGTGTCGAGGCATCCAAAGTTCCAAGTGCATAGTCCACAAATGGGTTCCAAGTCTTCCAGAAAATGTCTTTTTTATAGACCCCCTCTCTGAATTTAATATCACACGTCATTTTATCATTTAAGGCTAATTTCCACATTTCACAGAACCATTCTTCTATTTTAATATTTACCTCTATTTTCCAATATCTTGCTATTACAATCCTACCCATTATAATCATAATTCTAATCAATTCTTTCTCCTGTTTTGTTAACTCAGGTTCATTAATTATCAATAACAATATATTTTCTGATCTCAATATTATTATTCTTTTCATCATTTCACCCATCATTTTTTCTAATTGCTGCCAAAACTTTTTAATTTTCACACATTTATACCACATATGTTCATAAGTTCCCACTTCCATATTACATCTCCAACATTTATCGCTCATTTTTTTATCTATCAATGATAATCTTAATGGGGTCCAATACCATTTCCAAACAACCTTAAAATTATGCTCTTTAATCCTTATAGACAAAGTTCTCATGATTCGACTCTTCCAATTCTCATTCCAATCCAAATCCAATATTTTAATCTTAAGGTCTTCCTCCCAGTTCCTTTTCATTACCATTTGTGGATTTCCATCAAAATTTATAATCTTATATATCTTACTAACGAGTCCTTTTAACCCAATTTCATCTTTAATAATTTGAGATACTAAACTTTCAAATTTAGTTTTATTTCTATCTATTTTACATATTCCCTTTACTTTCATAGTCCATTTTTCTACCTGTATTTTTTCGAACCAATTCAACTCCAATCTTTGGATTACTTTTTTTTTCCTACTCTCAATTCCTAGAGCTCTTAACCAATTTACTATATTTCCTATATTTTCATCCTCAATTACTTTATCCCGATTTATATTAGTTTTAATCGGCCAACTTTCAGTTGTCTTCCCCAGGAAAGCTATATCCGGGATCAATTTTTTAACAAATTTATTCCAAATTTTGCTCAGCTCCTTTAACCAATAACTATTAATTGCCTTTATTTTTGCTCTATCTAGAAACCATATAGACCCAAATCTCTTAATATCTTTTAGCTCCAGATCACCCCAATGACCATCTCCACCTTTAAGTATTTTTATCACGGTTCGAATACATAATCTAATTTTATGGTCACCACAACATGAAGAACTGTATTAAAGGGTCGCAGCATTAGGAAGGTTGAGACCCTCCCCTCTTCTCCTCCAGCGCAGCGCCTCTTCCTACGGCAGAAACCTTCGTCTCTGAACTGAAACGTGGGAATCTCGGAGGTTCTGAATTGGGGGAAGGAAGCTTTGATCTGGGACTTTGGAGGATGAGAAGGGTCAGAACTAGCGAAAGCACCAATGGGAATGCTCCCTGCTTGAGCGTCATCAGTCTCTGGGCAGAGTCCTTTGGGGCTTCACCTGAAGGAGGAGGGATTCCTGGCAGAGAGAGAAGGGGAGAAATTGGGATCCTTTCAGTATTGGGGGGGGGCTGCAGCTCAAGGGGGGGATCATGGCAGCCCCAGACGGGACCCTCCTCTTCCTTTGCTCTCTTCATGCTTCTCAGCCAGGGATTCCCGCTTCCCCCCTCCTTATCCCCCCTCCCCGCCCCTTGACATCCACAACAGCGATTCTTGAACCCCAAACCGAGCTGTTGTTTGCGGAGGGTCAGAAAACCCCACACCACTGCGGGTACAAGTGGCCCTCCAGCAGCCCCTTTGCCAGGAAGGCATCAAAAGCAGAAGCTTCCGCGAGGGGAAGGGAGGGCAGGGGCCAATGATTGGGGGAGGGGCACTCCCAATGATGGAGAGAGGGAGGGAATGTGTGTGTGTGAGAGAGAGAGAGGGGGGGAAGGGGAGGGAGGGAGGGAGAGAGAAGGCGCCCAAGGACTCCCCAGCCAGCCCACTCAGAGACCCCCAAGTCCTGGCTGGCTGTGTGGGCCTGCGCCTCCCTTTCACTCATCCACTGCAGCCCCACTCTATGCTGGATGGGGGGGGGGCAAAAGGAAGTCTACCCTCCCCTCGAAGGGCTGGCATGAACAACCTTGAGCTTCCCCCTCCCCAAGACCGAATATATCCCCCCTCCCTCCCTTTCTCTCTCTTCCATCAGGTGAAGTCAACGGAGACTCTGCCCGGAGACCGATGACGCTACAGAATGGAGAATTCCTATTGGTCCTCTGGGGCTTCCTCAGATCCTGGGAAAATATGATTCGCCGGTTGTAGCCACCATTTCTCGGCACATCCCGTGTTTCTCAGGCGTTGCGTCCTCTGAAGCCCCTTTCTGGGCTCCGCAGCGCCTGCCTGTGTCTCCCCTGATGCACCCAGCCCCAGAGGGGGAATCTGGAAGGGGGGGGGAGCGTTCGTCTCGGATTTCGGAGGTGGGAGGGCCGGGCCAGAATGAGGGTAAGCACCAATTGAAATTCTCCCTGATTGAGCGTCATCGGTTTCCGGGCAGAGTCCTTGGGGGCTTCACCTAGAGGAGGAGAGCCATTTTGCGGAGGGAGGGAGAAAAAAGTGGGGTGGGGGAAGTGGGAGGGGGGATCTTGGCCTGAAGAACCAACTGGGGCTCCTTCTCTGCTTGGAACGCTCTCCTGCACTGGGGGAAGTCAAGGGAGACTCTGCCCGGAGACCGATGACGTTCAAGAAGGGAGGTTTCCCATTGGTTCTCTTACCTTCTGGACCCTCCCAATCCCGAAGTTCGAGGAAGACCCACAATGAGGGCGAGTGGGCTGAGGTTTGTCCCCGGGAGAAAACAACCCCCCCCCCCAAAAGGGAAAGGGGGAGGAGACAGAGGCGTAGCGTGGGGGCTGCAGGGGGGGCCGGCCGCACCGGGCGCAACATCTAGGGGGGCGCCGTCGGATCTTCCTGCACCCCTCCTCTCCCCCCTTCCCGTTTCTCGCTTCCCCGCCGCTCCGCATGCTGCGCCCTCCCCGTCCTCAATGCCGCTGCTTCCCCCCAGGGGAGGGCTAGAAAGGCGCCGAGAAGGATGAGCGAAGGGGTTGCCTCGCCGCCGGGTGCCGCAGCCACTGCCGAGGAGGGGGCGGCGGCGGGCGCTGGCCCTGCGGCGGGCGATGGAGGGCCCGATGCAGCGGGGCGGGAGGTGCGCTGCGGCGACTGCCTAGTGTGGAACCGACAGCAGACGTGGCTCTGCGTCGTGCCCCTCTTCATCGGCTTCGTGGGCCTGGGGCTCAGCCTGATGCTGCTCAAGTGGATCGTGGTGGGGTCCGTGCAAGAGTACCTGCCCACCGAGCTCATGGATTCCAAAGGCATCGAGCAGGACCCCTTCTTCCTTTCCAAGCAGCCCACCACGCCGCCCAAGAGCGGGGAGCTCACCGCCTCGCCCGGCACGGCCGCCGCCACCGCTGCCGCCGCTTCTCGGACACCCAACCAGATCAGTACCCGGCTCACCACCATGACCAAGGCGCCTACCCGCTTCCCGGCCACCCGGGGGCCCGTCCGGGTCGTCCCGCTGCGCTCCACCAGGGGGCGCAAATTACTTGCCATGCCCCGGGTGCTGACAACCCACGCTACGCCACTGGGAGGAGAGAAGGGCTGGCCAGGCCTTTTTTTCCGGCTCCTGTTCCCAAATCGGGCTGGGACTCTGCTCCCCACCCCCCATCCTCTGGGCCAGGAGGGGTTCTGATGAACTTTACTGCCGGTTCGTGTGTTCTGGATGGGCAGTTGAATTAAAATTGTTCTGCGCATGTGCAGGACTAAAAAACAAAATGGCGACCAGGGAACCGGTTTG
This sequence comes from Rhabdophis nuchalis, assembly GCA_039707465.1. Classification (NCBI taxonomy): domain Eukaryota; kingdom Metazoa; phylum Chordata; class Lepidosauria; order Squamata; family Natricidae; genus Rhabdophis; species Rhabdophis nuchalis. The sequence continues at coordinate 22,961,818 of CM077655.1, read as the reverse complement.
GGGGCGTGGCCTGCCTGAGTGGCTGCCGGTTCCAGCGACACAGTCCGCCATCCCACTAACGGTTCGGTCGGAGCCCCCACTGCCCTGGGCAGAGACAAGGGGGCTGCAGGGGGCGATGCGTGGAATTCTCTGCTCCTCTTTTCTCTCCCTGCCTTAAGATCCCTCCCACCTTCGCCCATTACGGTCCCTGCAGGCGCTTCGTCCGTTCCGAACACGGCGGTCAGGATAGGGTCTTCTGGAAGGGCTGGTAGGGCACCCGGGTGACCTCCAGCACGGTGACGGTGGAGCCTTAGGCCCCCATGCAGCAGCCTGGCCCCTCTGCCGGAAACCCTCGCTAGGGAAACGACCCCTGGGAATGGGCCAATATCCCCCGGAAAGCAGAAAAGGAGAAAGGAGGGGAAAGTCCCATTCGTTTAGCCAGCAAAGAAAGACTCCTTGGCCGTCCTTTAACCCAGCGTCCCTGCGCATCCATTGGCCCAAGGCCTCAAGAAAGGCAGTGGGGAAAAGAAGTTACAGCTGTGGCTGCAAACAAGAGAAACAGCCCTCCAAAGTTGGAGGGGAAGGAGAAGGAGAGAGGGGATGGGAGGGAGGGAGAGGGAGGGATAGAAAGAGGAAGTGGGAGAGAGGGAGGCATAGAAAGAAGAAAAGCGAGAAGGAGGGATAAAAAGAGGGAGAGGGAGAGAGAAGGAGACAGAGGGAGAAAGGAAGCAGGGAAAGAGGGAAGGGGGAGAAAGGGAGAAAGAGAGAGCGATCCGCAACAGTTAAATTAGGTAATGCAGATAGTTCTCAACTTACAACAATTCATTTAGTGACTGTTTGAAGTTAAAAAGGCACTGAAAACAGTGATTTATTGCCATTTTCCATACTTTTCCATGCATTCTCCCCATCATGGTTACATCAATGAAATTTAGGCGCTTAGCATTCAATATTTAGTTTCGATGGTTGCACGGTGCTCTGTGGATCACACGATGGGGAAAGTCAGATTCACTTCACAACCGGGTTGCTAACTTCACCAACTGCAGTGATTTACTTAACAACGGTGGAGAGTAAGGTTGTAAAATGGCACAAAAGTCACCAACTGTCTCGCTTAGTGACAGAAATTTGGGGTTCATAACTGAAGGCCATTGTGATGACCCTGGGTGTGGCACAAAGGCAACACAGCCGGAAAACCATTATGAGACCCTTTATTGTCACCAGCTGTGCCCCCAATGTCCCTTTCAACTCTCCGTCCTGGAGAAAAACTCTCCCACAAACCTGCAGCAGCCTCTAGCTGACAATTCTCCAGTCCAAATGTTGTAAGCAGAAAACTCCCAACCATAAATCCAACAAGGGAAGAGAAGGGAATTAATCCGGCAGGGCAAGCAAGATGAGGAGTCCCAGAAGTGAAGGAGGAGGATTCCAGGAACTCAGATAAGCAGATAACACCAGATGAACTCCGTGTTTGTTCCCGACAACCGCCCCTCCCATTTGCCTCTCCTTTAAACTCCATCCCCAGGTGTGCCTTGTGTAGGGAATTCCTTCCTCATAAGCCACGCAACCCAGGATGCTCCCTTCTCCGTTCTTCCCTGCATGCCCTAAGAGGAGGAAGAGGTCCTTGGTCTTCCTCTGAGCCCCCTCTCCCTTCTTCTCCCTCTCCCTTGCTCTGCCCAGCCTGACTTTGCCCTTCCCCAGTTTCCTCCACAGCCAATGGAGCCCCTCTCCCGCTGTCTGCCGGCTGTTCGTCTCCCATCTGAGAGTCAGACTCCCAACGGGGGCAGGACATTGTCTTTCCCATGGCTTATATCGGTAATGGTGATCCTATGGCATGCGTGTCACAGGTGGCAGGCGGAGCCATTTCTGCCCACATGCAAGCTGTCGCCCAGGTCAGTTGCACTGCACATACGCACACGCCTCCCATTGGTCAGCTGATTTTCAGTTCTCTGCTGGGAGAAGAATGCGCATGCACAGGGGCTGGTGGGATACATTGCCCGCCCATGGACTGTTTTTCATCCCCGGAGGCTTCAGGGAGGCCTGGTAGCACCAAAATGGGGGTCGTGCATGCATGTAGGATGTTCATACGGGGAACACAGGGGATTGGATTATGGGTGTTGGCACGCCCACCAAGCCATGCTACGCCCACCAAGCCACACCCACAGAATCGATAGAAAATTTTTTTGAATCCCCCCACTGGTCGCCTTGTGGCTCTGTGTCGTAATGGGCTTCAGGAGGAGAATCTTATCTCCCCCACTAGGAAGCAGGAGAGTGAAAAGATTCAATCAATTCCAACTTTGCAAGATCTTTTTCTTTCACAAGACATTGATTGAGTGGAACACGGGGGAGCTGGGCTGGGTCCCCACAGAGAAGGTTCTGTGTAGCCCTTGTGGCAAGAGCGCCATAGCTTCACCCCCACGGCCCTCTCCCATTTCAGACAGGTGGCTGCCCAATCTCTTTGAAAACCCTCCAGTGATGGAGCACCCACGACTTCTGGTGGCAAGCTGTTCCACTGGTTTCTCCTTCATTCCAGGTTGCTTCTCTCTTGGATTACCTCCTATCGAACCTAAATGAGTTTTATAAGGTCTAAACGCATGCAAGGGCTTGATGGATGATCAGGAAAGAATATCATGCAGTATTTCTCATAATGAGCAATGCTATATGTAGAATTGTTTTTCTTATTATATCTGGCGATTTCTTTACATCACCTGCCATATTGAAAATGGCCACGAGGTGGCAGGCTATTGTGATGCAATTTCCCACAGACCAGTGGTAGTCAACCTGGTCCCTACCGCCCACTAGTCACCATTACTGTGGAACCGGTGGGTGGATAGAAAATTTTACTACTAACAGAGATACAAAAGTAGGCGGTAGGTATAAAAAGGTTGACTACCCATCCCATAGACTTTTAAAAGTGGTGGGGTGGAGCTCTCGTCTCATAATCAGGAGCTGAGATCCCAGATAGAGGCAGATATTTCTCTCTCTGGCCACAATGAGAATATATCTGCTGAACAAAACTCCACATTGGCGACATGAAGGGCATCCAGCCAGGAAACACTCAGCTCCATTCAGTTGCCCAGACTCCACCCTGCAAGGGATCATGGGGTTGTTAAAAGAGGATGAGTTTCCCAGAGACTTTTAAAAGCAATGGTTTTCATTTAATTTGTAGGACCCCATTTTCACAGCTAGCCAAATGTGGGGTGGTTCACAGCCCCACGATCTGTCCCTTGATGACTTTTATTTACTGTATTTTTCAGAGTATAAGATGGACCAGAATATGAGACACACCAAGATTTTGAAGAGGCAAATTAAAAAAAAAGTTTTTGCACTCTGCAGACCTCGCAAAAATGACCAGTTTTTTTGCAAAAATGGGCCCATTCCCCCCCCCCCCAAAAAAAGAGTGTATGAAGCCTTTAGGAGGCTTGAAGAGTGCTCCTGGGGAATGAACCCCCCAATGAGCAAAAAATGGCTGATTTTCTGTCAAAATAGGGACATGCATAGCATTTAGGAGGCTCTTGGGGGCTGGTGGGGGGGGGGCACAATTGAGCAAAAAATGGCCTGTTTTTCGCTTTCTGCCTTCCCCAGCCTCCAGAAAGACTCTGAAAGCCTCCTAAAGGCTCTGCACGACCATTTGGGTGAAGGGGGCAGAATTTTGGGAGACAAAAAATGCTGTATTCAGTGTATAAGATGCACCCAGATGTTCAGCCTCTTTTTTGAGGGAAAAATGTGCGTCTTATACTCCGAAAAATACAGTACATTAATCTTTTCAATCACTGGCCTCTGCCTGCAATATTCAAAATGGCCACAAGTGGCAGGTTGTTATTAGTTCCACAATTTCCCGTGCATTTTTTTTTAAGCAACTATTTTTATTATTTATTCTTATTTATTTTACATTTTGTGAGATGACTGCTGCCGGTCTGTCATACACAAAATAGCCACGAGATGGCGACCCAAACACAAAACGAATGCCAGGAGAAGATTCAGGGTCCAATTTTGTGGTTAAAAATGGTGCTAGTTGCTGTTTTTAAAATTAAGACACAGAATCATGTTCAAAGGAGAAACCAGGAAGTCCATTTGCCTCTTGTAAAAGCACCTTTGGGACATTTTCCATTGAGGATTTTTTTTTCATATTAGTACCCAGTTGATTGCTCATTGGTTGCAATAGGAATTGATTGACAAGCACGAATTGATCAGCTGGCTTGTTGCTTGAACCTGGAATTCTGGGGTGAGAGTGACTGTAGTCACCCAGATGGTTTTCAATGCTTAAGGATAGACTAGACTAGAATGGAGTAGAATCGCAATAGCACTTAGACTTATATAACGCTTCACAGTGCTTTTATAGCCCTCTCTTAGTGGTTTACAGAGTCAGCCTATTTGCCCCCAACAATCTGGGTCCTTATTTTACCCACCTCGGAAGGACAGAAGGCTGAGTCAACCTTGAGCCTTGTGAGATTCGAACTGCCAAATCGCAGTCAGCTGGCAGTCAGCAGAAGGAAACTGCAGGGCTGCATTCTAATCACTGCACCACCATGGCTCAATAGAGTAAAGTAGAGTAGAGTAGAGTAGAGTAGAGTAGAGTAGAGTAGAGTAGAGTAGAGTATAATAGAATAGAACCGAACAGAATAGAACAGAACAAATGGCATAAAACTCCATAGCTCTGGCTGACCTTCCCCAGCAGTCTCTGGAGACAAGAGACCATGCTGAAGGACAGAAGAAGGTCAATGTCCTTGTTACTCAAGCTTTTCCTTTTCAGTTGAAGCTTCTCTCCTTTTGAATCAGGAAAGCGCCTGGATATTCCACCTTGTGAGAGTTGTTATGTATTGTACTGTGTTCCCCCCAAAATAAGACAGGGTCTTATTGTCTTTTGACTTCCCGAAATAAGCGATTGGCCTTATTTTTGGGGAGATCTCATTATTTTTGAGGTTACAGGAGACAGCGAGCGTGGTCACCTCATGGCTGCTGTTGTGTGGCAATATTTTTGGTGAGTGCTTATTTTGGTGTGGGGGAAAGGCTTATTTTAGCGCATGCGCTCAAAAGCCAGATTGGGCTTATTATCTGGGGAGGTCTCATTTTCAGGGTGAATAGTGTACAGCTGTCAGTTGAAGTTCTCATTCTGGTCCTCTGTTGGAGAGGGAAAATGCTCTTTCCTGATTGGTTGTTCGGGTGATCAGTCTCCTTTAAAAGGAGCCGTGTCAGCCACAGAGTTCAGCTGCCTCGCAGGTAGGATTGAATAAAAGGTTGTTGGAATTCACTCTGGCCTCACCTCCATTCTTCTCCCAGAACATCACAGGAGTCCTTTGGGTTCCTCTAATTCTTCTTTAGAAACAGGAAGGGGATTGATTGATTCCCCCCATGAATGATGGACCTCCTGCTTCTCCTTCTGATGCTGCTGGTGTCCCATCCAGTCTCTGGGAAGCTGAGGATGAAATGCCTGAAGAGTTTGGAGCACCAGGATGGAAACAATCCACGGAGCTTTTCCAGGCCAGGAGACCATCTCATTGGGAGACTCCTCAGTTTCACACAGGAAGATCCCATAAAACAAGGACTTCCGACCAGGCTCCTCCTGGTCAGTTTCCTCCCTCAGCCATTCCCTGTGCTGGAGTTTCCTTCCCTCTGTTTGGATTCCTCTTAACACTTTCCTCCTTTTCTCTTTATCCCACTTTCTCCTATAGGAAACGACCTGTCTCCAATTTCCTGCAGGGTCTGGATTTCCAAAGCTTCTCCCTTTTTCTCTTATTTTGTGGAAGTCTCTGAAATCCAAAGATGGGATGGAATAAAAACCGTAACAACTCCAGATTATTTTCCTCTCTCCATCCAAACTTCACTTCATCCCTTGAATACTAACTTTTGTTTAAAGTAGTTATTTTAACTGGTTATAGTGGCCCCTGCAAAGCCCAGTTCCTTTTTTTAAAAATAATTGTTGATAGATATTACAATTCCTGATCATTGTAGAAACAATTGTTTTTTTTTGTAGAATTGGCAAATGTTTCGCACAGTAAAAGAATCCTTGTATTTAATGGTAGATCTATTTTAATGATTAAATTATTTTGATTTCCCTTTAGTAGTCGAGTAAAAATTAGTACTTTTAAAATAATGGTGTGTTTGTGACTCTTAATATTTCATGTTTTTACATTTATTCTGGCTGTGAGATGCTCCTTTGTGTTCAGGTCTGGCCTCAGAAGGATAATGTAGCACTTGGGGATGAAGATGCAGCCCAGCAGACCAGCACTGGAGGCCAGGATGGAGAAGACCTGGACAGCCACCATGTATTTCCCTTTGGTGCTCAGGTAGGTGGGCACAAAAGTCACCCAGACGCTGCAGAAGACCAGCATGCTGAAGGTGATCAGCTTGGCTTCGTTGAAGGCCCCAGGCAGATTCCTAGCCAGGAAAGCCACCATGAAGCAGATGGCAGCCAGGAAGCCCATGTAGCTGAGGGTGATGTAGAACATGACAACTGCCCCTTCGTTGCATTGCAGGATGATCTCTCCAGGCTGGGAGTGGAGGTCAGAGTCAGGGAAGGGGGGAGAAAGTCCCAGCCAGATGGAGCAGATGATCACTTGGACTGCAGAAGAAGAAAGGATGATGGAGTTGGCCAAGCTCTTCCCCAACCATCTCTTCGCTCGGTTTCCTGGTTTTGTGGCTAGGAAAGCCAGAACCACCGTGATTGTTTTGGCCAAGAGAGAAGAAATGGCCACTGAGAAGATGATGCTGAAGACCGTTTGTCGGAGAAGGCAGGTGGCTTTCCTTGGTTGACCAATGAAGAGAGAAGAAGACAAGAAGCAAAGCAGGAGGGAGACCAGGAGGATGTAGGAGAGGTCCCGGTTGTTGGCTTTGACAAGGGGAGTTTCTCGGTATTTAATGAAGATGATTAAAACAAGTCCTGTGATTAAAAACAATAGTAGGGCAGAAGAGACCAGGATGATGCCCAGAAGTTCTTCATAAGACAGGAAGGTTATAACTTTGGGGATACATTGGACTCTCTTCTCATTTGGATATTTATCATCTGGACACTTGGTGCATTTTCCTGCATCTAAGAAACCAAAAGCAATTTTCTTTAACATTTTGTCCTTTTATTTTACAATTTCATTAAACAATCACTCCGTTGAAATGAGACAGGGCAGGGGTGAAATGCCCTGTTGCCCCTGTTGTTGGGGCAATTCAATCGAACTGATAGCAAAAAGTGCCTTAAAAGTATAAAGAAAGGTTCCGACAATTACGCAGCACAGCTGATTTTCACACAGCTGATTGTTACACTCCCCCCCCCCTTTTTAAAGTATTTTTTAACTACCGGTCCAGGAGAAATAGTAGTTGAAAAATGCTTTTAAAAAGTAAAAAAAAAGTTGTGCATGCCTAGTTTTAGAATTTGAAATTTTGAATTTCACCACTGGTACAAGGTCTCCTGCAGGATGTAGGACTAAATGACCTTTAAGGTTCCTTCCAGCTCTATTCCAATTGATTGATTTACATGAATGGCAGACTATTTGTGTAATGAGTTCCCCACCATAACTATCCACAGCACCACATTATGGACCAGTGACTCCTTCTCAGTGACCCTCAAGGGGAGGATCCAATATACAGTGAATTGCAAGGTCTTTCAGAAGGTGGACCTCACACAATTCATCCAGTTCCAAAGAACTCAGGTGTTCCTAGAAAGGTGAACTTAGCAGCACAAGTCCAAACTAAGAAGCAGGAGAGAGATTTCCTCTGCTGTTAGTAAAGCTTGCTCAGTCTGCCACCCCCTCCTCCCATCTCTTCCCAGCCCCTTCTTCAAAGTCCATTTGATTTACTTCCTTTTAGATAAGAAATTCTGCAGGTTAAAAATAAATATATAAAACCAGGTGAGCTTCAATCTATCATTTAACTTGCACTTTCGTGAAAATGTTCTGGGTGGATCCAGTTCCACAAAGCCTCCCATTTTCCTCAGGGTGACCCACCTTCCTGAGTGGAGAAGGTCCCCTCCGGACAAGGAACGCAGTCATAGCAGCAAACTGGATCTCCTTCTCGAGCCCTCTTGACAAATCCAGGATGACAAGTTTCTGCACATCTGGACTGAGGCAGGGACTGAGCAGAAGAACAAGGAAGGCCAAAGAAAAGATGTTAGGACTCTCCGTCCATGGAAAACGGAGGGAGAAATGGATGGAGACAAGGAGCCTCTGGTCTTCACTGAGGTAGATAGGAAACCTCTGACTCCTTCTAAACAGATGTAGGAGGTAAAACAAATGGCAGGTTCTTCATTTACTTCCTCCTTTTTGCTTTTGGAATTTAACATTGCAATAAAGGACTTTTCTATTTTAAATTCTGGAGCAGTGTTTGTGAACCTTTTTGGCCCCACGTGCCAATATGTGTGTGTGCATTGTGCAACCACTGAAAACTAGGTGATCATCTGGATTTCAGCATGCACATGCACACCAGCCATTTGGTCTACTGGTTTCTAGCATGCATTTGTGCACAAAGACCCGCTGACTGTTGTGCCTGCGCCAGCTCCTCGTGCTTCCTTGTCTGCCCACCTGATTCCCATAGGGGTGGCAGGACGTCCCCACTGAGGATCCGGTTCTGCAGCCCTGGACAGGGAGAGAAGGTTGGATGGGAAATGCCCCCTCCCTCCACTGGAAAGCCGGAATCTCTTCCCATCCTTGGAAGAAGCCAGCACAGCCCCCCCCCCCACTTCATCCAAGGGAGAGTCTCCATGTGTGAGGAGCTGTGGAGATGGGGGCTGGTGGATGCGGGTCTGATGGTCCCCATGGACGGACCCAGCAGGACCAGCCTATGGGGGGCAGAGAGAACAGGAGCATTGGACATAATCTAAAATGGGGGGGGGGAAAGAAAAACTGTCCTGCAGTGTAATTTAAACCTTGGAGAAGACAAAGGCGCAAGAAGAGCAGAACTGCAATGCAAAATGAAGGGCAGGGGAATCAGTGGGGAGCTGGGGGCTGTGGGAAGGGTGGGGAAAAGGGCGAGGAATCTGGAGGAAGGGGGAGCCATGTTTATCCTGGCAGCTGACTTGGAGGGCAAGAGGACCAGGGGGTGTTGTCCCCCCCACAAGTCCCACCTGAGAGACGCTGGCAGGGGGTCAGAGCTGGGCAAGCGCTTTTCCCCAGCCCCAGCAGCCCCCCAGCTTCCCCTCCCAACCCCTCCCAACCAAGGATCAATGAAACCAGGCTGTTTCCTGAAAGGCTGTGGGGGAGCCTCGCTTGGCTTCGCAGACCCTCCGAGACCCCCAAGTACATTTATTACTGGCAATAAAAGCACCTTGTTCTCTCTCTCTCTCTCTCTCTCTCTCTCTCTCTCTCTCTCTCTCTCTCTCTCTCTCTCTCTCTCTCTCTCTCTCTCTCTCTCTCTCTCTCTGTGGGGCTCTGGCAGAGGGAGTCAATGCAGAGTCCCCAATCAGGTTTAATCCAACCCTTCCCTTCCCTCTCAGTCTCTCCCCTTCCCCAATCCCCCCAAGCGGAGCATTTCTAAGAAGCCCTGCATAATTAGATGAAAGGCCCTTGGTGGGGAGGCGGTTTGGCTTCCCCGGTTGAGTTGGGGCCGGTTTATGGGAGGGGAGTGTGGTCCCCCCCCCACCCGCTGGGGCAACAAGTCTAGAAGAGTCCCCAGGGTTGGTATTTGTGGCTGTGTGTGTGTGTGTGTGTGTGAGAGAGAGAGCAATCAATGGGGAGGGAGCTATGGGGTAGAGGCAAGAGAGAACAAGGTTGGGTGATGAAAGGTGAACATTCAGAGAAGGGTGTCACTCAAAATCCCCTCCCTTGGATGAAAGGGGGAGGCCTGGGATGGACATGGAGCCCGTAGGTGGGAGGGGGAGGGAGGAACTGCGCTCTTCTCCAGCCCTCGTGAGGCACCTCCCATCCCCCATGGGGGCTTTTCCTTCTCCTGGCTGCTCCAGCACCCCAGCCAGAAGCAACACCATGTCAGCCACCAAGGGGGGGCAAGGGTGTGGTAGTGGCAAGGACAGGCCAGGGCCTCTCCACCCAAGCAGGCTACTTGGATGGCCACAGCTCTCCAGCCCGTGGCACTGATGTGTATCAATGGTCTGGAGTGCCTGGCTGGCTCAGGTGCCCCAGAAGAGCTGGCTGTCCCCTGCGCAGTACCAGAAGAGCAGCAGCAGCAGCAGCCACAGGGGGAAGGGCAGGAGCGACCGGGAAGCCACCGCAACCACTGGTAGCTCACCTCCTCGCCAGCAGCTCCTCTTCCAGCATCTCAGCTGGAAGCAACAGCTGGTGGGGAAGGAGCAGCAGGCAGGGCAGCCAGACTTCCAGCCAGCAAATGCTGCCCTGCTGCCACGTGTGCCCCAACCGGCCAGGTGCTCCGGACCGCAGATCCTCATCAGAGCCTCGGGTTAGAGCTGTGCAAGAAACCTGCTCAGGCGGAGAGGGAGGGAAGCCTGGGCCCGTCTGTCCTCACCGCCTCTGCACCTTCGCCATTGGTAGTGGCAGCTGTTGGAGACACCGCCAAGGGTCAGGTCACGGTTGCAGTGGCTGCCAGGTTGCTCCTGCCCTTCCCGTTTTGGCTGCCACTGCTGCTGCTCTTCTGGGGCACCTAAACTGGCCAGGTACTTCGGACCTCAGATGAGCCATGGGCTGGAGGGCTGGGGACATGCAAGAAGCTCAGGTGGGGAGGGAGGGAAGCCCTGACCACAGCTCTGCTCTGCTAAGAAGCCACAGCCGGGATCTCCTCTCTGGGCCTTTGGGCACCCGTTGGCCATTGCTCTTTTTGTTGATGGTTTTTGTGCGTGAATGGATGCCAGACACCAAAACTCTAAGTGGCTCATGCGCATGTGTGCACTGGAAACAAAGATCATTTTCCTGGTGTGCGCATGCGCACTGGGTGGCTCCTGTTTCACTTTCTGGCTCTCCAATGCGCATGAAGACCAGCTGACTGCCACTCCTGAACCCGGAAGAGCAACTGGTGATGGCTCCGCATGTCAGGAGAGATGGTTCTGTGTGCCACTTCTGCCACGCGTGTATTAGGTTCCCCATCACGGCTCTAGGCTTTGCCCACTTGAAATGGGACCTCAGGCTTTGGCAAACAGAGAAAAGACACCAGAATTTCTCCCACCTTATTCAGCAACTTTAGCCGTGAAAGAGTCTTTTGTCTGATAGAAAATCTCTCTCTTTCAAAATACGCCAGATGCTCTTCCCTGGGATCCTCCTTGGGGAGAACCAGGAAGCCGTAAATGACCAGATCTGCTTTTATCTCTCCATTTTGATCCAAGTACAGTTTTCTGTGAGAAATATTCCAATATTCATTCTTCTCCAGAAAGGAATGAAACTAGAATGGGAACATCCAGGAATTTGAAAAGCAGAAAACATTGTTTCTTATCCCACATTGAATCTTTCTTCTACAATTGTCTCATCTCCAAATATGGTTAAATAGGATACAAATACTGCCATTATCTTCATAAGTGAATGAAAAAGTTTGAGACAAATTTATCAAAATATAGAGACAATTTAATCAACACAGTTGGTCAATTATAGGGAACCTTCTAGAGCAGATGACAAATAAAATGAAGAGAAAAAAAAGATGACCCAGAAACTCTTTGAAAACAACAGGTAGATTCCTAGATCAAACCTGGACTTCCGGTGGCACCGTAGACGCTGAACGACGCCCCTCTGGGATCGTCGGCCCCGAGATTGTGTTAAAATCCCTTAGACAGCGTAAATCAGCTGTCTGGTGGTTTGGAAACCTCACCCTCGGGAGAAGAGGGAGGGGTGAGCAGCCAGGAGAAGGTTGACCTCCCCAAGAAGCCCCAGAGGAAAATCTGGGGTTAAAAGGGTGAGAGCTCCCTGGGAAACCTGGAAAACTCTGCATCCGGGACGATTCTGCTGTAAGCAGAACAAAGCGCCACGACCACCCCTGCAAACATATTTTGAATACAGCTGGAAAATGATGCAGGCGGAGCAAGGCAGGAGCTCCAACATTTGCAAGTATTGAGCTTTAACTCCGTACTTGGGATTCTTCCTTCCGAGACTGTCTTGAGGATGAGAAAGCAAATGGCGCCTGGACTCTAACAGAGTACAGGAAACGAAAGTAATTCTTACGTTCTGAGAGGGGGAGAAATGGCTTTCAAACAACCAAAGTCCAGTACGTTAAAGAGTACGGGAGGCTCAACAGCCACAATAACACCACAAACTTTATCCACGCCAACAAACCCGCAAGTATTAACTGTGGAAGTTCTACGAGAAATGTTAAAGCAGCAAACTACAATCTTGGAATGAAGGGTAGTTATACAAGTATTAAAGTAGAAACGTGTTATTTTAATAATACAAGAAACAGATATTATTGCATTAAAGTAGAAATTAGTTATTTTAAATATCTGTTGCATTTAAGTAGAAACTTGCTATCTGTTATGTTGTAGCATCTTATATTGCTGTGAAAGTATTTTAGAGATCTGTTCTGTTTAGTATTTGGACATGATATATTGTGTGAAAGTATTTTCCTATGTTATTCTAGAGATGTTCTATTTAGTATTTAGACAAAGTTATATTACTGTGGAGACTATGCCAGCAATCCATTGCATCCTTTCTGTGATAAGATCTGAAATCTTCCTTTGCCACCTCTGTTTCCTTAAGGAAAAGAGAATGTAACTTTGCTCCCTTCAAACACCAGAGCAATCTCAGAACAAGCTTCACACCTTTTTGTATTGCTAAGTGGGCAATTAAGCAAACAGAGAAGGAAAAAGATAACAAACCTTTTGAGCCAGGAAGGATGCAAATCTGAGTTAGGATACATGATCCAAGTTTTACAATATGTTAGGTTATATGGCTTAAGGTTTGACTTGAAGTTTACAATGTTGATTAGAATGATTTAGAATAGTTAGAGTAATTAGAATTCAAAGAACAAAGGCCTTTTTGAAGAACAAAGTTATTTTGGTGTATAAGAAAGGGGACAGTCCCATTGAGTTTTGTAGCACTTTCCTACCATGTCTCTTGTACATGTGTATGGAGATTTCTCACCCAGAACTTTAACTTTGATCAAAGAATAAAGTCTGTTTCTTTGTTTTTCCAAGCCTCCGTTTAAGTCTTCTTTTGCTTCATTTTTGGCTTAAGCGTTTGCCAAACCTTACAGAGGAAAAGTTTAAAAAAGAAATGATTGAAATTAAAGATATTATGGAAAACAGAAACAAAGAAAGTAGAGAAGTTATTGTTATGAGACTCCAGGGCCTGGCAAAACATATGACAATGCTGGATGAAAGGGTGGAAGAAATTAACCACTCTAATTTGAATTTGGAAAATAAAATGGCTGAGGTTCAATCCAAGATGGGGAAGACAGAAGATGAACTGACTATACTTCAATATAAATTTATGGAAGCTGCCCTGAGATTTAGAGGCCTCAAAGAAAATAGAGGAGAGAACTTGAGAGAAATTTTTTTAGAGGCTTTTTTGCCTGGACAACCAGAGTACGACAAAATGATTGGGAATCTCAAGTTGATAAAATATATCGAGTAAATTCTGGGACTGCCAAACAGAAACAACTACCAAGAGACATTGTAATTTATTTTACGACGAGGAGGATGAGAAACCAAATTCTACAAGCTTCGTACAACAGTGAATTTAAAGTTGCAGGACAAGAGGTTTTAGTACTAAAAGAAATTCCCCCTAAGATGCTAAAAGATAGGAAGGATTTTTCTTTTTTGGTAGACAAACTTAAAAATCGACAGATACAGTTCAAATGGGATGTCCCGGTTGGATTAGTAGTGAACTACCTGGGAGAAAGGAACCGCCTTAACTCAATCTGGAAGGCAAGAGATTTCTATACGACTGCTTTGAAGGCTGAATGCCCAGCATCTTCAGAAGTGAGGGGGGGGAGAAAGGGGGGGTGCAGCACAGGGACAGAAGGGAGGTAAACAACTACAAGCTGAAGGAGGGGCTTTCCCATCTGAAGAAGATTTATTGCAACTGCCGGCTTTTGCTCAACCCTTGCAAACAGGGGATGAAACAGAAGACCCAAAAGATCAAAGACAAACGAGAGCTGCCTCTAAGCGTAAAGAGGCCCAGGTGCAAGACCTCTCTAAAGCCAAAACAGAGGACGTAGGAGAGGAGAGACCAAAGAAGTTGCAGGAGGAACTTCAAATTTTGATCCAAAAGCTTCAAGGGGCCAAGAATGGCAAATAAATTTCTAACGTGTAAGAAAATGAAAGCATTTTGGATAAAAATACGGTGGATCATGTAGAATATTTTGAAAAAGAGGATTAAGTTTACCCCGTAGTTGTTTTTGTTAGGTATAATAACAGATTGTATGGTTATAGAGTCTAAATTGATATTAAATTTAATAACTGCCGCTAGACTTTTGGTGGCGCAATACTGGAAGAAGGAAGATTTGCCGACTATTGAAGAGTGGACATTAAAAGTAGTCAACCTAGTGGAAATGGCAAAAATCTCAGCATACTTGAAAGATTATTCTCAAGAAAGATATTTACTAGAATGGGAAAGATGGATTGAATATATTCAAAACAAATATAAGACTAACAAGTTTAAAATAGTTTACAAATGAATGGAAGTGGAATGTATTTATAGTTATATATAATGGAAAAAAGGGGAGTTAAAGGGTCAAGGAAGGGATTGGGAATTAAAGATAGTTAGTTAATGTTAGCAAATGATTGTTAGATGTTATATCCTGTATTTTGCTCTGGGAAGTCAGGGAGGGGGTGGGGGAGAGAGTGAAATTAAACCTGTATATGCAGGAGAGAGGGCAAGGAGGGGGAAGGGGAAGAGTGAAAGGAGGAGTGGAAAGAGAGAGTGGAAGAGAGGAGAGAGGGAAGGGAAGGAGAGAGGGATAGGAGAGAGGGCCAGGAGGGGGAAGAGGAAGAGAGAATGGAGGAGTGGAAAGAGTGAGTGGAAGAGAGGAGAGAGGTAAGGGAAGGAGAGAGGGATAGGAGAGAGGGCCAGGAGGGGGAAGGGGAAGAGAAAAAGGAGGAGTGGAAAGAGAGTGGAAGAGAGGAGAGAGTTAAGGGAAGGAGAGAGGGATAGGAGAGAGGGCAAGGAGGGGGAAGGGGAAGAGTGAAAGGAGGAGTGGAAAGAGAGAGTGGAAGAGAGGAGAGGTAAGGGAAGGAGAGAGGGATAGGAGAGAGGGCAAGGAGGGGGAAGTGGAAGAGAGAAAGGAGGAGTGGAAAGAGAGTGGAAGAGAGGAGAGAGGTAAGGGAAGGAGAGAGGGATAGGAGAGAGGGCCAGGAGGGGGAAGTGGAAGAGAGAAAGGTGGAGTGGAAAGAGAGAGTGGAAGAGAGGAGAGAGGTAAGGGAAGGAGAGAGGGATAGGAGAGGGCAAGGAGGGGGAAGAGGAAAAGAGAAAGGAGGAGTGGAAAGAGAGTGGAAGAGAGGAGAGAGGTAAGGGAAGGAGAGAGGGATAGGAGAGGGCAAGGAGGGGGAAGAGGAAGAGAGAAAGGAGGAGTGGAA